>NDFZ01005483.1:358240-526988 GCA_002192655.3 Mamestra configurata
CATCAGGACGGCAACAAGTCGGTTGTCCTTTAAGGTGAAGGCACGTGAGCACATTCGCAAGAAGTTGGTAGAATCATCACAGCGTTAATTCGTTGGATTCGTTTTTTCTTAACAACTTTGTTTAAGTGTATGTATGTATCTATGTATTTATAATTTTATTTTATTTTACTTCTCTCTATTTTTAGTTATTTTTTTTTTTTTTAGTTTAAGTTGCACCTGCCATGTTGTCTCTGCACCACCCTAAGGTCGACTGGTAGAAAATGCCTAAGGCATTAAGTCCGCCTTTGTACAGTGATTTTACTTGTGCATAAAGTTTTAATAAATAAATAAATAAATATACGAAGCGCCTTAAAGGTGCCTGAACATGGCCTGATAATCGCAATCTAAGCCTCTTATAGTTAAGCCAGTTTCACAACATCATTTTAGCCGAATAACAGCACTGCTGGACATACGCCTCCCCCAAGTGTCGCCACATCAACCGGTCCTATGCTTCTGACATCCAGCGGATTCTCACAGCCTTCACCGTGTCATCCGTCCACCTTGTCTCCGCTGCCTCTTCCGAAATTTTAAAACAGTTGTGATATGAATGGGGCACCGATGGAGACAGATTGGACAGTTCGAGTTAAGTTATCAGAGCCACGTCAAGACAAGAAGAAAATACTTAAATCTAGCAATTCTAGCAGCGTTGAGAGAAGCCGATCCAATCGGATTGGTGAGCACAGAAAGTTAGAAGGTTTGAATGTTTTATTTCTGAAGCCTTTTACTTCTAGATAAGCAAGGCTCTTGGCCTCTATCATCATAAATCCCCACCCAATTACAGGTCCTTAAACCTAATCATTATTCACATTTATCACTTAACCCAATACAGAACAATAACTCGATGACCATAATACCGTCATTACTCATTGTCACCGCCAAGGCCACGGGCCCCGCTCCAGTGTGGAACGGGCCCAACAAATCAGTTCAGTCGTCACAGTCGCCTGCGCCGTGATTGCGGGAGGATGAGGCCTATTACAGGACCCCTCGCCACACACCCTGAGTGTAGCACAATTGGATTATGGACAGAAGATCAAGTATGAGAAGTTTTTAGATGGTCTAGCTGTTCCTTACGTTGCGGAATTGTTCGGAAGAGAACCGCGGCTCTGGAACGCAATTAGCATTTGAAGGGACACGAGTGGGTTTTAGTCAGTAAGAGTCTGACACTCCCTTCCGCTACGCTCAGAGCGGGAGCATTTGATGATTACACATCCAGAAAAAGAACAAAGCCGTTACTTGCATCTTTGCTTAGAGTATGTTACTGTCGTAGAATTGATTGCGTCTAATTTGTTGGTGACCATAAGGCCTGCTGTTCACACACGGATTTTAGCCGTAAAATCTACGGTTTCTTTGTCGTGTGTCGTTGTTTATTCACGTTGCTTCTCCGGTATGGTAACTCCACCGCGCCGGTGAATTGGCCGTCGGCTTAAGCTAGTAGGTATGCGTACGTTGAAACTACATACTAATACTAATCTATCACACACATTTTGTTATTCAGAAAATACGTAAGTTCTGGAGCTCTGGGATCTTGGACTGTATGGTATTGAGTTGCGTTATCGAAATGTCACGTAGCCATTGCTGATACAACGTCACTTTGTTTAGATCTCCAAGGAGGAATGAGTTGAATTGAAACCTCATTCAGCAATTGGTGGTAAGAGAAGATAAGTGAGAAAGAAATACAATAAAGCAGTGGAAGATACTGCTTATTTTTTCTTTTTTGACGTGATAACGTCTAATAAATCGATGAAGCCGGCTGCACGCGCGAAAAAGGATGACTCATTGTAACGTTACGCTCATTGTAACGTTACGATCATTTCATCAATGTTTTGTTGTCTGTAAACAGACAACCAATTTTTTTTAATAGTAAAAAAAATTGGTTGTCTGGAAAGTCGGTCAATAGTGGTAGTCTTGCGTTTGACCCCAATCTCATGATGGAAAGCGACTATGTGGTCGACGATGGAGCACGCTTGCCTAGAAGTAACCTATCCACTCTTGACTTCAAGACCGCACAGCAATATGCAAGCTGCTGACAATAAAAAGCGGTGTTTAACAAATTCAAGACCAATTCTTCTGGGAATATTTTTGTCTCAGCAGGAGTAGGCCTTCTGTTCCCTCCTATACTTTGCCATAAACGTACCTCGTTGCCATAATGTTACTGCCTCACCAGTGCTGTTCAACGAACGTTTCCTTTCGTCATAACAATAAGACTTTTAATAAAACTCACGATGTATGGTGAAGTATTAAAGTAGGCATTTGAAACATGGCGGTTTTGAATTTTAGCGTCGTTTTGAAGAAATGGAGTTATTGTGTGAAAGGATGCGTTTAATGTTATGGTTTTGTTTTTTTTTTATGCGTGGAGCTTTTTAAAAAATGTTTCAGGTCTATGGTTTGTGGGTGATATGGGACGATGTGTCGGTCTCCTTTGTAGTGTAATTGATTTTGGTGGTTGGCGGTCTGTTCTCCATGCTACCTACTATTGCTGAACAGATACTGTTTCTTGAATAGCAATCTATCTCCTAGCCTTTTCCCCAACTACGATGGGGTTAGACTTCCAGACTAACTGGATGCAGCTGGTACCAGTATTTTACATGGAGCGACTGCCTAGGTATGCCTCTGCCTATGCCTCCACAACACAGTAACTGGGTAACACGATACCGCTTGGCAAAACTGGTGTCTGATTTGATGTCTTCTGGCTACCGTAACGACTTTTAAAGATTTTCAAATAACACCCGAGACCAACGGCTTTACGTGCTTTTCGAGGCACTGAGGAGTCTCGGTATGTAATGATGGTCACCCATCGACAGATTGACCGCGGCGAGTGTTGCTTAACCTAGAAGATTGATCAATGTAGCTGTTTTTTTTATTACTAAGCCACGAGCTCCAAAGCATACAAATTGAATATCCAGGACGACGAATATTCATACCTAATTATTTATAGAATGTTGTCAGTGGCACTGCTACCGTGCTATAATATGTAATAGAGCAAAATGATAGGAAATGGAGGATGCTTTCACCAAGAGAGCGGTCTCACCACAATACATACATAAAACAAATAAAAAGTGATTCTAACAAACTAGATTGAGTAAAATACTAACACGACCAATAATATGATGTGTAAATTTTGTGTAAGAATTAATAAAGCTATTATTATTATTATTATATAAAACTATAATATAAACTTGGTTGGCATAGAAAAATAGAGCATCGTACGACAAACTTCCTGGAAGTTTTCGAATCGTGTGGTCTAATATAATCACATGCCCTACATATGAAATATTAATTAATTATTCGGTCACTAAAATTGAATAAACCACAATTGTTTGACTATTATTAACACACTAGCTTCTGTGTGCGGCTTCGCCCGAGTGGGAGGCGGAAATAATGCCAAAGAAACATAGGCCTGTACTTTCGGGACAAACGTATCGGTCTTTTTCCAAGATCCAATCCATTTCTAAACCAAAATTGACAAACAGACAGAGATCAAAACAGTACAGAACAGTTAATGTCCTCGGCAATCGTCGCATTTCCGAATACAAACAAATGTTAATTATCATTTATTATTAGATTTATCGTGTACCTACTAGTTGCCGCACGCGGCTCCGCCCGCGTGACTGTCGAAAACTATCCCAAGGGAACATACTCCCGGGATAAAAATGTCCTATCCTATGTCCTTTCCCGGGACTCAAACAATCTCTATACTAAATTTCATCTAAATCGGTCCAGCCGTTTGCGCGTGAAGAAGGCGAAAGATTGTGAGTGTGTGTGTGTATGTTTGTTAAAACATACACACACACTCTCACAAACTTTCGCCTTTATAATATTAGTGTGATAATAATTTGATCAAATCTATCATTTATTATTAGATTTATCATGTTGTCATTTGATCAAAACAACAATAAAGTACTTAGTCCTGAATTCATACACGATAAATCTAATAATTGATGGACATGATAAATTAGCATTCGTTTGTATTCGGAATTGCGATGATTGCCGAGGACATTAAGAAAATACTCTATGTTGGATTGTAAACGGCATCTTAGTAAACTGTTACTAAGGGAACATTGTTTAGGCACTTTATTTAATCACCTATCTTTCAGTATCTTCAATATAAAACAGAATAATCTAAAGAAAGGGAAACTACTTATTTCTCAAATTTGATAAGATATGCAAATACACAGTAAAAAGAAAGTAGCTGATATCGATTTTATCAACATATCTTGAAGAATTACCTAATCGCAACAGACTGACGGACATACGAAGTACGCACTTACTTCTTAAACCACTGAAGATTGACAGATGAAATTCAAAAGATTGGTACGTTAAGGTATTTCGCCTAAGTTATATGTTAGGTGAGAATCCGGCCTTGAACGGTGAAATAAGAAGGCTCATTATGACCTCACGTCCTATAGTAATAAAATGTATCTAAAAAAAACTATGTGTAAAAATATAGCATTATTTCTGAACCCCATCCTTACAGTCATCCTTATAGTATCAGTATACATATAATTACTTATAATAACTTTTTTTTAAGATACTTTTTTAAATTTTGTATGGACCACCAACACAGCCTGACAAGGTTAACGAATCGAGAGGGTAGATGGAAAGTGACATTCAATCAGCGCCAACGATTTTTAGCAATATTTATTGCTGATTATCATTACCTACATATTACAAAACAAATGTCTCCGCCGCGTCTGTCTGATAGGTACGGTTTTAATCAATGGACGGAGTGATTCATGAATAAAGTTTAGGTGTCCATTTCATTAAATTAGCTGAAATATGGCAATGATTGTTAAAGATCTCGGAAATATTGCTACATGTGCGAAACTGGGGCGGGTTGCTAGCCCAAATACATAAAGCCCAACTTTTTTTAAAGTAATTACCTATCTAAAAAAACGATAAAATATTCTTGCTTTTCAAATGTCATGTGCAATGTGCAACGGAAACTTAACAAAGGCCTAAATAAAGTCGAGTATAATTATAGCATTATGATATAATATGATAAGTTGATGAGTCGTCATCAGACCGTCATCATTATACGAAATTATCGTATCACAGTCATTTGAATGTGCACACTGACGGCTCTGTGACAGTCAAATTGGACTTTATTTAGTAATTTTCGTATGAAATCATATTGTACGTTGTTGTAACTGTGATTTCCGTTTTGAGGTGACCTTTTTTTGTTCCTTTGCGCAATGATATAATAAACATCTGAGAGAATAAGTACCTACTACTTATTATCAGCGGCATTTCAAGTCAAGTCAAGTCAAGTCAAAGCATTTATTTCAAATAAACCATCATAATCAGGTACTTTTGAATTGTCAAAGTCAGTCCGTCAAGAAACTCCACGGACACTCTTTTAAATCATTTTATGTTTACAAAAATCCTGGTTACATTAACCTTGTTGCTTCTATATATGAGAACAATGTAAAGAAAGAAAAAAAACAATTTATAGTATCAAATATTAAAATGAGGCAGTGGCAACTAAGGGATGACCAGTCTCCACTGACGGCGCCCGTTCACGAACATGAACATGAAAGGTAAACTTAAAAAAACTTAAACTTAAAGGTACTCATTTAAAGTAGTGTAGCGCTTCTGGTATGGCTCCCTACTGAGCAGAATGCGGGGCAGCATTAACAGTAGGTATCCTTCAAGTAATTGCTGATAAGTATGACTCGGCAGTCACGATGGCTTTCGTTCGGATTCTGGTCGGATAGCGTAGCAATAAAGCCTGAACTCGAGCGAAGGTTTCATGACTATACCAACTTATCAACACCAACCTTTTTGTAATATCATGTCTAATTTAGTTTGTAAGATATTTTTTGGAGGTAACAATTGTGGACTCTGCCTGAATAAATACGGTTTGAGACATTTGTTTTCTTAAAGGATTTACACATCACTTACAGAGAATATACAATATTATAACTTAAACATACATGAAGCCGATTGGCGTAGCGGGTTAGAAGGTACTATGAAAAAATTATATTAAGTAGAAAATATATTTTTAATTATTGTTAAATACGATCTGTGGGTTTTAAAAACACGGAACTCCTCCTAGTATTCATCTGGAAGCCGAACCCCATGTAGTTGAAGAGAAAGGCGAGGCAGATAAAGTAATTTTTATTTATAAAAGTCCTTGAAGTGGTTAAAATAGCACTAGGTTTCAGCACCGAGAAGAATTCCCATCATTAAACTATTTAAGGTGGAAAGTAATGGAAAATCTCGACTGTTAATTAATGTACAATCATCATTAGCAAGACAAAAACTAGCCACAAGTACCATCAAAGCCGTAGCCATTTAGTGGTTACTACTGTTTAATACTTAGGTACTCGTGTTTAGTCTGCAGATTTGCAGTGGGCTGCAACTTAACTTCTTGTTTGTTAACTATGCCTTAGTCTATATTGTAGTTTTTTATTATCCTACGTATATGTCACCGGAAAATTGCAAATGCCGTAAGATTGTAAAATATCGCGTGAATTTGTAAACATTTTTTTCTTAATAATACACGCATATAAATTAATGAGATTTCAACTAACAATTAGGTTCAGCTGTTACGAGTTGATGTATTATTTTGTTGAAAAATATAATTTAGTATTAGCCATAAGCAATAAGCATGAAATTGTAATATTAGTTTATATAATATTTAACAAACCATCCAACACAATAATTATGTGTCCCTGTACCTACGTGTACATCATTTTGTAATACGTGAAAACGCAGTTGACAGTACATTGATATATTTGTTAAGTTTATATAATTAGGTTTATCCATAGAAGAATCGAATTATTTTCTGCATCAATCGTCGTTTTCTCCTAATCATTAAAATATTGCACACTTGCTTCTCCAATTTACTTGGGACATTGGCAGAATAGTCGTCATCGGCTTTGCTTGCCATATATTAAAAATAGAATAGAATATAATTAGGTTAAGATAAAATGTATAGTTGTTTGTTTTCCAAATAAATAAATAAACATTTTGGAAACTATTGAATTTGAATGGGTATACTGTATACAAAACTATTTTTTCAAATCAACTATTGTAATCTAATAAAGATTTGTTGGGTACAATCTTACGGAGTCTGCAATTTTCCGGTGGCATACATTAGTATCATACTCGTATCATTCTTGTCAAGACAACTGCCAACCTATTCCTTAAGGCTAACATTTTCTTCAAAACAGGATAAAATAAGCAAGCAGCAGTCCCTTTCCTGTGTCTCTTATTTCAGCCTGTTCCAATCTTTAAGAAAGCTTAACTTGCCTGACTTCCCATCCCCCCTTTACATAACCAAATAAATCTCAACACCGACAAAAACTGTTGTTACACATCTTTTCAAACACGACAATAATAGCTTACCCTTTGTCTAATCCGGTCGTCCGAAGCTCAAACGCGTACAATCTCCGGACAAAATGATCAATGAGACCGAATGAATGTTTCTGTCGTTCGGAACGAATGGCGGGGTCGCATTGTTCGGTATTGAACGTAAACAAGTGCACTGTTCATTTACGGAGGGTCACGCGAGGTAAGGAGAGGAGTGGAGACACTTTCTCTTATTATTTTTTGTAAATATTTGTTATGTATCTACTTAAGAAAGTTTATTTTAGACAAAGTGATGGGGAGTACAAACATTATATCCTGTAATAGGAGATACACATACATTGAACCATCTTTTTTCACGACTCCTGAAATCGGACAATTCGAGATAAGATATTGTTCATAAAATAAATATTACCGCGCCAGTTGGCTGATCTAAGTGGAGGACATTATTGTGTTTATCTTATCTGTCAGGGTTCAATGGATGTTTGAGAGGATGATCTAATATCTATTCATACACGTCACATGATTGGCTGATGGCTTAACGTAGGCATTTTTATGCTGCCACTATTCTATTCTAGTCAACTGTTGGTAATAAGCCTTCCTAAAGTTGCACCACATCGGCAGGTCCTGTGCCTCTTTCATCCAGCGGATTCCTGCTACCTTCACCATATAATCGGTCCACCATGTGGGAGGCCTTGGAACGCTGCCATACATAATTTCATAAGATAGAAGTTTTAGTTTCATAACAATTAATTTGCCTGCCTTTTCACAAGTATGTTGGTCGGCTTCCAGTCTAACTGGATGAGCCAAGTACCAGGGTCTTACATGAAGCGACTGCCTATCTGGTCACTACCACCCAGTTTCTGTGATACACGTTACTTCTTGGCAATATCTACTGGATGTCAGATTTTCGGGCTTTTGACCACCCGTTACGATTGTCAATGTTCAGTTTCAGAAACCATTTTCGTAACATGCATAACTAAACTCAAATGAATGTTTAAAAAAAAAGCATCCAAGAAAAAGAATTGTATTGTACATGGCGACTCCTCTCCATTCTCTAGTCCCCGATTTAGAAGCCCTCCTCACAAAATTTCGAGCTTAGAAACTTAAGAAAGGAGTAGATCGGACAAAGATTCGGACAAAGAAGTTAACACGTGTGTCCACACGTGGGGATAGGGGTCAGTGACCCACTATAAACAATATGGACTCATTACCGAGAAGGGAGATTCAAAGAAGTCTTAAATTGCGTTTGTTTTGTTTACTTGCAGCTGCACGGAAGCTGTGATGGTCAGGTTTAAGTATTTTTTATTCTTAATCCTTGCCTATTGATCTTTTTAATCCATTCAAGGATTGTCGAGATGGACAGGACGTTATTAGGCCTGATAGACACGGATGCGGGTTGGAAATCGGGTGGAACAATGTGACTTTTTTAAAATCACACGCTCTTTCTTCGTTTACCATACAGTCATCGGCAACCAGTCTACTACGATCACTAGTATCATCATTTGCTCACTTCCATTTATTCTTTACTAGTTGCCGCCAGCGGCTCCGCCCGCGTGATTGTCGAAAATTATCCCAAGGGATCCTTTCCCGGGACTCAGACAATCTCTATACCAAATTTCATCTAAATCGGTCCAGCCGTCTGCGCGTAAAGAAGTAACAAACATACACACACGCTCACAAACTTTCGCCTTTATAATATTAATAATATTAATATAGTGTGATTGTAAGAAATGATCTGAAAATGTCCGGTGATATCGCAGCAGACCCAGACGTAAATAGGCGGGATGAGCTTGCCACCTATCGATAGGATTGGTCCACACTCGCACAAAAGTTTGGAGGAAGGAAAGAAGAATGGGAGAGATTTGCCCTGCAGTGGGGTAGAACAGGCTTAAAAGAAATAAATTAAATAAGTGATATACTATTTAGTGCTTACCGCACTTACCTAATTAAAAATCATTACACTCCTCAATTAGTTCTTTATTATTTAATACGAGTTTGCTCTTGATTCTAGTCTAGGAGGGATGACAGAGACAAAGTCGACGATGGAGCGAGCCTACCCAGAAGAAGCCTGTTCATTCTAATTTTGAAGAGATTAGGGTTGTATGCGTTCGGAAACACAGACGCAGGCACTCCTTTGCTGTGCGCATATCCTTCCTATTGTTGTTGCTATGTTACTTGAATGGCGATGCACTATCATTGTCATAAAGAGTTGCCACAATGTGTCGGGTTTAAAGATCACAATTGTTTTAATTAGTGATGGTTTCCTGTTGTAACTACTCTAATGAAGCTGTCGTTGTGCAACTTTGTATTGAAGCAAACATGTAGCAAGGTCCTTAGAAACTCTAATGAAACATGATGGCATACAACTTGGTTTTTAATGAATTATCTATCTGCTGTTGTAGATAGTCTAAATAGACGAAGTTTGAATATTTTAAACACTTTTTTGCGCTTCAAACGCAAAGATCAAATATTGCTCGAAAGGCACCTGAGGCATAATAGATTAGGTTAAAGTTAGGCTTAGAGGAAATCTGCCAAACGGTCAGCTAATTGTCAGTATCAGTAGCACAGGATTGGAGTCCTAAATTCCTAAAACAATGAGCAGGGTTTGTAGCTGGCTTCTTCGGCAATCAAAGGAGCATCTCAGATGACATTAAATAAAAACCTACCAAGTGCGAATCGGACTCGCGCACGAAGGGTTCCGTACCATTCTACCATCTATAAAAACGGCTGAAATACATAATCTGTGAAAATTTCAACTGTCTAACTATCCACGGTTCATGTGATACAGCCTGATGGCAGACGGACGGACAGCGGAGTCTTAGTAATTTGTCCCATTTTACCCTTTGGGTACGAAACCCTAAAAAAGACTTGGGAATGTCAACTAGAGTAGCCAGATGGATTTTTTTCTTCAAGATTTTGATTTTACTGTAGAAAATGGAGAAGGTTCTAGAATGAGACATTCCGATGCTTCACGTCGCAACTATTATGATTGTTACAGTTGTTGATGAGTTCTTTTCCAGCGTAGGTATAAAAGGCGCAGCAAGCAAATGAAGATTACATGTTAGAACATGTTAGACAATGGTCTAGCGGTGCAATTAAACAATAACAAATATATCTTACCATAAATTATGTTGGTTTTGTAAGAACAAAAAGATAATGTTGTAACAACAAAAATTAACAACACAGATAGTACAATATTGTTAGTAGGAAAATATTGTTTATAAAAAAGAATTTAAGTTGTTTACAACAATTAACAATAGTAAATTTCAGAAACAAAAATGTGTTCTGTAAGCAATACTATGAAATTATTAGATGCAATACTTAATATCCCATATAAATTCATGAAGCTACTTCAATGTCCCTGTTCGCAGAGCGATCTAGTAGCTTTATGGTGTAAGGACGAAGGTCTTTCTTAAGAAATAGCAAGAAGAAACGGAGAAGTGGACCTTTGCCGAGTGGGACAAGACAGAGTACACGGAGCTTGGAACAATATTTACTGTGTTTTGGACAACGCCACCACCCGAATGATGAATATTCATCCCACCCAAGTGAAACGGTCCACAGCTAGTATGTTAATAAGTCCTCAGACAACATCCTTTTCTTCTTAATAAGTTCCCTTCCTCAAGTATGTAAAGGGGCCACTAGACGGTATTTAGGCCTCGTTAGACGGTCAAGGACGCCTGACGGATGCGGGCATGAATATTACATTAAACATTGTCTCACTGAGATTTAAACAGAGCTTTTTAAAATTTGTACGGTTAGACATGAATGGGAGTATTTGGAAATATGGCCTTTTGTCTCAGTTGTCAGTTGTAAGGGCTATGATACACCATTGTGAAGAGGAAACTGTTGACTTTACGATATGGATTTTCTTGCCGCGAATCGTCCAATGTGCAGCATTGGATTAGATTATCTGTTGTTTGACAATCTTAATGTGTCAGGGTACTTACTCTTTTTTTTTTATATTATTACTGATCATAAAATATATGGGGGAGGCTTTTGCCCATCAGTGGGACAGTATATGCTGAAAAAAAAATGATAGGCACGTTTAATTTGCATGGAAAGCGATGATGAGGTCGACGATGGAGCACGCTTGCTTAGAAGTAACCCATTCACTCGTGGCTTAAAGATCCCCAGGTTGTAGCTAACAGGAAACACTCTTTGGCAGGGTATTTGGAGCTGTACGCACAATTTAAGTATTTCCAAAACGTTTTGTAAGTACATTGTACCGGTATATAAGATAATTATGATTGTATGTAATGTTATTTTATCATTCAAATGATGCCAGAGGTTTCTAAAAGACTAAAACTTTAGACCCAGCCTTTTTATAGCCTTCTGGTTTTTTAAAGTTCTACGTTCACTTTTTAGTGGTAGGTACCCCTCACCTAAAAACATCACGGGAAAGTCACAAGAAAGCATAACACGCAATTTCGTTTACTTGGATGATATATTTACTATTTCCTCCAGCTATTTTGATTTAAAATCCAAACTACTGAACCGATTTTGATGAAATTTCAATGGGACTAATCGGAACAAATATCCTTTCACATGAAACAATTTTTCAAATCGGTTCATAAATGACGGAGTTATGAGGTAACAAACAAAAGATAAATAAGAAAAAAAAATACAACCGAATGGAGAAACTCCTCATTTTTTTGAAGTCGTCGAAGAAAGTCTTTTTAATGGGGAAAATTAAATATATCTAGCTAGTATAAAACAAAGTCACTGTCTGGGTCTGTATCTGCCCATTTCTCCGATTACCTATTAATAACCCGCTCCAATTGCACGTTCTCAGAAGATTATAAGCTTACGTACCTACTGGTTCTAAAGCACGCAACGGACTTTGATACGATACACGGATTTTTTAGTTATAGAAGGAGCGAGTTAATCGCGCGTTCTATAACTGTCTGTGAATATAAAATTGGCACCCGTGCGAAGCCGGGGCGGGGTGTCAAAGTACGCCTCTGCCATGGGCGTGCAGTAGGCTACAACAGTAAGGGCAGGCCAGCACATACATAATGCCCAAAAAAAAAAAAACTCACCACAATACTCAGGGTTGAAATCACGGTACTGACGATGCGAATTATGTATGGGCTGGCCTACCCTTACTATACCAAACTGCACGCGAACTGACTATGCCTCCGGGGAAATCAGGCTGCAAGGAAATCGTGTCCCGATGATAGTCTAACTGTTTGAGCAAATTAAATAGCTTCCAAGTATGTACTTATTTTCAATTTTGCACTATTCCGGCCATCATATTTATAATCCGCTGTATATTAACTCAGGAACAAACCTGGATCTTCCAATAACAACTAAGCAGCATATAAGATAACCTCTTCACCTCAGCTCACGTTAGGCTGCCTAGCACATGATTCAATGATAATTAAGCTTTGAACCTGCGACCTTTACACTGCTTGTGTGCACCTGCGCTATTAGGATATTGAGTTACGAAGTATCTGTTTCATCATTTTATCTACTTAACATGTGGCGAAATAATAAAGGACGCAAGGCTTGATCTTTCAGGTTAAGCAGCGGTTGCCGAGGTCGGTCCGTGGATGGGTGACCATCCATTACATGTCGAGACTCCTCCGTGCCTCGCAGCACGGCTGTCGTTTGTAGATCTGTGTCAGTCGTTACGGGTTGTCAGAAGCTGGGAAATTTGACACCAGTCTTGCTGCACCGTTTAGGTTTAAAAAAATACAATCCCATAAGAATTTAAATAACAGTTAATTAAAAATGAGAAACATAGTGCTAACATCTATATAATACTGTCATTGTGTTTTATTACCAGTTATTGTGGTTGTTGTTAAAGGCTCCGAATTGTCGGAATTTTAACAATCATTTTCACTCCACCGACAAACAGAAAATACAAAACCAGCAAGGCAAACCTCTCTCGTCACGCTCCGCTTACCGACATCCTCAACAATCCTTACATAGATACATTAGACCTCACATTATTCTTTTTTATTCCCATTTCTAAAGGACTCTAAGGGCTGTACTCCGAACTCCAAAAATAAAAGAGGATCGTAGGGGCATTGGCCGGAGGGTCGGCCCTCTTTTTTGAAACATCTGACCCAGCTACAAACGTGTTTTGAATCATAGAGAGCGTTCGTGAGAGACTTTTGAGATGTAATATATTATCAAAATGTTTTTGATGGTGAGGCGTGGTACATGGAAGGATTAGAGGGGTTTGGACTTGGTCGTATCGCGTGGGAATGAAGGAAAACGGGAAGAAAATATACATAAATAAATAATAGTCTTTTACATGCAAAAAATTTCCTTGCCTTTTCTTTTTTGTTTGAGGTGGGCTCTTGACTCTAGTCTAGGTCATAGATGACAGAGACAAAGTCGACGATGGAGCGAGCTTACCCAGAAGAAGCCTGTTCACTCTAATTTTGAATAGATTAGGGTTGTATGCGTTCGGAAACACAGACGCAGGCAGAGAGTTCCACTCCTTTGCTGTGCGCCTTTGGGTAAACTAATAGCTCTGGTCCTAGAGATTAATTTGTATGAAGCCTATTAGTCTATGACACCGGCAATAAGAAGGAATTAAACATGAAACTGGCTGTATCATCATCTGCCTAGCCTTTTCCCGATTATATTGGGGTCAGCTTCCAGTCAAACCGGATTCAGCTGAATACCAGTATTTTACGTGGAGCGGCTGCCTACCAGACCTCCACAACCCATTAACTGGGTAACACGGTACTCCTTGGCAAGACTGGTGTCAGATTATCTGGCTTCTGACTATCCGTAACGACTGCCAAAGATCTACAAATGACAGCCGGGACCAACGGCTTAACGTGCTTTCCGAGGCACAGAGGAGTCTCGGTATGTTAAGATGGTCACCCATCCACAGACCAACCTCGGCAAGCGTTGCTTAGCCTTAAAGATCGACCCGTGCGGCTGTTATTATTTAGCCACGAGCTCCTCCTCCTCCATGAAACTGGCTGTATATCTCTACGAATTTGAAAAAAGTCACGCAAGATGACCAGACCAGTAGAAATATTTTTAACAACATAGCTAATAAATGACTAGCTTGGCAAATGCTTATATACAGGAAGTGACTAACGCGTGCATTATAATATATAAACAATATTTAACACGTGCCAAACGTTATCCAGTCGGCCTTGCACATGCAGCAATAATAGCTTTTAATGATTTACATAAAATTATGTTTATAGTTAATTGTTCTATTGACTATAAATCATTAAGAGAAGGAAAAGAAGCTTACTTTAATTATTTAGATATTTGAATTTAAACTAGCTTTCGCCCGCGGTTTCTCTCGGATCCCATCTATCCCTGTACCAAAATTCATCTAAATCGGTTCGGCAATTTAGGCGTGAATACGTAACCAACTAACAAACTCACATGAGCATATTTAACCCTACTAATATTATAAATATTGAAGTTTGTATGTTTGTGCAACAATCAGGCAAAAACGGCTTTTTCGCTTATGTGACAAACAAATAAATACGTGTCCAATATTTTTGTTTATCTGAATGACTGACCATATAGATTATTTCAGGAAAATATCCTTTAATAATAGGATTTTATTTTGAGAGAAGAAAATCTAGTAATAAACACCTGCACAATTCATTGAATTGAATTCATCTAAAATAACAAGATATGGTAATGGTCCATGGCACGTTTTAAGCATATTATTCCCATAATCATAAAGTCTTGACGTCCCGTCATGGTGGTCTCATTAGGCCCTCATAGGCGTTAGGGTGGATCCAATAAAAATGATTTAAGTGTTTGAGTAATTTCATTTGTCTAAATTGACTCGAGTGATTAGCGTTTTTTTGTTAGATTCTTTAAGGAAGGGTGATTTATTGTTTGCCTTAAATACGCTTTTTTCGTAAGTTGTATGTTTAAAAAAAATGTTACAGTTAAAATTATTTTTGTAAATAGAAATAAGTAGTTATTTTTGTAATATTTATAATATAATAATAATATCTTTATTGCTAAAAATGGTATTTGTAGTAAACACGGTATTTCAGAAAATGTGCATAGATGTTACAAATTATTGGGTGAGCTGCTGTTCTCCTTTCTAGATTGCTGAGCAACCTGTATTAAGGAGAAACAGTTGCCTCCTTACATAAGTGTACTATATTGTTATAGTATGCTACGTGTTGATTTCTTTCAATTTGGTTGTTTACTTTAACAGCATTGTCAATAACTATTCTTAAAACTAAAAGAAAACATGCAATTAAAAATAAAAATGTTTTAGAGAGTCGTGTCTGTCTGTGAGTGATTGTGTGTGTAATGAATATGAATTGATGTTATAAAATTTATAACTAGTGGCTAAAATTTTCATTGCAATCCATAATGTTATACAGATGATTCGGGCACAGCAATTGTCAATTTTCATCTAGGTATTTAATAAAGTAAAAACTATTGATTTTATCATTATGATAAAAAGACAATACGCCCTTAATTTATTATGTCACGTACACGGTACAGTTTGAAAAATGGTTTTTTTCATACACACGTTCGGAACTGTAATGAAAACTCAGTTTCATGTTTGAAGGACTTTTTTTAAGGATGGGAAATCATCAAATTACTTCTTCCACCAAGGGTGGAGCGGAGAGGCGCGTGAAGGGATTGAAAGACGGTATCCGAACACCTCGAATTCGATCCCAAACCTGAAACAATAAAGAATTGATCTTCCATTACCTGGAATGTTTTAAAGAGTTATTTCGCAAGCTGAACAAAAAAGAGTGCATTCCTAATATTTAGGGTTGCCATTCGTCCGGGTATCCCCGGAATTGTTCTAGTTTGTAGGGCGTCCGGGGAGCGACTGGGCGAGGTTTACAAAAGTTGTCCTGGTAAAACCCGGACACTTTTTGTGTCAATGGAAACTCGATTACTTAATTAAAAATTAAAAAGATAAGCAACAAATGAAAACTAAACTAAGTTAACAATCATTAGTTATCGTAAGCCGCTTATAAGCTAACTCCGGCGCTGCAAAATAGCCGAAGCTGTAGTTTACATTGCAAATAAACTGTAACAGATTATTTATTTCATTGTTTTTGAAGTGAAAACTTCTTCAGCGGCGTTGTGCTTTTTTCGGGATGGGTAAAAAGTTAAACTCGCGTTAGGACACGTTACCTGATCGAAAATTCGTAAGACGGTGGGAAAGTTCTGAAGTGTTAAATTTTTAATGTTAGTAATATAAATTGTCATATTTGTGTACGATAGCGCAATAAATGAATATTTATTGCGCTAATTTTACCACATAAATTATAGTAGGTACTTTTATACTGATAATTAAAGCAATTTGTGCGAAATTATTTCCTAACAATTCCAAAATATCAAAAATGCACAACGTTAATGTTCAATGTTTCATTTCTGCCGGCACTCCCGGAGTGCAACCCGTTGTTTTATTTTATTTAAAACAACGGTTTTTTTCGGGATATCCGGGGTGAATATGCAATTTCACCCAAATGTCCGGGGTTTTTTAAATTTTATCCGGTGTCGGTAATTTTGGTGATGGCAGCCCTACTTATATTGAACCAACATTCCTAAAAAAAAGATCGTATTGTGGTTTACATTATGTCAATAAATTGTATTGAATTCGACCCTTGAACAAGCTGTGAGGCGATAATGGAGACCACTGAACCGACTCGAGGGGTCAACGAACTCTTATCGCATGCATTTCTCTCATGAAGTACTTCGCAAGAATTTGTGAATCACTGCAGTACTTACATTTTATTGTTATAGAAACATGTTAGTCCTTTTTGGAGAACAAAAAATAAATTTTATTTTCGCGTTCTCTCCCGATGTGCTGGTCAAATTTAATTGCTAACTGCCTTGTGAAACTTCGTACCGTCGCCAAAAGTCATGTATTCAAAGTAGGCCAACAACCAGCACTTTTTGAATGTCAATTTTACATAAAGACGTCCCCCAAGACGCCCAACCGTCACCACTTCCTAGTGTTTTAGATGGGAAGACGTGGCACAACAGACTCCCCAACAATACATGTCTGGTCAACAAATCTATACGTACTCATAATTTCAAGTTACTAACACTACCAGTGCCCTTTGAAGACCCTTTTTAGAAATAAAGAACTGGATAAGCCCGCCGCATTATTCACAATCTCGTCAACTCCTCATTTTCATCTTCCTGCCCTTATCCCACTTTACTTGGGGTCGGCGCAACCCGTTTTTTTCTTCAATTATGTCCTGTCGTCATGCTATCACTAACTCCCTTTTGTTTCCCTAACATAATCCATTAATCTTTTCTTTGGCCTCCCTCTCCCTCTCCACATTTACGTATATTATATTCATAACTCATTTAAATTTATATTCATATCCTCTTCAACTCCTGAAGGCAAGAATCAACAGTGGCGAACTGGCGACCTCCAGAAAAAGCGCCGAGACAATGAAGCTCGACGAGTCCCGGAGCAATAATTCAACAGTTTTGGATCCCGCTGCGAAATTAACCAGCGACCTCAGTGCGGGTACGTTCCGATTGCCTTAAAATTATGTAAACGTCAATTCGTATTGAAACAGGATAAGCGCTGTCTGGTGACAATAATGGAGAACCAGGGGCGTAGCTACTGCCGTATCAGCCGTATCAAATATACGGGGCCCCGGGTTACAAGGGCCCCGACGTGTGGACGCAAAGCTATACATTTAGTCGCGCCATCTCCTTCGTGGCCTGCCAAGACAGTTCTGAGTTATTAGGGCCTATTTTGTTTTAAAAACAATATCCCTGAAAATGGGCCCCCCAAAACTTTTCAATACAGGGCCCCTTTGAGACTAGCTACGCCACTGTGGAGAACCTTTTTTTTCTATACAAATTGACATAAGAGAACGCGAAAGCCTCCAATCTACTGTAGGTAGGTGTGTATTGATAGAATAGAAATGTAATCTGTCAAACAATGTAGCGATTCTACTGAAACAAGCAAAACATAAAACAAAAGTAGCAAAAGCTCCCGGGCTCACGCAACAGTAGCAAACTCATTAAACGTTATCAAGATTGTCTGATAGCATTCGTGTTATGTAGCGAAGTACTCACTGCTCTGCGTAAATACTTTTTCCAGTAAAAAGCTTAATTGCAAATAGAATAGGAGAGTTTCACTTTCATTTAAAGTCGGCCTTCTTGCTTAAGGTCGATGCTTAACTCCATTCTTAATTGCAGCATCGGTGGCATTCAGTAAGTCCTCCAAAGTGCAGTTGTGTAGCAGGTCATATAAGAACCATATATGGTTTCGTATGATTTGACCATTACACGTTTACAACAGACTTTGACCTCTGAGTCTGAATTTGTTTCGGCGTTACATCTACATGTACAGCTAGGAAATGCCAACTCCATCCAGTTTAAACAGACCTAAAAAAGATTGATGTGTAAAAATGTTATTTTGAACGTATCAACTTGATCGTATCATTTATCTTTTTCACCATGTACGTCCAAAATCAATGCTGCTTCATATTCATTTAACCTCAGGTAGAAAAAAATCGATCAGTCAAGGACGTAAAATTAACAAGAAAATCGTTAACAAAAACTCCCAAAAACAGTACAAAAGAAATCAGGTTAGCAACAAACAAAACAAAACACATTAGCACATAGAAAAACAAAGAAAATTAGCATTTAAAACGTTTTTATATAGAGGGAGGCGATAAGTCCCCTCGTCACGGCAAGCGCGTAACAACAATGCTCTGGGAATGTGTCGTCCTGGCCGACTCCTGCGCAAGGTAGGTACCTATGTCTGGTTACCGTGTGGCACTGATACCGTCTAGACGGGATCGTCATGGTGGGCTCCTTGATGGTGATACTTACGCATAAATAGCGACGATTAATAAAATAAAATAAATTAAATGTTGGTGAATTAGGTGCCCTTTGGACCTTTGTGTGATACCTACTTATGCACTTAAAAACGTACATGAGACATTCCTGGCAAAATGTTGGTGAATTTGAGCCCGCATTAGACCTTTGAGCAATAAAAGCGTGATAGTAAAGTTTAGGCTTAAAACACGAACACTGTGATCGGGAAAACCTAAAAGAAGTCTACGGTTTTAAAATAACATGTAGGCTAACAAATATTTGTATCAAATCTACTAAAACTTGTCGGTTGGCTCTCGCATGTTTGTCTTCATAAAATTACCTTATTATAGTCACAGGAAAATGGCAAACTCCGTAAGATTATAAAATAACTTAGGAGATTGTAAACTCTCGATAAATTATCAACAAAATATTTGGAATACACGAAAACGAATAAATTGTAGACTTGTGCACTGATTGGTCGCCAGTTTATGTCAGTCCACAATTTCTCGAACCGACACGGAGATATTATAGACTATCAAATTTTGATGCGTAAAAAAGTACTTATTCCAAATGTTCAGTTGACAATTTATCGAGAGTTTACAATCTCTCAAGTTATTTTATAATCTTACGGAGTTTGCCATTTTTCGGTGACATAGCCAAAAAATAGTTACAAAATTTTCCTGGTTCCAGTAGTAAGTTATTATGAATTACTAGCAGGATTCTAAAGTCTAAATAAGCTACTGGTATCAAGCAAAATCCTTTAATAGAATACAGTTATCCAACGGGAATCCATTTAGCCATAGAGAGCCATTTCCTAAGCACAAACCCCCTTTGTCCACTGGCTCATCTAGGTCTAAGTTCACATGGTACAACAGACCCTCATTCATGCAAGCGCAGGCACGGGTCAGAGCTAGTGAATAGATAGCCGTTGTAACTAGCCGACACTTGATACTTGAGGTCGTTGCATTGCTGCCACACTTGGTTAGTAATAGTTATGACCTGTTCTAGAGATCTACCAATAGTAATTTGGCCGATTGACGAATATTTGGAAAGTCTTGACCGAATATTCAGCTGCCGAATCCTCGGCTGTGGCATGTTACTTCTTGTGTCAAGATACGCATATTTTTAAAAAATATTGCTTTACATTGTGTTTTACCAATATTTATCCTCGGTTCCTGCAAATGAATAAGCAAAAAAAAATAAAAGAATGTGATTGATCATTGAAAAATAATTCAACCAATCATTGCAGCCAACGCGCGTTTAATAATATGTAACATTATTTTTCGTTCTAGGAACTGAGTCTTAGTATTTTTATTAAAAATATATCGCTGTTCGCGACAGGTTAAAAAATTGAATGGCACAATTAATAAAAAATCGCCTGTGTGGGAAACGTTCTTGAAATAATTCATCACAATAAAACAAAACATAAGTAGGTATTGGAGCAAGAATTTGTGAGTTCTATAAATAAAATAACACGAGATATAATGTTTTGTTTCAGTGCTTACCCATGCAGTATTCGGCTGATTCCAAAATATTTGAAAACTGATCGAATAAGCCGAATACCGAATAGTTCACCGAATATTCGCGTTATTTGTTATTTAGTTCATAGTTGTAGGGTGTTCTGTGAACATTTGGTTTTCAAGATGCATCGCTAAATAAAAACCTGTTACCGGAACAAATATTGTACCCCTAAAATTGTTTTCTATTTTAGGATAAGCTTATTATTTACTTTTTTTACTTAAAGGGTGCGACATGCAAAAACTAGTTCAAGGAAGGCCAGTTTTGCGGTAACAAACATAATATGGGAAAATAACTTCAACTATCATTTACTCTCCAATCTACTACTTTAATATATCTACTTTAAAATATGTAGTAAAGCGGAAGAGTTTGTTTGTTTGAACGCGCGTTCTCAGCTACAAGCTCGACAGCCCCCTTCTGTGGCACTAGGTTCAAGCACAAGTGCGTGTGCCCGGGGCCCCAGAGGGTGGTAAATATTTAAACTAATTTTTTAAATTTAACTAACTTAGTTTTTAAGTTGTACTACTAACAATATTATGGGCCTAAAAAAGGTCTGAGATAAAGAGATTTTTTTATTATTATTTTTTTTTTATTTTTATTTTATCTCTGGAACTACCAGTCGGATTTGGAAAATTCTTTTTGTAAGTACAATATATGATAGCCACATTCATGAGGAAGGCTAAATGGCTATACGGGAACGGGAAAAACGGGATATGCGCATACGAAGTCGCGGGCAAAAGCTATTATTATCCAAACCTAAAGATTTGATAGCATCAATGTTAGATTGGGCAGTGGGCAGCTTAAATCATTAAAAGTGTAACGTAACAGTTACAAATAAAGGTAATCAAAGTTCCTTTGTGTTGCTCACTTCAGCTGCGTCGGAATGAAATCGAAAGGACCGATAATGACAAGCGGATTTTTTATCCCGGAATCGGATCTAGACAGGATTGTGTTCTCATGCTGGGTTCATCACAGTTTTTTACTGAGACGACATCAACAGCTGTTTGTAGCACTTTTTCCGGCGGCTATTCTACAGGAACCTTGCATTTTCTGGAATCAAAAGTAGCCATTTTTTTCGGATAGGAAAGCGTTAAATGACTCCTTTGCTCTGGGCGGAGCGGAAGGGAGTGTCAGACTCTTACTGACTAAAACTCACCCGTGTTCTCCAAATGCCCTTTGCGTTCCAGGGCCGCAGTAACTCTTTCGAACAATTCCGCAACCCTGGCAGGTCAAAAGTAGCCTGTGATACTCTGCGGTAGGGTTAGTTAACTTTCTTTCAGGGGCAGAATTTTTATAATCGTATCAGTATCCCCTGATACCAACCTCATGATCTGCCTAGTCTTTTCCCAACTATATTGGGGTCGGCTTCCAGTCAAACCGGATTCAGCTGTATACCAGTATTTTTCGTGAAGCGGCTGCCTACAAGACTTTCACAACCCGTTAACTGGGTAACACGGTACTTACTTCTTGGCAAGATTGGAGTCAGATTTTGTGTGATAGTGATAGATAACGTGGTCTAATAATAACAGTTTTAATTATGTTTCTGTTTCGAAATTCCTTACCTACTATTTTGCCTTCGGGCAGAGTGTGGCGAACGAATAAACTGAATAACATCTTATTGTTCTTAGTACAGTTAAATGATGACACTTATTTTCAAATAACTTCTTCCGCTCTGGGTGGAGCGGAAGGGCGTGTCAGACTCTTACTGACTAAAACCCATCCGTGTTCCTTCTAAAGCCCTTTGCGTTCCAGGGCCGCGGTGACTCTTTCGAACTAATTCCGCAACCCTGGCAGGCTCTGGCCCTAGCGGTCCCCGTCTTCTATGCTGACATCTCTTTGAGGCGCGTGTGAAACACAACACGCCATCGACCCGGGCCTCGTGGTGATCGGACAGCGAGCCACCCAACGCTCGCCGATGACACTTGGCTTGCGAGGTAGGTAACTGGATGTAAGTTAAATCTCACGATTTTCATGATGCAAATTTCGGTGCAGTGTTCAATACTCTGCCATCTACCGACTCTGATGATAACTTACATAAACAAGGCTTAACTAGCAGCTAGATAAGAGACGCTCTTTGTTTTCATTTACATATTATTATATTCCAATAAGAAATCAATATAGCAAGCAGTCCAAGAATGTATCCAATCCCACTCAATTCGTTAGCCGACACGCGTGCCTTAACATACGAAAGTAATAATAAAATATAGAAGCTAAGTCGACCATCTAATCCTCACCTAGTTACCGTACTATGTAATGCATTGAATAATTCCATTACTCGATGCAAGCATGTCCAAAGAGCGATGTTATTTGAAATTTCAATTTTAATGCAACGAAAACGAAGTGAAAATTCAAACAACATGAACATGTTAGTCTAAAATGGACTGTAAACAAAACTTTATAAGGTGCATTTTGATAGTGACAGTGTTTGTTTGTAATCAGCTGGTCGTAGGCACATCGCGTCAGTATTGGCGCGAACGCAGCGCGCACTTGATGGCGGTCGCGCACTGATTTCCTACCCTTTTTGAGGAACGCACGTAATCCTACTCGTAAAATCAATAATTTAATTTCTTATTCAGTTTATTTAAAACCCAGTTCAGGAAGATCCTTTAAGAGGAATTCAGGAGTGGATTTACTGATCAGGTAAGTGGTAAATGCATTTTTAATGCGATTTGTTAGTGTTGAACATTTTTTGGCGCGAAAATATTGATGTAGTGTCACGTCATTTTGGTATTGATTTCGGTTTGTTTTGAGTGTTATCCTTGAATTTGAATGACTTTATGACTATATGATAAAGACAAGTTAAGGATGTTTTTTAGTATGAAATAACTGAAAAGCTTGAAATATTCGTGCCAAGTTAGTGACATCATGATTGACCTAATCCTGGCCTGAATGATTTGAAATCCATTGAATTTTTTTTATTAGCAGTTTTTTTTACTCTGAAAATTAATCGAATTTTCTATAAAATTTACAGTAAATATGTGAGAAGATAAATCAGTTTCTTATCAAGGATTTTTGCATCAAGTCCACCATTTTGTATGCAGTTATTTGAATGCAGTTTAAGTATTGTCATAAAATCGAAGTTACTAGAACAATGCAATAATGACGTCACGCGATATTGCGTTGAGCAATTTTATATGCAATTCGTATCAAGAATTTATGAAGTGATTGAAAAGAAAAATGAACAAAGAGAATTTCGTTTCGTCCTTTTTGCACAATAATTTCGTAATAAATTTTATAAACTTAATCAGCACTTATAATTTTCTAGCTGTTGGGGGTTGAATTATTTAGGCCATAACCAATTTTTACCCATAACCTAAAATATGAATACCTCTTTGATAGTTTTAGGGTGTCCCATGGGAGACATTTCTTGTGAACCGACTTGGTTTTTACTTAGACCATACGAGGAGAACTTAGCTATGCCCATTCAAAATCTACCTACATTAATAGGAATAGTTAATTAAGGACAAAAAGATAAGTAAGTACTTATCTAATTAAGAGTGCGTCGCAGATTCATGTAAATTTTTCGTACAGAAGTCGACATTATTGATGATGTCACATATCCTTATCATGATAAGAACCGATGATTGGCTCGTAGCCAGCATATTTAAGTAATCCAAAGGATTTTTGACCACTCATCTATTGCACAATTGCGATGAATTGGGTTGAAACCAGGATAACGCTTTTTTTTTTAAGGATGGGAAATCATCAAATGACTTCTTCCGCTCTGGGTGGAGCGGAAGGGCGTGTCAGACTCTTACTGACTAAAACCCATCCGTCTTCCTTCTAAAGACCTTTGCGTTCCAGGGCCGCGGTGACTCTTTCGAACAAATTCCGCAACCCTGAAGGATATTGCTATCAACCGAACCTTGTTTTTTTGAGGATGGGATTCATCAACTGATTTTTTTAATTTAAATTATAGGCATTTTGCCTAATTCTTGAATAATATGAGAATTTTTAATAATGATATTATGTTGCTTGATTATTTTTTCTTTTTTATGTTTATCTTTTTTATATTAAATAGTATTGCATACCCTGAGGTAGAATGTATCGGGATTTTCATCAAAATAACCACGAGTTGACACTTCGCGTGACCCAAGGGCTGGCTTTTACCTTGGACAAAGGATAAGTAATGCCATACAACGTGGCAATGCTGCCAGCCTTTTGAGTACCAGTGGCCAGCGATGCGGACGAATTTTTCGACGCCATATTTTAGACTATTTTTAATTAGTTATTTTTTATTTATTTATTTAAGTGTATATATAGTTAATACTTGTACATTATGTATTTAATATAAACTTCAATTAGATTGTAAAAAAAAATACCATCATATCTGTATACCTACATTATTGGCAATTAAATGATTTCTATTTATTACTGACTTCTTTTGTTCTAGGCGGAGCAATGTCAGACTCTTACTGACTATAACCCATCCATGTTCCCTCAAAATGCCCTTGCTTTCCAGGGCCGTGGTAACTCTTGCGAACAATTCCGCAACCCTGGCACTGTATCAACCAAGCCCAGCCTTTCTTTTGCCAACTATGTTGGGGTCGGCTTCCAGTCTAGCCGGATGCAGCTGAATACCAGTATTTTACATAGAAGGACTGCCTATTTCACCACCACCACCCAGAAACTAGGTAACACGATATTTTGACAAGACTGGTGTTCAATTACTCGCTAGGAATAATAAATATTCACTCAAAAATCTTCAATGGACAGATAAAAAAACCAGGTTCGAGACTCTTGAGTATTTTTCACTATTCCTCATAGTTACGGAAATGGCCTTACAGACCCACTTGAAAAATTCAGCCTGTTTGTAATACAGGACTAAGATCTCTTGCTTAGGTACCTTTGGGGGAATGCAGGCCTGGTGTTGGTCAATCTTCTTCTGAAAAGTTAGGCCACTGGGTTACCTACTCTGACATCAAGCAGTATTCAAGCAAGGACATAATAATTCTTCTTACTTATATCAAAAATATTTCAAGTATCGAATCCGAAATTCTTTTGTTTAAGCAGACTTAACACAAACATAACACGGGACTTCCCAGGAAATACTAAAAATGTCGTAACTTTTCGCCCTGAAAACCAGCGGGGTTATTGCGTAACCTTTCCATTTTGACAACGTAATGACATTCATTACAGTATTTATGTGCAAAATAGAAACAAATAATTAATTAACTTAGTTTCTCAAGCAGACGAATAATGCAGCGATTTTAGAATTCTTCGGATTGTGGAATGAGTGTTACACTCGGAGTACAGAGGTAGTTAATGAAAGAGGAACCGAATCCCGTGTCTTAATACGTAAGAGTTGAAAAGGCAAAGGACGATGCAAACGTGGAGTTCGCTTTTCTCTGCGCAGTACCACACCTCTCACTCCCGCGGTCACATTAATTTGCTACTATGCAGCGAGGTTTGATTTTATGATTTGTATTATAGCCTTATTCATAAAAACGTTATAACCATTCCATAGCTAAAATACTAATAATCAGATTCTTTATTAAAAATTTTCTATGGAGAATTTGAATTTAGAATCTCATAAATAGTATTTTAACTAAAATATTTAAAAAGTTTTTATGAATAAGGGGGTTAGAATATAGCCTTTTGGAAGTTTCATAATCTTCTATACTTAATATTTTCCCTTAATCATTGAAAATATTAGCTGCAGACAACTCTTTAAGATAAGGACAATATATATAAATTTGGCTATTTTTGCATATTGCAATGTAATTACTGTTTTTTTCTAGGCCGTCGGATGTTATCAATAATTTTATCATTTCTAGATAATAAGCTTAGTATCCTTTATTATATTTGTTATCAAATCCTGAAAATGTAAAGTTGTTGTTATCAGCTCAGGTTTTATTTCATGTCTGTCAATTATTATTTTAAAACTTTAATAATTGCGCGTTACTGAAATACAGGCTTTGGATATGTGCAAAACCTCTATTATTGATAAATTTATCTGTTAGTGAGCATTATCTATATTACTAATATAATAAAGCTGAAGAGTTTGTTTGTTTGAGCATTAGTTATTTTGTTATTCAACTTGTTTTAAATTGTGCAATGTATGTGATGTGGCTGTTCTTAATTTAAATAATAAACGCGCTAATCTCTGGAACTTACCAGTCATTTGGCAAATTCTTTTTGTTTATGATGGCCACATGAGGAAGGTTGTATAGGAATGGGAAAAAATGAGATATGCGCGTAAAAAGTCGCGGGCAAAAGCTAGTGAATAAATAAATGAGAATTTTACTTTTTTACTAAATTTAACATAACTAGTCCTACTTATGTTTTTAATAATAATACAAATTTAATTTTGCATTTGGTCTGGACAGATCGCAATACATTTGTTCACATACATTCGAATTTCTTCGCGGAGACAACTATAAATGAGACAAACTCATTTTAAACCTGGCTACTTGGAAAACTGGGTAAATGAGACGTCTATAATACCAGAGTGGTAAAAAGTCCTGGATCCCTTTAATTCCAAGATATTTAGGTTACACCATAGATATAATAAACATTTTTTTATATTTCTATGGGTTAAACTGTATCTGCAGTTGCACTGTTTGAGTCGTCACCGTCATTAACCGGCTTTTTAAATTTATTTTTATCACAATCCATGTATGTTCTCTGATTACAAGTTATTTTTTTTTAAATAAAGCTTATAAATGTTACGTACTGTTATTTCACTTTACGTCTTGCTTCATCGAACTTTCATTCTTAAAACTCTTGCGCACTGCATTCGCACGAACCGAATTCACATAAAAAACGGAAGGTCAATTGGAGCTTAGTAATGCATGAAACAGCCATGTCGAGAAAAAGTACAAACAGAGATATGAGCATTTTTCTGTCGATTTCCGTCGATGGGTGACCTTCGATTGTTTTTTGAGTTTCTGATTATTTAATCTTTCAAAGTCAAAGTCAAAACGTTTATTTCAATTAGGCCATTAAACGGCACTTTTGAACGTCATCATTTACAGTTCAGTAAAATAATAATATTACACTAATAAAGGGACTTTACTGTCCATTCGGAAAGGTAGATTCTTATGGAGAAGAACGGACAAGAAACTCCATAGTTACCTACTCTTTTCAAATAATGATTTACAAAATTTAGTATGCAAAAATTAATTTAATATTATGTGAGGACGTTGCACCCAGAGTATGCTACTTATAGGAACAAAGCATTACCAGCCGAGGTAAACTTATTAATTTTCTAAAGAAATTTAGGTAAATGTTACTCACATATTTACAAATATTGGAACCATTAATGAAACAGTGTCAACAGAAAAATAAAAACACAAAAAAAGAAACTTTGACCATCATTCTATCATCAGCATCATTCATCATTCTCAAGAATGGCACCTCTGAAATTAATTTTCCTTTAAACTGTATCTTAGCACTTTGAAGAACACGTTCACTTCCAAAGGAGTGTCACTCACAAAAGTGTATCCTTAAACTTTTCTTTCAAGTTTTTTACGTATTTTTTTTCTAGTGAAAGTCGTCCATTTCACTGGAGAAAAAACCTACAGCTGATTCAAGGTGAGGCCATTTACTGTTGCACTTCTGTCCACCCTTCCAATGATTACAAGCGTTTAATGCAACAACATATAATCAGTTACATGTTTTGCATCAAAATACATAATTATATCCTGTGACTTTGTGGTAGGTCAAACACCGATTAGATTAGATTGCCCCAAAACTGTGTATTCATATTTATTGCACTGTTTTCCGCAAATTGCATTTATCAGAATGCATGTTGCATGTAAGTGACATTATCTTTATTTATTCGAAATGTTATTATCCGTGCCTCGGAAAGCACGTTAAGCCGTTGGTCCCGGCTATCATTTGTAGATCTTTGGCAGTCGTTACGGATAGTCAGAAGCCAGATAATCTGACACCAGTCTTGCCAAGGAGTACCGTGTTACCCAGTTAATGGGTTGTGCAGGTCTGGTAGGCAGTCGCTCAACGTAAAATACTGGTATTCAGCTGAATCCGGTTTGACTGGAAGCCGACCCCAATATAATTGGGAAAAGGCTAGGCAGATGATGATGTTATTATGCTTTGTATCTCTTCGATATCCGAGTTTAATAATAATAAATAATAAGAAAAATAATTAGCAAACGTGCTCGGGAGAAGGATTTATAATCCAGTAAGATGCTACTAGGGATCTTGACCATTCTTCCGGGATAGTCCTGATAGCCGTGGTATACCTCTCCACTTTGTGCTAGCGCTTTTCGGGGGCTATGACTTAGATCTCTTTACTGTAGTTTTACTGAACTTTACCGTAGTTTTAAGTTTCAGTTTAGTGTTGAATCCTGGTCCCTTCTCTGTTTAACGGCCGGTTTCAATAACGTATATACCTTTAACCAATTGTCAAATTAGCTACCAACAGTCGCTGAAAAGTCATGTTTGCCTATCGAACATGACGTTTCAGCTACTGTAGGTAGCTTACTTGTATTTGACAGTTGATTAAAGGTAGATACATTATTGAGACTGGCCATAAGCCCACACCTTTTCCTTGCAGTGTTACAAATGAGGCCAATATAGTACAAGTACTTAGATACATTGAGCTGGCTTCGAACGGTAACCCAACAAGTCGGTACCGCTTCATCGGCAACGGGACCTCTGGTTCCTAGAATATTGGCTTGCGGACCAGCTGGTACACTCAGCAGTTAGCTAGCAAGCATTTAGTATAATTTCCCCTTAGCGGTTTTCTTGCTGTGGCTTGTCTTAGAGAAAAGTCATGCACGTACTGGTTTTATCTTGTTGTAACTTCATACTAGTGAATTATTAACGCTACTGGCTAGTCCGAAAAAGTGAACAGCTTTGCATAGTTTAAATCCATTTCTCACAAATATTTTGATTCATTTTTCGAATTGTTGAAATAATTCGTTTATCTCTCGGCTCTATAACGGCCTTGTCTTCGGTTTGGGAATCTATTCCGCCTCAGCTGCAATGACAATATCTGGCTACTATTTTACATAAATCGTGTCTTTGATTGATATCTGAACCTACCTGAAAAAAAATGACTGGTCATTGGAAAATAATCCTGTTTACTGTTCTTAGCATACTTTAATCTTAACTTGGTCTTTCTATGGTATATTTTGAGCTGGACAACGAACACCTATGCTCGAAAATCACCACTATGTTAATCCACCACGAAATAACGCACTGACTCTCTCATTCCTCTTCACAATCCAACCACACATCCTCTGGCCCTAAAACAATTAAAAATCCTAATTTAAAGATCATTCCCGGAAACCCAAGTGTCAGTTCATCGTCCTCCTAGAGCAAGCTGCGTACGCGCAGCAAAACAAACAAGTTTTGAGACAGATGTGTAGGTGATGATACTCTTGGTACTTGATGCGAGTTCATTGGACCTGTTTGAACGCTACTTGTCCAACTTTTTCATTAGTAGAATAGTTTGTTGTAGTGATTTTTATTGTTCGTATCCTTTGTAGGGTGATGTTTTGATGGGTTGAATTGGGTCTGTGATGCTTTCGATGGTATTCGTGTAGGAGAATTTGTTGGTATGAGCACAGCGAAACTGCTTTAGCTACTTGAATTGAGAAGGGCGAAAATAAAATTCATAGTACTGATGTACCGGTAGTCGTTGTTCCCGGTTGTCATTCGAAGATCTGTGGCAGTCGTTTTGGGTAGTCAGAATCGCAGAAGTCTGGTAACCAATATTATTTATGGGTTTTGTTTTACTTAGTAACTGAGTCGAGGAATTTGAAAATTCAGCTGCAATGGGTAAGACTGAAAGCCGACCCTAACAAAGCGAGAGAAGTAAGGCAGATGATAATGACTGATGGCATGAGTTACTTTGGTTTGGATGTATTGCAGTATCTAATGCTAATCTTCTGCTAGTAGAGAATTCTATCAGCATAATACCGAATTAATTTCCAACCAAATAGACTCTGCTATTGCACTTGTTCTAATCAAACAAAAAAAAAGCCCTGACCAAGAAATACAAAAATAAAAGTTCTGTCACAATTTAAATGAAGTGCATATCAGGTGCATTCAAATAATTATGATAATGTAAGACAGAATACCTTGAATTTAATGAACACTCGAATGCCAAAGAAAAGCAATACAAACAGATAAGCAATCGATGCATTACTAATCTTATCAATACATCAGAAGAAAGACTACCTTTTTGCATGCAACTTGAAGTATTTACATTTTAGGTCATATTTTAACGCTCGTAAGTTTGAATGACATAAATCTTCAGCGCCTCTCTCTTCGTGGGCACCCTCTTTTTTCTAAGACGCCACTTGGAAGTCGCGCTAGAGTTAGGTTGAAACTTAGCGTGTCTGCACTTGGTCTTCATATTACGCCAAGTATCTTCTTATGTTTTCTGTGTCACCGATGTTGACGACGCCTGTCTGAGTTTGCGACGTCTCTAGACTAATGATATATATCATTAGTTTAAATTCTGCGCTAATCAGTATTTAAACTGATCATTTTGATTTAGGTTGTTTTTTTTTATAAACAGGGCACAGGCTTCACTTCTGTCATCTTTTATTTTTTGTCGAATTTTCTTATTAGCCTTCGGGATGTGAAAGGAGTCCGTAACTCCTTTCACTTTTCCCTCGTATCTATAATTTCAGTTGATAAACGTCTTGTGCTGGTCAAAGGTCTTTCCTAAGATTCGGCACTTCGACTGGTCCTACGGTTTTCCCATCCACCTTCGTAAGCATATAACGTACGTTTAAATTGTAATAATCATACTTAATTGACCACTATTTTTCTATTATAGCTGCAGGTATAAAGATGTCGCAACCTGGCACAATGTAGCATTTACGTGATGACATTAATTAATAATTCAGAGGCTTAACCTAACCCGTCAGGACGGTAAATTGGTATTGAAGCGAGTAAACAGTTGATTCCACAGTTGACATGTTTCAACTTGTTTCTAACTTTGTTTGATGTGCCATTGTCTTTGTCATTCTTGATGATATCATCACGAGGAATGGAATTATCAATCAAGGAATGAAAAAACTACTTCCTCAAGATCCTCGCTCAAGTGACTGCATCACTTCGACAGCAAACTTATTTGTTTTTAAAGTTAATCACTGATTTACACTTCGAGGTCCGTCGAATTTAAAGGTTTGCTAACAGATTTCAGAAGTTTTTATACTAAAACTCTTCCCAGTTCATGGTCAATTTCGGTTTAATCTACTCTATGTCACCAAAATCTAAACGCCGTTCCCCATTAGCTGCTTCTTCAAAATCAATTTGTACATTTTAAGTTTTTAACCTCAAAACCAGTACGTTACTGATAAAACAGTTGTCGAACACGACTCTAATCGTACTAAGTGACTTTTAAGTGGATTTAAATTCCTTTGTGAAGTTTTTAGACCAACTCCCGCAGACACTTTCGTTTTCGTCAGGTAAAAAGGTAAGTTTTTGTATGTCTGTGGCTTATTTTGTGGTCATAGATAGGGAAAGGATCGTGTCATTAAGTTGGTTACAGCTTCTTTTGGTAATTTGATAGTTTTGTTTTCTGTGGTGCTTGTAGCGCAGGTAACGCAAAGTGTTAACCTTGTCGCCTTATTACAGAAAGGAGGCTTGTGTGTGTCCTAGGAAATGGTACATGATGGGCTGATTTTTGTTATTATGCTGTAATGGCAATAAATGTAAGTCACTTGAAGTCAGAGAGGCATCAGTACGCGAATATGGCTTTCATAAGGCCGCAATTTGTTGTCAAGAGCTTTTAAATCATCATTTGCGGTGCCTTGTCTGCTCCTGCGATGACGTTTCGGTTTCCGTCCCATTTCAATTATCAACCACAGGTCCACAGGCCTCTTATTTCTTGTGTTATTCCTCACTTTAAGGCTACTATTGATGGAATGATTGCCTATATGATTGTGTTTTACAAGAGTTATTTTTGAGAAGTACAAGCTTAGTGTGGTACCTATTGCCTGATTTTTTTTTCTAAGGGGCTTTTTGCGCGTGCCTGTATCTTTCATAAAAATATGCTTGTAGCTTGCACGCCATAGTGACATCCACCAATCAGCTAGGTATGGCACAATTGCCAGCAAGGTACTTACACTTTTGTGCAAGTTACAGGCATGTGTGTATTTAGGGCTTAACTGTATCTATGTAGTTTATCTCAGATTCACATACATCAGCGTTTAGTCAGAAATCCTTCAACCAAACACAAACACAGCACAGGCCAAGGGAAATCTGCGAATAGCTTTGCGGAGCCGAAGGCCGAGCGTGCCTTATCGGCGTATGAGCAACAAGGTCGTTGCAAGTGCATGGCCAGGCGCGCGCGCAGTGATTTAGACTAACTGGGTGACGCCACAGCTCCTGTTTAGACTTTAGTATTAATTATAGCCTATCAATGTACCTAATTAATGTGATGGATGAGTATTTTCCTGTTTGGAGGACGTTTATTGTGGTTTCTTCCTGTCTGTTGTTTTTAAGTGTTAATTTATATATCAGTTCCTACAGTATCAGTGCATAATTATTAATATTGCATAAAGGTTTTAAGTTAAGTTCATTTATGAATATACTTAAAGGCATATCAGTTTTAGGACGGAATTCTTAAATAAGGTGCTTCATCATCATTCTGGTTTGAAAAAAAGGACAATTAATAAATTATTCGGCGCACATGTCATCTTCTAACATTTTTGTCTGTAAATCTTCTCTTCTCCTTAAAAAATCTACGTCAATTTTTAACCACTAAAACACTGACTGGCCTGTTGGTCGAGTTAGTCTTTGTGTTATGAGCATGATCATTTGTTCTGTGTCTGGGTGTAATTTGTGTATAATATGTATGTATTTAGAAATATATAAGTATGTTTATCAGTTGTCTGGTTGCCATAGTACAGGCTCTGCCTAGTTTGGGATCGGATGACCGTGTGTGAGTTGTCCCAGGATATATTATTATTATTATTATTACTAAGCAATATTCCTTTATACATGTAAAATGAATAATATGCCTGTGGCTGTCACTTCACTGTTACCGTATTATGCTTCATCATCTTTCGAGGGTAATCTTTTTGCTACAAACTTTTTTTTATGGATGGGAAATCACTCCACACACTCACACCTTCCACTCTGGGCAGAGCAGAAAGGAGTATCAGACTCTTGCTGATTAAAACCCACCCTTCTTCCTCCAAATGCCCTTTGCGTTCCAAGGCCGCGGTAACTCTTTCGAACAATTCCGAAACCCTGGCAGGTACTGGCCGAAGCGGGCCGCGTCAATAGGGTACTTATAAAGTACCCTATTTCAGATAGATTTACAAAAAAATATTGGACACGTGTTTTTTCTTGTTAACGTAAACAAAAAATGAAGATGATCGCACTGTGCGTTGCAAACACACGTGACGTCAGTCACAGTTTTCAGTACCTACTACCACGAGTCGGGCCTCAGGGGCCCGAGAGATCCCTAGCTTAGATGTCTTATATCCCATTTTACCAAACAGGTTCAGAAGCTTAAAATACAAAACAAAGAAATGACAATTTTGGCACTTTTCATTTTATTATTGTTTTAACTACTTCTAAAAGAAACCTAGTAGTCTAAAAATACAGTCTATCAACTGGTTAATTCCGGTGCATTGATAACAAAAGTAGCGAATGAATAAAATATGAATCACGCGTTTATGCTAACTCTCTCTTCATCTCTAGTAATCCACTGTGGTTAACCGCACTTTCGGATCCAGAAAACTCGTATTATATGATCCAGTCCAGTTTCATGACATTTTTAAACACAGATACCGTTCGTATATCATACCAAACAGACTTAGGTACATTGGCATACAAATTTCACAAAATTTTCTACAAATCATAATTGCCACTTCGCGTTGATTGCGAAATATACGTTGATGGCAATGCTTGAGAAGCCATGTAATGATATAATATAACAAATTCATTGGGTTATTAATGTTCCACAAATATGACATAATCAATTAATAACAAATACGAATGATTGTAAACAATTGCGTTATAATCAGTGTCAGTAAACAATAAACTTAAACAGTGGACACTGATCAAATGGTTGTCAAACAAAATGCTGATAAAATGTCATTAACTTTTGCGTTTATAATTATAATGTTTGCCCTATCGTAAACTAATATACTAGTTATGAAAACTTTTTGATTGGATACCCGACAGAATTATTTTGCTCTTTAAGTAAGCTTGAATACTGATTTATAATTTAGGCAGACTAGAGTCAAGAGCAAACTCATCTCAAATAAAAAAAAATAAGTTGCTGTAAACTACTGCTTTCGGATATCTTACTAACATTTAAACGACCTAATCCGTGACCGGATTTTAATCAAATTTGCATATTACAAACCACCACCAGGAACAGGACTTAGAATTATTTTTATCCCGGGAGTCTGTACTCCAGAGATTGTTGTCTTGGGATAAATTTCGGCTTTTGCACGGGTTAAGCTGCTGGCAAATGATAGCAGGTTTTGAACACATAACTTAGATGTCAAACATTTGATTCGTCTTATTTTGATTCAATCCTTCGCGTGACGTAGGTTTTATGTTGTGTCCAAAGATGAAAAACTGGCAGCCGACCCCACTGTTCACACTGTTGGGACAAGGCTAGGTAGGCATACTTAGCTTTGTCCCAACAGTGTCGTGGGGTCGGCTGCCAGTCTAGCTGAATGCAGCTGAGTACCATTACTTTAATTAGATCGACTGCCTATCAGACTTCCAAAACCCAGTAACGTGGTAACATGACGCTCATTGGCAAGACTGGTGTCGGATTTTCTGGAAATATTTAATTTAAAATTACCTCCTTATTGATTTTAACAACGCAGAATAAAATGACAATCATCATGACATCATAATATATAGATTTAGTATGGTCTACATTTTTCGGGATTTATTTTAAAATATTTTGTTTGGCATAACTTAGAGGTAGAGTCTAAAGATACAAAATGGACAAGTGTTGTACAAGGACAGCTTTATCTTTGATCAACTTCTATTCTAAGAAAACTTCAAATTGCAAATTTCAAATGGTGGTAAGACAGTATAATCAAATTGATCAAGATTTTGTTACGGGTGCTTTCAAATTAAATTGGTATCGCGTTCAGTTTTTTTATGAAAGAGGCTGTCATAGACAAAGCTGCTCTTAGGTACTTACAATATTTGTTCCTAATAGATAAATACACTAAGAGTTGAGCTATTTCACTGATAGGTTGAGCTAGTTTCATGTCTTTTCTTTACTTAGGAGATGTGTCAGGGGGACTCTCGCCCCACTTCGTCTTAATTCGCTTGAAAAGTTTGTTCTGAGTACGGTGCAGGCCTGAAAATTTAAAAAATAAATGAATTGGTTAAAACATTCTGAAAAAAAAACAAAAGGATTCAGTGAACGGCCTGTTTTTTGTTTTATTGACCGGCTGCACTTTAAATTATTATTAATTATTTTGGGGTTTTATTATACAGAGTGTTCCAGAAGCACGTGGTCATATTTAAGAGTGGTGTCCTGTATCTGCTATAAGTAAAAAAACAATATAAAAACACTTTTCAAGCAATCTGATGCAGTTGACAGCGTTTATTTTAGTTCAATCACAGATCCAATACCACCAACTGCTTGAAAAGTTATATTTTTGAACATTTTAGTCAAATTTCAAAATCGAGTTTTTGAAAAGAGTCAATAAGTATTTATTTTAATTTTAATAGTGTTTTTTTTCTGTACATCAGATACAGAATACCACCCTTAAATGTGACCACGTGCTTCTGGACTACCCTATAAATAAGAGAGTTTTTAACGATTTCTGATTTCTTTGATTCATAAGTAAACATGTATGGCCGGGTTCGGCAGTATTTGAATTACTTGTAATTAAAATACGTACATAATATGTAATTGAAATACAAATACGTATTTGGTATTTGTATTTCAATAACTTCTTAACAATTTAATTTGTAATTGGTATTTGAAATACATGACTTCAAAATACATTTGAACATAAAATACATTTAGCAATCTTATTAATGAGTGCGTTCTGCAGAAAACTGTGCTCGATAGCTTTCGTAAGCAAAAAGTCTAGCCTAATCTAACACCTGACATTAGGTATTTTGTAATTAGTATTTTGCATTTTAAATAAAAATAGTTAAAATTCTGTATTTTGTATTTTACATTTTAAAAACACGACTTAAAAGACTTCTACTAAGGGAAATTCTTTTATTTATGAATGTTAAGTAAACAAAATTTTTAAAAACTTACGGTTGCACACATTGTGAAGATAGAAGAAGATTGCGAACTGTATTCTTTCCATTCTTGACGCTTGCTCTTTCAAAACTATATTTTAAAAAGCTTTTTAACTTAAACTGTCAAAGATAACTTTCACTAAAATATTAGGTAGGTAAATCTTGTATTCTGATTTGTATTGTGTTCGTCTGCAAAAATCTGTGAGTGACCCTGCGTTTTATTCAAACGTGGTAATATCGACCTGCGCGACGGCGCGTACGTTTTCGCGCGCATGCGTCAAAACATTATCCGACAAAATGAAATTTAGCCCTATCTGCTGTCAAATTTCATTCTTCTCTTTCCACCGTATGCAGATTGTATTAGCTAGAACGAGATAAAGTTTAACAAGGGTGACTTTGGTAGTTTATGGATTTATTTTGTTTGTTTCTTTCGTGTTTGATGTATTAATGTCATATTGAACAGCTCTCGTAGTTGCAAGCTGCGTTTCCTCTTTTTATGGTTGCATAAAAGTGTTTAATAAGTGATTTTAATTGTTCCAGTGTTTCAACAGTTGGCAACGTTTAATCCGGTAAGTTTTTATTCATTTTCCTACTATTTAAACCATAGCAATCTGTAATGAGCTTCATGGTACATTTTGGTGACCGGTGATGCCAAAATATTTACTTTTTCCATGCCTTTTTGAAATTATTCGGGTGGAAGGACTTTACAGGTAAAAAACATTATTGTACTATGCCAGAATGTTGTACTTCAGGAGTAAAACCGGAAAATGCTTTAAACCTATAGGTACTTATAGGATAATTCTTTATGCGGCGTACCTAGGTAACTTGTAGGTATGTCATGTACAGTAGAGAGTGGTGAGGGCAGAGCATCGATCGGCCAAGGGCACCAGACATGCGCCGTAGGGTCCGCCGTAACCAGCCGGTCCGTTCCGTCAACCCCTCAACATGTAAACTTAGATGGAGTGAGCATGGTTTGGACTGTCATTCCATCTGGTTTTATGGATTGACAGCTAAATTCATGTTAACTTCATCTAAGCTTACACGGTGAAGGGTTTATAGAATCGCACTGCAGAGACTGATCAGCGCCTTTGTGTTGTGCTTTGTGTTAAGCACAACGCTAACACGATTTTCTTTAAAATTTTGTTGACCACAGGCATTACTACCTCTGCTTGGATTAGCGCTTCGAGAGATAAAATTTGAAAGCTTTATTAAAACACTCTTACAAACGGCTTAGTAATAAGTACAATAATAAAAAAAAATACTATAAGGTAACGTTTGGACTGCTGGGATAGAAGCCTCCCCTCTTTATATGAGGGAAGCTCATTCGTTGAATTTTCGCAAAAATGTAGACAGACTTGGCCCATGGGCCACAGATAGTCGCAAAATCTCAGAGCCTCCAGGTATAACTTTTTTTTTCAGTAAAAAAATGTGTGGGATAGAGAAGTATGTGTGTAGTGTATTTGTAATTTGAAATTACGCATACCTTGTTTTTAAGTATGGGAAATCATCACTTTACGTCTTCCACGCTGGGTGGAGCGAAAGGGCGTGTCAGACTCTTACTGACTAAAATCCATCCGTGTTCCTTCTAAAACCCTTTGCGTTCCAGGGCCGCGGTGACTCTTTCAAACAAATTCCGCAACCCTGGCAAAATTACTCAATACTCATACCTGCTAGCATGGGCCCTTATTTTTTTCCCGTTTTTTATTGTACAATATTCTAAAAAACACCAATTAAAATCATCACTCAGACTGCAAGAAAAGTGAGCCAACCCAAGCTCATATCCATATCTTTAAAGTACATATTAACACAACTCTATCCTAAATATTTTGGTACCTACTGAGAAAATAAGTAATGTCTGAAAGTAATGGCTCTAGGATCTTGCTCTAAAAGTATCAACACATTGTTGATACACTTTAGATTATTTCACGCCGCTCGTCTTTCTGAAGCGCAAAGCTAAGGTAACATTCACATTCAGCCTTTGAACGCATGCTTGCATAATTTAGTGTAGGTAAGTTTTGATGCACATGGCCCTGATATTTAACATTCCAAATTTTCGTATGCAATGGCCTATATTTATTAAAATATAAGGGAGTTTAAAATTAAAATTGTTTTATGTAAAGATAACACGTGAATTATGTACATTCTGTATGGTTGTATCGTTGTTTTTTGGGCCTAAAATTTGTTGGTATTGTTAAAATAGAACACAGCACCCAATACTTACACGTTTTGCCTCCTCCAAAAGATTTAGGAAGTGCTAGTGGCTAGGAAGAAGAAGAGATACAACAAAATCCTTTAGCAAAGCTGTATGATCCATTAACTTAATAAAAAAAATCGCTTCTTTGCTTCGATAACGTGATAAGTCCGACAATACATTTGGTTTTTAGACGTTTTTTGAAACAATAAAATCGGTCACTGCGGTTTTGCTTCAATAACGTGATTAGTCCGACAGTTAATATTTTTTTTGACGCTTTTTGGAAAACTTAAATCGGTCACGGCGGTTTCAATTATTAAATAAAAAAACAACGAGTTGCACTCCGGGAGTGCCGGCAGAAGTGAAAACTTGAACATTAACGTTGTGCATTATTGATATTTTGGAATGGTTAGGGAATAATAATTCGCAAGAATTGCTTTAATTTATCAATATAAAAGTACTATCATTTATGTGGTCAAAATACAATATTCATTTATTGCGCTATCGTACACAAACATGAAAATTTATATTACATTAAAAAAATTAACACTTCAGAACTTTTCCTCCGTCTTACGAATTTTCGATCAGGTCACGTGTCCTGACGCGAATTAAGCATTTTTTACCCATCCCAAAAACTGCAGAACGCCGCTAAAGAAGTTTTCACTTAAAAAAAAATACCGTCGGACTTATCACGTTATTGAAGTAAAGAGGCGAAATGTGATCATAAACTCAACTAAAACATATTCAAATAAAAGGGCTCGAAGTCATCGTCATTCAAGACGCACATACGTACACGTCGCTTTCACTATGAAATTAAAAAAGAAAGAAACCCAAAAGGAATGTTTGTAACAACCGTTAGATCGAACAAGTTCTCATAGCGGACGAGTTTATCGCCTTTTGGGCTATAAAAGTATGGGATACCATCGATTAAGTACATGGTATGATGTAATCTTGAAGCTTATGACTTGCTTTTTCCCGCATATCCCGTTTTTTTTTCGTTCCCGTATAGCCTTTAGCATTCCTCATGAATGTGACTATCATTTACAAAAATAATTTTCCAAATCCGACTGGTACTGGTTCCAAAGATTAGCGCGTTCAAACAAACTCTTCAGCTTTATTATATGAGTATTATTTGTATATAGATATTATTTAGATTTGATAGTTATGGCAAAAAATCTTCCAGCTCGATCATAACCTGCCTAGCCTTAGCCCTGCCATAATGGTTTCGGCTCCCAAAAGTTTTGGAGAGGTAACTCACTGGATCAACTGAGGTTGGGTGAAATGGCGACAGGTAAATTACTTATATAACTTGTGACCCACGGATGCCTCTCAAGTAAAAGGGAACAATGACTAAGTCTGTGATAAGACCTGTTGTACTGTATGGATCGCAATTAGGGCTTTTGTTGCGACAAAATGTTGGTGGATAATTCTCGTGCCTCGAGAAATAAAAAAAGGTCGAGAAACCAGAAAACCTAATCGGAAGGAAGGGCTATATAAAAAATGCATGAAAAAATATCTTAGAACGGAGATGAGAATGTTAAGATGGTGGTGTATGATTGGATGAGTGGAGTGACGAGAGTAGATAAAGTAAGAACTAGTATGTTAGAGGAAGTTTGAAAGTTGCGCCAGTGACGGAAAAGTTGAAAGGGAAACGCTACCGACTATTAAATATGATACAAATGACAGCTAGGAACTAGGATTTCTAGGCACAATACCCGAGGAAGTCAAGGGCAAAACTAACAAAAAAACTTTCTAAGGGTTATCTCAACAAGCACGCTTATTGTTGATAAGTCCCCTAGCACACGAGGTAATACAAATGAACGATAGTACACCTTCCCCCATTTCTTATGACCTCATGCGGGTTTGTCAGCGTGTTAGCACTTACATAATATAAACAAACCGATAACAAAAGCGTCCAAGATGAGTCGCGTGCTCATCTCTTATCTGCCGTAAAGATTCTCATAGACAGGCGCGACGCGACATTGCGACAACCAGTTTTTTATAGATTGTTCTACGGGGCACCCAAAATGTGGTCGGGGTGGGTTAGATTCGGTAAAATAAGCTTTCTTTATAACAAAATATTTGTGATTTCAAGTTTCATACAACAATTACATCAAGCTAAGCAAGTCACAAGCCTAGTCTTGGATATTGGAGACAGCCCCCCACAGCAGAGACAAAAGAGTTCGTAGATATTGCCAGTGTATGATGTACATAAACATTTTGTAGACAACAAACTTGGTTGTCTTACCAATTTATTTAGTTTTTGGATCTCTAACAAATCAAAAATTACAATGATAGAAATAGTTAATTAAGTGCGCTGTTTAGTTATGTCACTTTGTCGCGTTTCGCGTCGCGTCTGTCTGAAGAGACCCTAAACTAAGGGGAACGGCCGATTACCGGCGCAAGCGCCGATAACAACGCCATCTAAGGTTTTTGTTTACATTAGTGACATGAAGACATCCTCTTCCGGAGTCAAATAGGTACCTGTAAGTGTTTGGTATGTGCGTTGTAGAAATATGTTATGAAAGAGCTTTTGAGCTTTTGATTTATTATAAGCTAGCGGAACGTGTGAACGCTCGGAGATAAGAATGGTCGCTGATAGTAGGTTGCTCTCAAAGGTGTCTGAACTTTTAATGGCAGAGGAGTGAGATTTTAAGGACAGTGAAGCCTTTACAGAAAAATATATAAAACCTGATTGCAAAGACAACGAAAAATCTACAGCTTATGCCACTCAGGGTGTGTCCACTGTAAAGTGTGCCAAAATAAACGACAAACATTCACTTGAAAAATTAAATATTCATATATTTTGCGTTCTACAACGTAAAAATTGCTAGCTAAAGGCTTATCATTTAACCCTCCTTTAACAGTTATAACATCGTCATTATTTTAGATATTAAAGCATTTAAAATAGAATTAAACGGTAACTTTTGCCTATAGAAAATTAGGAACAGGGTAAAACAGCTAACTTTAAGGTAAAGCTGAAGGAGTTTCTGCTTCAACACCAAAAACTCAGCACGCACTCCAGTTGCCACCTCGCTGTTACTAAATGGTTGATTTGCGAGTCATAGTTTAATTTTTATTCTTACCTTTTATTACTACACAAATTATTTTATTTTATTTTTAATGATATCATTTTAATGACGTGGGAATCTATTTTTATTTTTTTAATATGGATCTGATTTTATTTTATGATAATATTGTTGCTTAATTGATTTTTTTTTATTATATATATATTTTTTTTGGATTTCTGACATGATTTTTTTATAATTTCTAGTTTATCAATTTTGATGTTTATTATTGTTTTTTTTTACATTGACTATTTATTTAATTGTTATATACCTAACTCATTCTACACTTCTCATCTTCACTTTGATTATTATTTACATTACATATATTTATTATGTTTACAAGTACCACTTCCGAACCTATCACTTCACTTTTTTTTACTTTGTTAAGTATTTTTTATTTTATTTATATGTCTACTGCGCGTTCGAGCGTATGGTACCCGTGGGCTACAGCTGAAAATCAGCGTTAGGTGGTAATAACTACTGTTGCCACCTAACATTATGCTGAGCTGAGGCCCTTTTGGCACAATATTGCTATATTGCTATTGCTATATGTAAACCATAAGTAACTATACGAGACTCCGTTTACAAGAATTCCGGTAAGCTATACATTTCTGCAAGAATAGGCACACTTCGCTTTCACAAAATTACGACGGCTTCCTTCCATAGATTACAGAATTAGCATGTGTATAGTACCCGTGACAATATGTAGGTAGTTTGGAGTCGTTAGCATAAGTTAGGCGATACAAAATATCTGTGGAATTCGTAGCTCAGCTACTAAGTGCAGTGTCTGTCGAAATAACACCTGCATAATTTAAACTAATATTTCTAAGAGCTAAAACTGTTTTTTTTAAGGAGTTGTTTCTGAAAGTATTGTCATATTACTTTCGAAAATCTACCATTTTAGAATTTCAACAGAAGTTAAAAGAATTTTTTATCGTCACAGAACTGACATACAAATTATAAAATTTGCACGGCAGTTCTGTGACGATAAAATTTTCTTTTTTAAATATATTTACATATACGTGCCTATCTTATGCAAAAAATAAGTTCACCCAATTGCGAGGTTTGTGGCAAAAGAGAAGATGTACAACATCTTTTGATGGAGTGCGCCAGGAACGAGTCTGAGAGAAACCAAGTTATGAGGGAGTTGAGTATAAATAGGTTAGACTTAGGCATGTCTTATAATTTTTTATCTCGACCTTTGTCCCGTGAGGCTTAAATGATTTATTCATTAGTTGTTGCTTTTTGTTAGTAATTCAAGATTAGTTTATGACGGGGCTGACATGAACTGAGTTCAAAAGTCCCTTAAAAAAAAGGCTTCAAATAAGGCTTTAGATTCCTGTGATGAAGTCCCTTCATGAGTGAGCGAAGCAAGTTTTGAGTACCTAAGGCCAGCGCAGTATGGTCAATTTGATGAACTTTGCTGACTGGGTAACCTCGTCACCCTGGTTAGTAAGCCAAACAGTTTTTTTGATGTCGCCTGGTATGGTATTTCAACTTAACATAAAAATAAATACTATTGACCACTATATCACCTGTTGGTAAGCGATGACGTGGTTGAAGATGGAGCACGCTTGCCTAGAAGTAACCTATTCACTCTTGACTTGAAGACTCCCAGGTTGTAGCTATCAGGAAACACAGACTCTGGCAGAGAATTCCACTCCTTAGCTTTACGCACAATGAATGTGTTCCCAATACGTTTTGTGCGTGTGGGTATCATATGGTTAGTTTTTTCATAAATGAGGCTGCAAATGTCTTGGCTTGCCAATATCATTGAAACAACAATCAAGTCAATCAATTTCTGCTAGAATGTCCAACATTTTCATATTCCCGAGGTGGTTGTGTTTAGCCGAATGAGATGCAAACGCCGTAGACAGCATTCCATTAACCCGCCCACAAAGAATGCATAATATTGACTATCAATCTACAAGTTGTCTGTTTGTCTGCCACTATCTATTATGCTTATGAAGTTAGGCAATGCTTACATAATTATAGTATAGAATGTCTACTTAGCTTTTTCTCGTGACTTTGTTCTTTTTTTTCCGTGTTCTTAAGCCCATTGCGTTCCAAGGCCGCGGTGACTTCTTCGAACAAATTTCGCAACCCCGGACTTTGTTCTCTTGGATTTCGTATTTTCCCAAAAAAATTGGTGGACTCCATGACACTATTTTAAAGAATTCCTGACACCTATGTTCAATCTCATCCATGAAAAAAACCGGCCAAGTACAAGTCGGACTCTAACACGAAGGGTTCCGTTACATAAACCGAAAAAAAAACACGTTTCTTGTATGGGAGCCCCTTTCATTTTTAATTTAATTTAATTTTTATTACTTTTTGTTATATCGGCAATAGAAATACACACTCTGAAAATGTCAACTGTCTACCTGTTACTGTTCTTAAGATATAGCCCGCTGACAGACAGACGGATGGACGGACAGTGGAGGCTTAGTAATAGGGTCCCGTTGGTTACTCTTCGGGTACGGAACCCTAAAACACGGTCTGGCTACTGAAACTTTTGCCTGGTTAATGGTAAAAGGCCCTTATCCATGATACTCAAACGTAACTGCTAAATTGTAGCTGAAGTGGTACCAAAAAAGTTAAAGACACTATGCATCACCTCGTTCTGTGGGCTAAGAGCAAGTTTTTTAACGTTCTCGAGAGCGTAAACTTCAAATTGTAATGAAACTAAATAAGCGCTGCTGTGGTGACAATTATTACGAAATATCTTTTTTTAGGGTTCCGTACCCAAAGGGTAGAACGGGACCCTATTACTATTACTCCGCTGCCCGTCCGTTTGTTTGTCTGCCCGTCTGTCACCAGGTTGTATCTCATGAACCGTGATAGTTAGACAGTTGAAATTTTCACAGATGATTTATTTCTATTGCCGCTATAACAACAAATACTAAAAAACAGAATTAAATAAATATTTAAGGGCTCCCATACAACAAACTCGATTTTTTTGCCGTTTTTATAGATAATGGTACGGAACTCTTCGTGCGTGAGTCCGACTCGCACTTGGCCGGTTTTTTTATACAATTTGACATAAGCGAAGGTTGAAGTTAACGCGATCGAGTACGTTAAAAAAATCGCACTAAGCCCCCTGACACACTTCTGTTCCTTCAAAACAAACACTGCTGCAGACCAAGTCTGACGTCATTTCCTGGCTAACTCTATAATCTGTCAGTATATATGAGTGCTCTAAACACGGTAAAGTTTCGATATTTATATCAATCGGCACTGTAGCTCTTGCCACTTCGTAGAAAAGGGTGGAGACCACTCAAGAAGGTTGACAAACTTATGACGACTGCCAATGGTTCGTCAGACGAACCATTGGCAGTGAAACAATGGTAAATAAATAATGGTTTAAGTGTTGAAATATCGGTATGCATCATCGGTGTAGGCAAGACTCGATGGCTGTAATCAATTCAGATTTGTAATAATAATAAAATAATCAATAATAAACTTGTTGGTAGTTATATTTTCGAGCCGTTTGGGGTCGAAACTCTCGGGTCTTGGGGTACGAGTGCACATAACTTGTTTAAAGATCTCTCAAGACACTTCGCGTGACCCAAGGGCTGGCTTGGTCAAAGAATAAGCATTGCCATACAACGTGGCAATGCCGCCAGTCTTTTGGGTACACTTCCAGCCGACAGCGATGCGGATGAATTTTTTGACGCCATATTTTAGGGTGAATTTACTAAGGAGTTTTTATTTTTATTTCTAGTGTATATACTTAATTAGTTAAGTATTTTTAAAACAAGTGTAATTCAGATTTGATTTTCTGTTCATCAAAATTTTAGGCTGTCTTTTTTGAGAAAAGCGGGAGGCGGATAATAATAGTTTTATTATATTTTTGCTACAATACATTCTAAATTGTTAATTTTATAAACAAGCACTCTGTCCACGCAGATTTAGTATACAATATTTTCGCCCTTTTAACCCCATTAAAGGTTGAATATCCAATAATCCCTTTTTAGTGCTCAACTCCATCATAAAAGGAAGCCTTCTGCAAAATTTCATGTTCTTTGTCTCAGTTTCGTCTGTGTATTAGAATGTACCGTAATAAATGATGAAATAAATGTATGGGACCTTTTTTTTTTTTAAGGATGGTAAATCATCAAATGACTTCTTCCGCTCTGAGTGGAGCGGAAGGGCATGTCAGACTCTTACTGACTAAAAACCCATCCGTGTTCCTTCCAAAGCCCTTTGCCTTCCAGGGCCGCGGTGACTCTCGCGAACAAATTCCGCAACTCTGGCAGATATTTGAGACCCTTACAATAATTCCTTTCATTGGATACGTCACACAGGCACACACCACAGCTTGAAATACTTTGTATTATTTACGTTACGTGTTTGGGTCATGAACTTCATATTTATATGTCCCAAATTTCAACTAAATCGGTCTAGTAGATTCGGAGCAAATTGGCTGTGATAAACAGACAGACAGACACACGCGTTTTGGTTCCATTTTTTCAAACAACTCTAATATTAATATTTCTTCGATTCTTCATCAGAATCGAAAGATAGAAGTAGACCGTACTTTAAGGAAGTGTTAATTTTATGAATTCTAGTACTTATACCCTTTTGAAACCTACTTTGAATCTGCTTATTAGTTGACTCATTGAGAAGTTTCTCTCGTTTTCTAAAAATGAAACCTAGTTAGATCGATTTATCGCCCCCGAAACCCCTGCATACTAAATTCCATGAAAATCGTTGGAGCCGTTTCCGAGATTCAGATTAAATATCTTCTTATATATAAAATTCTCGTGTCACAATGTTAGTTACTATACTCCTCCGAAACGGCTCGACCTTTTTTTATGAAATTTTATATGCATATTCAGTAGGTCTGAGAATCGGCTACTATCTATTTTTCATACCTCTAAGTGATAAGGGTTGCCAATTTTTTTTAATTTTTTTTTAATAGTGTGGCATTAAAAATACATGCAACCCTACATTTCACTCTTCTAGCACCACCCCTATTTTTTAATAGCGATATTAGTACTTTAATTATTTTCTACTCTCGGCGGTCGATAATAATTGATTATTTACCACTCGATCAGTTATTCTTGACTATTTATTAGAAATTTAAATAAGTTGAAATATTTATATTTTAGTGTTGGGAAGCCTATTTATTGATGGAGGCTTTAGGCTATTTAACATCACGCTACGGTCAATAGGAGCCGAGTATTCATGAAAAATGTGACGCTGACGAAGTGGCGTGGGTCAGCTAGTATACATATATAATATACTAGAATTGCTTGTTTAAAGATATTAGATGTAAACTAAGTAGTCACATTAAATATCTAAACAGGCTGATTTGCTTCTCAAATGAAGGCTGCCAACAACCTGATAGGTACCAACGTAGACCTAGATAGATCGAATTGCCTTGGTTGGTTAGGAAACTGATATTCCATTCATTTTAATGTGATAAATCTGTTTCTACTGTATTCATTACTTTGGACTTGGTAATTCTGGTATTATACTAATAATAGGGATGTAGCCTGGGTTAAAAAAATATGGATTCTATTTAGTCCGTCAGTAAGATATTCGAAAAGTATTGGATACGTATTTTTCTTTTTAAATCATTAAAAAAATACGAAGATTTACCAGTACACTTTTTTACTGGAAAGTAAAAGTTTTTTACTGGAAAGTACAATCCCTAACTCCTTATCTTTGATGCATTTTATCAAAGATAAGGAGTTAGGGCTTGTAACGTCACTTTCCAGAAAAAAGTGTACTGGTAAGTGACGTCACACAACTTTCAACGCACTGTATCGTCTTCATTCTTCGTTTACGTGACAAATGAAAAACATACGTGTCCAATATTTTTTGGAAATCTATCTGACGGATTAATTAGATTTTTTTAGTCAAATACCCTATTACGAGGTTTTGTGTTCGATGTCCAATGCGGGAGGAAGATTTAGCAAAAAAAAAAATGGTCTTATGTTCGTGAACAGTGGACACCTAAACGGGGTAAATCTTTTTTAACTAGATTTGTCAAGTGAATTAGGAGATAGGGATCTTTTTTTTTTTTTTTTTTTTTTTAAGGATGGGAAATCATCAAATGACTTCTTCCGCTCTGGGTGGAGCGGAAGGGCGTGTCAGACTCTTACTGACTAAAACCCATCCGTGTTCCTTCTAAAGCCCTTTGCGTTCCAGGGCCGCGGTGACTCTTTCGAACAAATTCCGCAACAGGAGATAGGGATCTACGTTTATTAATTCGACATAGATATAGGTGGACTAAGGAATAGGTTCTTCTCGTGACTTTGCCCCACAGAAACTATTCTCAGGGGTAAAAAGTGCAGCCTACGGCACTCAGTCATAGTGTACCTTCCCATCAGTGAATTAATTTTCGGTACTTCCAGAGATTCCTTCAAACAAACATCCAATAAAATTTGTCATTATAGTAGGTATTAGTTCGAATAACATTGTATGTTTTTGGCTGGTCATAGAAAAATAATCACCCTTTCACCTTTTAAGAGACCGCTCTTTTCATTTTCTTTGCTGTTCAGAAATTACTACGAACTAAAGCAAATAAAGTACACTGAACAAATATCGTAACTCAACCCACCAGACTCAAAACAAGCTAAAAACCAAAGGGTCCATAATCAGGTAACAAAATCATAATCACTCCACTATTAAAGGCTGTAGAATACAGTAATTAACACCACAATCTCAGAAAGAATGCCGCAATCAGGCAGATGATATCAAGTGAAAATAACCCAGTGTTTGTACATGAAATAAAACAGTTTAAAAGTGTAAGTGAAGGAGCGAACGTTCCCTTCCTCCTATTATTGAGGCGTTACGCTCCAGAAACTTATCTTGCCCCGTTTATTATATTGAATTTTATAACGTTTGTCTGTGGTTCTAGCCGATTTTGTCTCGAAAACAAGGGTTAAGTCAAGGTTGTAGGGTTGTCTTTTTGGACAAATTTTATTGCTTCTGGCATTGGGAGCGAACCCGATAACCACAATTTAAAATGCAGAAGTGAGTTCTCAGACTCACAGTTCTTATAAAAATACAGCGGTAATAGCTAACAGCTCCACGTCACTGGCAACACTAAGCTACCTGCCGCCCGCGGCTTCGCCCGCGTTTATATCGAAAATTATCGGAAGGGAACATACTCTCGGAATAAAAATATTATGTGTTATTCCAGACTATAATCTACCGCTGTGCCAAATTTCATCAAGATCCGTTCAGCCGTTCTGACGTGATGAAGTAACAAAAATTCATTACAAACTTTCGCATTTAAAATATTAGTTTAAAAGTATAGACTAGCTACGAAATATAGCTCTAATTGACAAGATCTTTGTGAGGGAACTCAGTCCAGTATTGATCAATTATAAACACTCTTACATTCGCCATCTACCTAAACAAATCAAGATTGAATTTGTGTAGTCAGTCTGTGTTTCCTTGTAGCTAGAACTTGGGGGTCTTTAAGTCATGGCATGAGTGAATAGGTTACTTCTAGGCAAGCGTGCTCCATCGTCGACCACATCACCGCTTACCATCAGGTGAGATAGTGGTCAAACGTGTGCCTATCAATAAATAATAATAAAAAATAGTATTCAAGCAGTCAGATGCTTACAACAAAGCAGCCGCAATATTACAATTCAAAGAACCAAACTTTAATAAACATAGTATCTTCATATGTTTGTCACGTTCAATCATTATGAGATAAACATTGATAAACATGATGTTTCTCCTAAAGCACAGGAAGTCGTGACGAAATTGAAAGTTAAACATAAACATTGTAGGTACTTATGGAGAGGATATCAAAGAAAAAAGTCCTTTTGTTTGTTCATAGCTGCTTTGATGTTGTTTTTATATGAGAATTATGGTAATAGACATATCTTTACAATTAATCCATGCTTAGACCATCTCATAGGAAACTCTCAACTTCAACATGTAAAAATCAAACAATTTATACGGACGTAAAGGAGTTCTAAGATGCTTACGGAATATATTTATTTACTTAACAGAAAAATAATTTGGTAATATACAAGTAAATATTGCCAAAAATAAACAGCAACCATTTGGCTCGGAATCAAAAGCTAGATAATAACTTAAAGCTAAAATAAATACGAATAATACCATTCTATTTACCAAATCGATATCTACCCAAAAATACTACTGACAAGTTATCAACACTGAGTAATCGCTACCAACAAAGTAGATTCTCCTGCGATTCAAGCTGTGAACTACTAAGGGGTGGAAAGACAAAACAATCTCCCTTCAGCTCACCACCCTCGCCCTATACTTTAATAATAAAAATAGACGGCATGAAACTAAACTTCCCTGTCGTGAACGCCAAAATTTTTCAATTCATTACTGCTCTCACACATGTAAATTTTGAAATAGATGAACTGAACAAGCAGTGGATATAATTTGGTGGATATATTAGGGAGAATAATGAGGGGACCAGGATTATCGACCTAACAGATGTGCAAGGGGCGAACGAAAGACAATATCGATCTTTCAACGGTGCGCGTGCGCTTATATTGATTTTAGCGTGAGTTCGGTGTGGGGTTACCGTCGAGGGGAGATTGTTTGAATACTTTGATTCAATATGTTGTTTGGGAATATGAATTTAATATATGAATTTGGGTTAGATTTTGAGAAAAATGAATTTTTAGGACTGGAGAATGAGAAAGGCTAGGTTGGTGACTAACGGCTGGTTTCAATATCGTATCTACCTATTACCAACTGTCAAATTAGTTACCAACAGTAGCTGAAACGTCGCGTTTAAAAGGCAATCATGACGTTTCAGCTACTGTTGATAGCTAATTCGACAGTTGGTCAAAGGTAGATACGTTATTGAGACCGGCCGTTAATAGATGGACTTTTTGGGAAAAAGTCTTTAACTGACTGATAACTATTTTATTTCTTACTTATAACTGCGAGTAAAAATGTGTTTCTTTTTTCTACTTCAAGTGAAAATCGTAGTTTTAAGAATACGATAGCTTATCAAGTCTTATCAAGGAGTCTTAAATTTGTAATTATTGTTTTATCGCCATCCTCATCATAAGTAGGCTCGTTCCACACACGGAGTATAGGTCTCCTCCCTTTTGTTTTGACAGTGTGTTTATAAATTATTGCCATTTACAGCAGGAGATTCATTATTGACCATTTCTGTTTCATAGTCCGTTGAATATAAATCTGAACTGTTTGCATTCTTAACTGATCGATTCATTTTCATCGTTGTTTGAGGATAAACCTGTTATTCAACGACGATCAGAAATAGGTCAAGGCGACACAAACATAGCAGCACTGTCATTCAGGGCAAACGCGGCAGCGCATCGAATGTGCAAGCGCATAAAACAGTCGTAAACTTTTATTGACTTACAGACACACATACACGTGGACACGATCCGCTGTTGCTATGGGGACTTGGGGTTCATAGAAAGCCGCTTTGTTATTGTCGTTTTAATTACGACATTCATTATGTTTATTGCATATTTTCACCCTTCGGTGCGGACCTAGAGTGTCGTACTTAATTTGAATCTGAATTGTCTTATTCTTAATAGAATCCACCCGATACAGTCTTGTCGGCGCAGATAACAGAGTTTTTGTGCTCCATGGCGACACTACACGACACCGACATTTTTCTGTAGACAAAATTCTCTACAACTTTGGAAGTTGGTATGGAAATCTGTATAGTGTGTAATGGTCCATAATCGGTATATTTTTGATTATTTCTGCCTGCAAGGAAAATGTTTTTTCGATTGTCATGTCTTTAGTTTAACCCAAGACAATGGCTTTGATTGACCAATTTGCGAACGTAAATCTCAATACTGCCTAATTGTATAGCATTGTCTATCTGAATATTTTGAGATGTTTACTCAATAAATCAATATTTTTTTACGTTTATAAATATACAATTAAAGGAATGAAAGTACCTTTTATGCATACATATACGGAACGAATATTTCAAGTACATTGGGTGGCCAAATCAGAAACTAAAAAAGCATAGCGAAATAATTGAAGAAGTCTTGAGCTTTTGATGAAAAATAAAACTCCATGATTGGATTTCTTCAAAGTCAATATTTCTCGCCAGAAATTGATCGAATCGATCGGATAGTATCGCTAATAAGGACCCAATTCGGCCTAACATAATATAATTTTATAACGTAATCTTAAGTTTATCTGATTATGCTTTAAACACAAATCCAATCATGCTATTTTACCTATCATTAAAATCGGGTTGCTCTTCAAAAATGCAACCTGTATACCTATATACAGTTCACGGCTATTATAAGTTCATTTAAATATCGCATTATCTCTTGCGCATAGGATATTAGTTCCCGTTAGTATCCTGTTGTGGAAACCTGTTGCTGATAATGATTATGAGGAAAATTCCCTTGAGAACCTTATAGTGCTGGTTTTCCTGTTGTTATAGCTGATGGTGATACTTTAAACTAATATGCATGATGGTCCAGAGTTCTATGCATAGTCATGTGTCTCGAATTTTGTCGGGTTTAATGTTGTTTGAATGATCTCCAACGTGCGTGTCATATTTTCTTCGCATCAACATAAGCATCAACATCTACTGATAGATAAAGTCGAGATACTTGTCGCATGGATACAATGTGAATTTGAAAACTGTGACATAATATTTGAAACCACTGCACTGGAATAAATCAACAATAGACTATATAAAAGCTAACAGCTAAAAACTGCAAACTGTGTCTTTCAAAGTTAATACTGAGACCAAATTTTACTGTCTTAGAAATAAATTTTAATGAAATTGTCACAAGTACTGATATTATTACGAACGTTCTCTCAGTGAGAAAAGCAACATTAATGCTGTGTATCATAGGCTATTTTGCCCCGGAAGAATACACGTGGTAGTGGGATAGGTCACGAGAACAAGCTAGTCGATCATAAGAATCATTGACATCAGTCTACAAAAGAATCCGTCATGCCAACCCTCTGAATATTTCCGCACATCGATCCCATCGCAAATCATTCCCACTGCGCATAAAAATGTGCTTCCTAAAGGAATTACTACATACTTACACGAACAATGCACATTTCTATGACAAGTGAAAACCTTGAACTCTGACGCCGTCATACACAATTATTGCACTTAACCACACGTTTATCGGTGCACTGATTACTTGCAGTGCTGTGTTCACAGCGCAAGGGAAAAATTTTTGCAAAAATGAATTCGACCGTGTATGTATTTGTAAAGGTCTTTAAATAAAACTATAATTTATTACAACTGTATTTTTTATCGACATTGTTTGACGTTTATTCGGACTAGAATCATTAGTAACAAAAGTTTTCTGCAAGGTAGCAGTATTTCTGTAAACGGGTCTTGATTGTTTGATTTGTCGATAGCTTTTGATAAAGTGACCATTCGAACAATTATTCTTTATCCTCGCAGTTTGTACATTGAGATTGACGGCTAGAATATGCGTATCCATAGTATTGATAGATTGACATGTAGAATATTTATTCTTTATTAATAACCTCTACAATGAAGAGAGTTACATTGCTTAAAATAATGGCAACTCTTTAAATCTCTTTGGTATTTCAGAATCGGTATTACTAATTGGACCAATTGGGTAATTTGGACCTTAGAGAAAGCTTAATAGCCTCATTTAAGATCTTAATTATTACTAAATCAAATCATATAAAGTTGCTCAGTGTTTCAGTACTGTGCATATAAACACAGCCCAACAAATGCCGCTCGTCACACTGCCTACCCCAGTAATGACGAGAAAGATAAAGCTTGTGTAAAGCCTAATGTGTGTGGTCGGAAGCTGAGTCATCATCATTAGGCAGGCCATCAGTTTCGTCACCTTACCACTTGAAGAAGTCATGTTAAACAAGCTGTATCTTCTCTTTGTGTTGAAACTTTTCTGAATGAAAAGTCGTTTTAGCCGTTACGGCTTTGCACGGAAAGCAGAGCACATAAAATCTACCAATAGACATGATCTTTTCCGACAGCTTCAACAAATCATTGTTTTATTTCTGTTAATTTACATAAAACCATAATGATTTTGTTGTTCATGCGGCATTGCGGGGTATCTATTCTAAATGCTAGTCACTTCTGCTTCTTTGATTTGTGCCCAATTTTATCTGAATCAATTCAGTGTTTGATCACTTTTCATGGAAAGTGGTCAACATGCACGACCTAACTAAATTACACTGCTATGTTTTCGAATCAGAATACAGCATGCATGCTATAATCTAACTGAATGGAAACTTTATGCTCCTAACCTTATGCATCTATAAAATTATTAACACAATTAATCAAATCAACTACATATTTTATCTGCTGTGAAGTCATAAGTGTCATGTCTACCCACACAATTTTAATCGCAGCCATTGCAATAATTCAAAACTACCTACACATGATCGAAATACTTGACAATTGCGTGCCTCGCTCACGTGCCCTTTATTGCCCGATGATCTCCGATGATGCTCGATCATAACCGAATGTAATCGTCACCTCAAATTGACTATAAGACGCGTGCGCAACGCGTTATGCGTTACTAGAAACGATTTCTTTGTCGCTGCCTGCTTCAGGAATGCATGTGAGATGGATTATATATGGTAGATTGTGACTTGTGAGGTAATTTCCGTTACCGATAGGGTTGTTGGCTTATGGTATATCATGTAGGAAGATACGTTTTGAAACTAGTCGTGTCTTTGAGCAAAATCTCAATGATTTTTGTAATGCTTATTGGCAGTCTTGTTAGCTCTTTGACATCTGGTAGATCCTGACAGTCAAAATCATTAAGATCAAGCTAAAAAGGACCATTGACTGATCTAAATATTTACAAATAAATCTCTCATAGGTCTGTTAGAGATTTGTTTTGTGAATATGTAGTTAAATGACTGTGTTGTTTAATCTCTTGTTTTATTCACCATCATCATAACCGATAAGGCCGCCCATTGTGTCACCCTATGTAATGTTTTCCTCGTCTATGTTTTCTGCAACTTATATGGTGTACATAATAAAGAGTATTCTATTCTATTCTATATTAAGAGATTCTCAATTCATTGGACATCTCACCATTCTACAGTCCCAAAATTGAGAAGGTATCTTGTTCTTAGCTGTCCATTAGGTTTTGGGGCTTTTTCAATTCTTGGTGGTAGTAAAACTTTTTTATTTTTGGATGAGATATCATTAAATTACTCTTTCCGCTTTGGGCGGAGCGGGAGGAATTCACACTCTTACAGACTAAAACCAAACCCGTGTTTCCCCAAATGCCCTTTGCGCTCCGGGTCCGCGGTAATTTTTTCGAACAATTCCGCACCCTTGGCAGATTGCAGCAACCCTAGCCGGGAGATTGCACTTGCGCTAGCGCATCTACTCGCTCGTTGTGTAACGTAATGTGGTGGATCGCAATCTGGCTCGGATATAGTAAAAATGAAAGGATTCGCACGCAACTGCCTTTTTATTGGAACATCAGTGTATCGTTAGAAATTGAGATCATTTGTTGGAAGATATTGGATTTCGCTGTTGCGCGTGTAGACTTCCGAAGGATTTCAAAAGTTGTTTTAGTTCAATGTTGTTTTTTTTTGTGTTGGTCTCTTGCTTGATCTCTTAAGGTTCTTATAGCTAGAACGCTAGAAGTTTATTGTCCTAGAAAAAAGAAATTACAACTCTTTTGTCTGTCTTCTGCGTAGGTAGATATTTATATAAGTTACCTACCTATGTGTTTTTTGCGTCTCCAGGTGAAATCGAAAACGTTAAAGAAATTGTTAATAATTTAATTTTTCTTAATTTTCAGTTTTCTACAATTAATAATTTTCTATCAATTCTAGTTGCCTTACATTAGTCTCGCTTTATCAAATTAATATTTCAGAACGACAGCCTTTTCTTGTCTTACCCAAAACACCAATCAACTTTAAAGTCCACTCAATGACCCATGAAAACCCTTTAATTTACCATCAGAACCGAACCCCATAATACAAGACAATACATGGAATCACGCCATTAACAGCCATTGCCTCATCGGCCATCATCCATTGTGTAGACCGTCATTGTAGCTATAGCCCATTGTCTGAGGCTATTGGAGCGTCGCACAGGAATCGAATTCGCTACCGACGGACTGACACCCATTGAGGATGTATCGGGTCACGGTAATTTGATTTCCGCTTAATGTATGACAATGTGACTGGGTGATTAGCATTTTTGTGTTGGTCAGAAAATGTGTCTGACATTTGTGAAGAATATTTGTGTTTGGCTACCGTGAATTCAAACAGAGCGGATTTATCGATTTAGGTAATGCAAAGTAGACGCAGTCAACTGCTGAATGTTTTGACATTTTACATTTCTTGTAATCATGGACGACCTGCTAAAGTGTCTGCTGACTATGGTCTGGTTTCTGAAATGAGAATTTGGAGTAAAGGTTCATACTTTGTAACGTTTGACGTATTTTCGGGCTAAAGAAAAAAATGAAAAATTCTTTATTCAAAAATCGAGAGTGTGTAATTTTTTCATTTGTCTTTCTAAATTCACACTTATTTGAGGTAATTTTTTCCTGGTTTCCATTTTCCAAATTTACTTCACATGATTCAACCGCATTTTCTTTAAGAATTCCGAGAAAAAAGAACACCAAGCCAAGTCCTAACTTTTACTATCATAATTCTCATCTCTATGTGTTACTAGGTACAAACCTACATTGTATGACACAATAATCATATAATGACTAAGCCGCAAGACCTCATTATCTCGCTCAAGTACAAGTTAGAGCAAGTTAAAACATCGCACACCTAGATCTAAACGGGTATTAACTCAAGAAACACTTTTTTCCAGAAAAGGCGTAAAACTGATTACTGTTTCTTTGATGTTTTGAGGCTGAAAATTAGATTCTGTAGGTTATTAACCAATAGTGACTTGGTTAATAACCAGAGGTCGGAATTGGGTAGAGTTATTCATGTACTTACACTGATTTCATACAGCGAAAGAATAAAGAGCAGAAAAATCCTGTGATTTATTAAATAAAAAAGTTATTATCTAGATAATAACTTTTTTAAGAAGAAGAAAAATTAGAAGAAGAAAAATTAGCTAGAAGCAAAATTATTTTCGTATTTATAAAAAAGGCGACGAATTTGCTAAGTCCATAACAATTTGTATTGTGAATTAAATACTAGTAAAAATTGTATGTTCATTATCTTCATTATATTTGTCTTATCTATCTCTGAGGTTTTTATTATTATTTTTTTGTAATTTTGTTGGCCACACGGGATTGTCTATTAGAAATCCCGGGAATCCATATTAATATCAAAATTTCGATGCAAGTACATAAATAACTACCTAATTCCGTATTCTGTTAATAACGTATGTATATTTGTTTTATTATTTTGAGCTGAGACCACGTTGGTGAATTTAGCCATCTAGCGTCGAGTAGTGGAGATATTTATAAACCGTTTTAAATGAAAACGATCGTGTGCATAACTCAAAAATCTCAATTATTGAGATTTTCCCTTTTGATTTAGGTGTGCGACATAATTTAATAGTTAAGTTGGCGGATGTTATTAAATCGCGTCGATTAGATGAGACATGTCAGTAATTACTTGTACTTAGTGCTTGGACTACACTAAATTGACCTGACAGACGTGTCGGTTTATAAAATTCAAAGTAAAAAGAGTGAAAACAAGATAGGACCGAATGTAAGAAAACTTAATGTTTCACGTAAGTGGCCTTTTCTACGGTGTTTACTATGCTATGGTTGAAAAGTTGATATGGAAACGTTTGTACAGGTTTGGGCAAGTAATTTATTTATAACTAGCTTTTGCCCGTGACAACGTACGCGTATATCCCGTTTTCTCCCGTTCCTGTAGGAATTTCGGGAAATCCTCTCTTAGTGCTCTCCTACGGACTGTAGGGAAGCTACATGCCAAACTTCAGCTTTCTGCGACCAGCCGGTCGACTTGGTGAAGACTTGGGTGAAGTGATCACGACTGCACGAGGTGAGCTATCAATCCATTTAATCAAGATGGCATCTCTAGCTCACTTCGGGATCACGTGACCTATTGATTATATGGATTGACAGCTTACCTAGTGATCACTTGACCCAAGCCTCCACTTCGACATGTTTATAAAATCGACCGGCTGTAGTAGTTTCGGCTGTGTGTCGTCTGTCAGTCACTCAGTCACCAGTAACGGAAGAATTTTATATAGTTTGATTAATGTACAGACGGTTTATTCTATTAACATTTTGTAAGCATGAAGATAGCTGTCATTCCATCTTATTTGTATGGATTGATAGCTCACTTCATGTTCACTTCACCTAAGTTTTCAGCAGAATCGCACCAACTCAGAGGCGGACAACAAGGCTTTCTCTACCAGTACCTAAGTGATGAGGATGGGATGAAACGCATGTGACTAAAAGAGTTAAGAATATAATATTTATGTGGATGGGTGATCAGGGAAAAGGAGGCTTAAGAAAAGACGGATGAATTGTGAGAGGTCAGTGATAGTGTGATGGTAGACAGGATGAAATGGAGGAATAAAACGTGCTGCGCCAACCCCAGGTTACCCGGGACCAAGTTTAAGAAAATGATGATTGTTAAATTTTTCTCTCTTTTTGGATCGTGGGTTTATTGATTATCTTAGGTATTTTGGTCCTTCAATATAAAAAAGGCGACGAATTCTGAAACGTGTATAAAAGTCCTGAAATACCTATTTCATCATGAATAAACTGATATTAATTCACATCACATTTGTGTGACAGTCACTCACCAAACACGAATCGTTTTTTCTAAAACCAACTTTGATTTACAAAAAACTGTTTCCTTCAGAACCGTCACAAAATCTTAAAAAATTAAGTTTATAAAAACGTAAAACAATGAATAATTGTAATTAATCCGTTAGTTACCAGACAATGGGGTTGATGACAAACCGGTACGGCTCCTGTCACATCCTGTCGTATTGTCTCATTCCACCCACCCGTGACACGAAGCTAGAATGATGGTGGTTAGGGGAATTATAATTTTACAGAGTATTAATATGAAGACAGACGTGATTTTAAAGAGGGGTTTTGAAGACATTAATTTGATAGAAGAGTTCAACAGAAATTGAAATGGTTTTTACAATAAATGTGTTGATGTGTCTTCTTAACCTATTTTAAACGAGAATTTCTCTAACATTTAAGTCTTAAATTGACAGTTTAAGTGCGTAATTTATTGGCATGTATCGTAACTAGTCATGGAGGCCGGTCTATTGGAGTGGAGGAAGTTAAGAAGGTTTAGGCTACGCTGGTTTAGCTTAGTTTTGGAGGCAAAGATTTCAAAACTCCAGTTTTGATTTAAATAATTGAATCTATGAATGGCATTCTAAGGTTGACTGGTAGAAAATGCCTTGTTGCGTTAAGTTCAACAAGGGACCACTACTGTACATAAACTTTAAATAAATAAAATGTTCTGTCATATGACTTTGCTCTCGGGCAAGCCTTTGAAACTTTGTTAAAAATGCGATTTTCATATCGATCATACCATCATCGCCCGAAGTGATGTAGGTATATAGAAGTCATCGCATTTGTACCGCTAACCCTACAATCGATGAGCATGACAAAAACGCACGTATTGTCAGTCCGTCACACAGGAGTGGCTACGGTTCAGAATGATCAGTTCGATCAGCCGTGACGAACACATCCGATTGCGGAAGGGAGCGTCCTGCCGGCTCATGTTACATACCATTTGATCAGTTAACTGCCGAAAATCGACCTGAACTAATAAATATAGTTAAAATTGTTGGTAAAGAATCACTGGAAGTACCAAACTGATATTTCTGTCACTGATTTTATTATATTTTCAGCCATATTATATTTATTTTTCGTTTATTTATTTCGTTTTAATTACTTTTCATGCTGCCCCGATCGACGTCATTCTGTCAACGCCGGTTGTCGCTGATAACCAGCGCTGTGGCTCTGTCTCGCACACGAGTCCCAGCATTATGCTGAGCGATGGCCGTTTTGCACGAATGTGTCGCATATCTTTCCAACTTGCATAACTTTTGTAATTTCGTTTATTTTATTTTTTTGGTATGCGTCATGCTTGTCGCAAATAAACTGCTTTTCTTTCTGTCTTCTTTCTTTCTGATGGCAAGTCGCAGTTGGAAAGGTAGAAATTCTACCTTTCTAATTTAAAGTTGGTTTTACCCCCGCGGCTTTGCTTCCGTGTACATCTCGTAAGGTAGTAGGTACTCAGCGATAGTGCAGCTTTCTACTCAAAGAAAGGATTTGGATAATCGGATCAGTCAGTACTTTCACAGAATGATTACAAACAAACAAACAAACAATGTTACCTCTTTATCCAGTTTCGATAGTTACTAAAATACCACACACAGCGGACCACACACAGTGATGAAATACTAATATTGCGCGCAAAATGACTGGTCTTCATTGCCTAGGACTCACGTATTAATAAACTAGGCATTGACATAGATTGCTCCTAGTACGTAGTAGAAGACAACTTAATAGTATTTATTACTATGTAGTGAGTTGTAGTAATACCTATAGAAGATTAGCTTTAGCCCGCGACGTCGACCGCGTGGACTAGTTACTTTGGGCAGCCATTTTTATTTTTAAGATATGTACTAATTTTTCAAAAACACTTGAACATATTATTGTTAATTTATTTATATCAAGTACCTAAATACAAAGGTTCATGGTTTTATCTTCAATAATGATGGACTCCCATACAAACTTTCATTCCCTATTTCAACCCCTTCAAGCCCTTTTCTCGCGACAAAAGGTAGCCTAGATATGTCCTTCTCCAAGGTCTAATCTATTTCTGTACTAAATTTCATCCAAATCAGTTCAGCTGTTTAGGCGTGAAAGCGTAAAAAAGAGCTGACATCACACGAATCCTACATCGTGCAATCAAAGTTATCCGCGCGATTTGAACATACAACAGCCCGACAATAACTATTGGCCAGTTGCCCGCTAGACGCAACACCTGTCTGGTCAGAGGATCCTCCCTTTCCAATGAAGATTGCGAGACTTTACACCCTGTTCTTCATACATATATGAAGATATACCTCTATTGACAGGTGAGTTTGAGAGTAGAGGAGTTAGAAGTTCGGAAGCCTCTGAAAAACTATCACACAAAGCCTTTGAACCTGTAAGTAATGTTTACACTCAAGAACAAAACACTCTGTTTACACTGGGAAGGGACAGCAGTGGTTAAAAATGCAAACTAATAAGCCCAGCAACAGATATAAACTGCCACTCGTTAAAACCGTCTCTAGAAGTTAAAGACTACTATTATATCTAAATAAAACGGTCTGAACTCAACTTCCTTTAAAATGACATCGTTTATTGTAAACTGCTTCCTATGTTGAGAAGCTCTAAAGTGGCTTATTACGAAAGCTCGACAAACGCAGTGCGTAGCTGAGATTCCATTAGAGTCAATGTGAACGCGCGTCGCGAGTCGTTGGTTCTACGATTATAGTAAGGCGCTGTGCACAATGCGGGTTCTCTAGGCGGTTTTAGATGATTTAAGAGTATCAATTTCATACAAGTCTTCAATTAAATGAGTATGCTACTTTTGTACAGTCAAATTACTGCAGCCCTTTAAATATTTTTCGCGTAGAAATAGGAATTTAGGGGAGGCGGGTTTTTCGCCTCTGGCTCGTAGTATTTCCGTGGCATACACTGCTTGTTTTGGGTTTAATCCGGTTCTATAGCACAGATAACTTGTTATAAGTAAACATTCAGACCTGTTTCATGAAGTGTAATGAAGAACGATCTACTACTTACTTCATGTATCAAGTTTGGTCAAACTTAGCCAATTTTAAAGATGTTTATATATAATATAAACTCTTTCTGATTATATGTATTTAGCTGTTATTCGAATGCCACTCCTAGACATATAACATAGCTAAGTTCTCTCGATCTCTGCCTTTTCTTTAACCACGAGCTTTTTAAATCCCAGAAAAAGAACCTAAACGAAAAGTGTTGTTCACTGTAAAAATTACCATTTATAAGGCTATAACGATTATTTTGTTGGACTGAATATTTTGTAATTGAGAGTTTTTAGATAGCTACAGAAGTACCTAACAAAGAATTAGTCTTCATTGCCCCACTAGTGTGGCAAAGAAGACGTGCCACATTTTTAGTGTTTACTCTGCCCCGCTAATTGATTATAGTGGGGCAGAATATACTCGCATCAAGCCTTGGTTTATTTCTATTTGGTCCATTGGTACTTGGTCTATGAATGTACGACAACCATGTCTACGACATTGACCCGCGTGACGTAGGTTTAGGTTATGGTAACAAAATGTTAGAAAAGTGGCCCTAGTAAAAATCGTCCAGCATCTTTAAAGGGCCACTTTTTCATTTAAAAGCCAACAGTATAGACGAACCCTAATACCATAACGCCGTGATATACGCCCGACAACCATGTCTACGACATTGACCCGCGTGACGTATGTATAAGTGATGCTCACAGACCTGATTTAATGCCACAACCTTGAGATATTTAACGTCTGTATTTGAAAAATGGCCCTATTTAAAATCTCCAGCATCTTCACCACTGATGTCTCTGAAGTCACCCAATCAAAAGCCAACAGTAGGTATACAAAATGCCTAACACCGTGTTATACGCCGACAACCATGTCTACGAGGTTAACCCGCGTGACGTGGTGTAGGTTATGGTCACAGATCTGATTAGCCACAACCATCAGATATTTTACGTCTGTATTTGAAAAATGGCCCTATTTAAAATCTCCAGCATCTTCACCTCTCCAGGGTTGCGGAATTTGTTCGAAACAGTCACCGCGGCCCTGGAACGCAAAGGGCTTTCGAAGGAACACGGATGGGTTTTAGTCAGTAAGAGTCTGACACGCCCTTCCGCTCCACCTAGAGCGGAAGAAGTCATTTGATGATTTCCCATCGTTAAAAAAAAAAGCGTCTTCACCACTGATGTCTCTGAAGTCACCCAATCAACAGTATATGCAAACCCTAACACCATGATATACGCCGACAACCATGTCCACGACATTAACCCGCGTGACGTGGGTGTAGGTTATGGTCACAGATCTGTATTAATGTCACTACCATGAGATACTTTAATTACTGACGCGTTTTTATGGGTTTTTAACTGTTGATAGCTTTGATTATGGTGGGGAGATGATGGGAAATTGTTGATAGGGGTTTTGTGGCCTTGTTTTGTCTATTACTGTTTCTTATCGAGGGTTTCGTCTGTGGAAGTAGGTATTTGTTGTCCAATAATGTCCAGTTTGAGGTAGGTCCTGTAGCGTTGAAATTACAGATTTTAGATTTAGTATCAGAGTCTTGTTTCTAAACGATTCGTTTCTCCGATTTTGTAAGAGCGATTCAGAACAAGACGTACCTATTTGTTGAAGAATTGTGTTTCAGTTCCAATTAATTTTGTAAGAATAACAAAAAATAGACATGAAAAAATGGCCATCAATAAATACTTTAAAGTGACACTATTCTTAAATTCATCAAAATCCTAGAACAAATCAATCAAAAGGAAGTTCTCACAAACATCCATCAATATGATCCCAGACGAGTTATTAGCCAATAGCCAGTCGTTTCACACGCTCATGCCAATAACCCTGCGCAGGCGCAGCGTATCTGCAGTTGTCAACCATAGTGTCATAGACCATGCGCCAACGAGCATGTGGTCGCAACCGACAGCCAGACCGCACTTCCGCGGTGACATTCTCTATGATTAGTGATGTTATGTACTGGGATTACGCCCTGTAATGTGGGAAATATTGTGGGGAATAGATTTAGTGTTGGCTGTGATGATAGGTATAATTTTACCTATAATTTCTTGAAGCGTTACTTTATTAGAGGAGCGAGAGATTTTTAGTAGGACCAACTTTATTTGTACAATGTCCCCAGCCTTGGATTTCGATTGAATACTTACAGATTTGCTACTAGTCTCGATTTAAACCTATACAGGGTGTTATTTATTTTCGAAAATCAACCGGTTCGATTCCCGGCCAGGAATATCGATTTTTCCAAAATCCAATAATGCAGTTTTAGTTTTCATCAAAATTGAGCTCGAGACCTCTTTTTAGGATTGGATTTGGCCATCCACGAACACTTTAAAAAACAACCTGTTTAACCTTTTCACCACCACGGTCGGCTATAGCAAACAAATGACAAAGTGCAACAAGCCACCGGTCGGCTAGAGCCGATAAAAAAAAAACGGCGAATTTGTTGTTTGGCGTCGGGGGCACACCGGTGCAATTGCGATTCGCCGTTCGTGGCGGTCAAAAGGTTAAGTAACTAGTTTGTGTCCGCGACTTCGTCCGCGTAGATTTCGGTGTTACTGCGATACAAAGTCACTCCCATTTTGCTACCTTAAAGTTGAAATTTTCAATAATCCTTTCTTAGCGGATGCTTACATTATAAAAAAACGGCTTTCTTGACTCTGGCTATAAGTTGGGAGTCAGTCAGGTCAAACAACTTTATAAGAACCAATTTAATATTCGAGAAGAGTTTTTTTAGTGACGACGTGATGAATATTTCGTCAAGTTTATATTTAATTCAAATCGTCGAATGAAACTTGACACTGCACTTGTTGTTTGAAACATTTTAAAACACAATTGTATTTCATTGCCGTCTAGAACCAATTCTTAATTGAACAGTAAATATCTATATTTCTTGTTCAGTTAAAGTGGACACAAAATAGGAATTGACCGATATGACCTAAGTTTACCAAGAAATAAACAACTAATGCACCAGTGTCATTGCTAAGAATAAACTATTTTTATGTGTCCAAATTCTGTTGCAGTTTGTACCTAAAATGTGTAAGTAACACTCGTATCTATTTTCGTGGTGAAACATTTAGCACTTAACATTTCTACTAGACAACTTGTAATTTATAATGATTACGTAATATTATCCAGATATACCTAAGAATTAAATACCAAGTCCAATTATGTTGTTTATTAGGTAATTTGTTTCAAAACTTTAGCTCGTGCAAACGCAAAAGGCTTGGGGGCTACTCCTTAAGCCCGAAGTCTGTAGTCTCGTGCTTAGTTGCGGGCGTATTCTATCTACTCCGTATCATCTAACCACTAAGTTCGGGTTCGGAACTAATCGTAAGTCCGTAGGTGATACGAAGTAGAATACGCCCGAAACTACGGACTTCGGGTTTAGAGAGTAGCCCCCCGTTGCCCTATCGCACACGTATCGTGCATTTTTCCGGATCTAAAGTAGCGAAATAATGGTGTAGTGTGTAGCTTTCTATCAAATTAGGACCGTTTGAAATCTGATCAAGTCTTTCAGTGATTACCTCTTAGAAACAAACATCTATTTAAGTAGGAGTAGTCATAGTCTAAGCATTTATTTCAAATAAACCATTATCAGGTACTTTTGAATTGTCAAAGTCAGTCCGTCAAAAACATGAAGCTATTTGCACGTTCCAAAGCGTAGATCTGTATGGAGTAGAACGTACAAGAAACTCCACGGACACTCTTTTAAACCATTTTATGTTTACAAAAATCCTGGTTACATTAACTTTGTTGCTTCTTTATGTGAGAACAATGTAAAGAATGAAAAAACAATTTTCAGTATAAAATAAAATGAGCCAGTGGCAACTAAGGAATGACTAGTCTCCACTGACTGGTCCACTGCCCGATCATGAAAATGACGCGTGCATCAGCACCATTCAGCTCAACCATTATGAAGGGAACTGAATGATCACCACAGTACTACTATTTTAGTACTATTTAAATAGGAGTAGTGTAAATGGCTAGCTTTTCAAGAGCTGACTAAGGCGATGCTATTTCAACAAACGGTTTTAATTTCTAGAAAAATCTTGCAAAAACAATCTCAGCAATAAACCTGATACAAGGCACATCCCTATCCCACATATAAAGTAACAACTGGATGCGAAAACACTCTAGTCTTTATAAAAAGCAATTCACTCCTGTGTGAAGGACTGTGCCCACTAGAGCGTAACAATTTGATCAACGTATGTGAGACTTGAATGCTCGGTGGCTATTCAATCACGCGGAATTGACGGACATCAAATTGTATGCTGATTTCGATTCAGATGTAAGTGAATACGTTGGTTTATCAATAGTTTGGGTTTTAAATTAACTTTGAGTGGTCGACAAATAATAATTGACGTCAATGTTATCTTAATCCTGTGCATACATCATTATTATAATAGTTGGTATATGAATTGAAATTTATTTAATACCTAGGTATTTTATAATTACTTGCCATTATGTAGGTATTTGGGTAAAGTAATCAAATCTGGTATAAATTCTCAAAGCAACCAATTTTGGTTTTCTTCAATTCAATTCTGGGAGTCATGGTCTCTGTCGATCCGTCAATTCAGCCCATCTATTAATTTCCTTAAAACCCTTTTTTATATTACACATTAATCTAAAAAAAAAAACGAAGAACAATAGATATCTAAGATCAAAAATCATTTAAACATCCATCAAAATGACAAACTCTAGCCATCCAAGTCCAGTGCACCCTTAGCCTCTTATTTAGCCATTACCTATGTAATATGTAGTGTAGTATGTATGTATAATGTAGTCAATGGCACTCAGTGGCCCTCAGTGGTCCTCAGTGGTGGGTCGATGCACCACGCTACAAGTATGACGTGCTCGCACATTCTGCACTTTTTGTCTGAGTGAATTCAAATCGAAGTGATAGGGTTTTTAGTCCTTCGGTATGCAAGCTAGTGGGTTCGTTTCCTTATGGCGGAGAGAGTACCTAACTAGTTTATTAGTTTTTAGAAAGGTAAAGTTCACTTCAGGGTATTTAAAGATACTAGTTTTTACATTTTTTGGAAGGTAGATACTCATATTACCGAGTATTTCGCAAAAAAAATGAAATATCTATCTGGGAAATAAGCGTATATTTCTTCATGCGGGACGAACTATAGGATCTTTTCTTTTTCAGGAAAACACCTTAGGGTGAAATAGTTTTCATAATAGTAATCTTCATTTTTTTCATTGCAAAACTGAATCCCAATATGGGTCAAATAGTGGTTTTCGATATATTTTTGACAGCAAAACATTTATTAGTCAACTCCAGATCAATCTATTTAAACAATACTGCATAATTTTTAACAGAAGTTCATGGTTAAATAATAATTGCCACATGGTCTTCAAGGTTAAGCAACGCTTGCCGAGGTCGGTTCGTGGATGGGTGACCAGCTTAACATAGCGAGATTCCCGCGTGCATCGGAAGGCACGCTAAGCGGTTGTTCCCAGCTGTCATTTGTAGATCATTAACCTTTTAAACGCCAGAGCATAAACTCATCGGCGTACTCCCGGCGCCAGGCCACAAATTCGCCGTATTTTTGTGTGACAATGGCGTTCAAAAGGTACCAGTCGTGATCTATAACTAGAGTCAAGAGCAAAACCACATAAAAAAAACAACCGGTTGTACTCCGAGAGTGCCGGCAGAAGTGAAAACTTGAACATTATCGTTGTGCATTTTTGATATTTTGGAATGGTTAGGGAATAATTTCGCACGAATTACTTTAATTATCATTATAAAAGTACTATCATTGATGTGGTAAAATACAATAATCATTTATTGCGCTATCGTAAACAAACATGACAATTAATATTACATTAAAAATTTAACACTTCAGAACTTTCCCTCCGTCTTACGAATTTTCGATCAGGTCACGTGGCCTGACGCGAGTTAAACATTTTTTACCCATCCCAAAAAGTGCACAACGCCGCTAAAGAAAATTTTCACTTTAAAGAAAAAAAACTGACACCAGTCTTGCCATCATGCAAATGAAGTTACAGGGTTGGAAAAAGGCTACGTAGATTGATTGTATAATATGTCACCAGTAAATGTAAATAGCTAACTCCGTAAGATTGTAATAAATCCATAATAGATTATAATTTCTCGATAAATAATCTAAATAAAAATAAAATATAAAGAAAAAATCGTTTTGTATACAGTAAATCCCATCGAAAATCAATAGTTTCCAATATATCATTAAGAAAAAATAGATTAAAATTTCACGCGATATTTTACAATCTTACTGCGTTTGCAATTTTCCGGTGACATATATAAAAATGAACCCCTATTTCTCCTGGTCACGCTCTAACTTGAGAACGGCTTGACCGATTTGGCTAATTCTTTTTGTTTTGTTCGCCAGATTACAGGGAAGGTTTAAAAACAAAAAAAAAATAGGTAGGGTAGGTATGTAGAGTAGGGTAGGTAACGGTTGACGGGAGCGAAGCCACAGCTTGTTAGATTATAATTTCTCGATTTATATTGAAAAATCGTTTTGTATACAGTAAATCCCATCTAAATTCAATAGTTTCCAAGAAATCCATGTTTTATTAAGAAAAAATAGTTTGCAATCTCACGCGATATTTTACAAACTTACGGCGGCGTTTGCAATTTTCCAATATACTGTGTGACTGAACAACGTGTGTACTCATCATCACTCATACTGTAACAGTTTCCTATCCAGACGGATATAAATAAACATTGCATTCGTCTTAATATAGAATCACTTGTTTCCTGTTGATATTGTGTGTATGGAAACTGTGACTCAATCCTAAAGTTGATTCTGTGCTTGGATAAACAGGATATTTCATGGTAAACAGGTGAAAATTGAAATTGGCGATTTCATACTAGCAGGTTAGCATATTGATTGAATGAAGGGCCATTTATTTCAAAGAAAAAGACTATTCAGGGGCCTAACACCAATGTTTTGACTATTATCCAATTCAAATCTCACGATTTTCATGAAATTTCGGGGGCGATAAATCGATCTAGCTAGGTTTCATTTTTAGAAAACGTTTACTAAATAAAACCGAGCAAAGCTCGGTCATCCAGGTAGGTACTAATATTAATGTGCGAAACGAGTGTTATAGCTAAAATTAAAATTTTACGTTACGTTACTTTAGGTCAAAAACGTTCGTGCTAGGCCCTCAGATACTGCGGTTTTTAACAAAAACGCGTTCTGGTTTCTTCCTGCTACAATATCAGACCAGGTCCACAGTTCTACGTTGTTGTACTGTCTTCCAAGTAAGTTTGCCAAGTTTAAGCTTATTCCGATGCCGGGAAATGTTTGAAAATTGGATTTGAATTTGTGACCGGACACATTACAAATGAAGCAAGTTATAAAATGCTTGCAAAAAGAAAAAAGTTAAAAAAAAAAATGTAATTAATCCAGTATCTATGCTTGTTCTCGCGTCTTCCTTGACATTGTTTATTTTTTCTTTCCCTTGCTTTCTTGCAAAACATTTTTCGTGCACTTCAATGCCTCTAGGAACATATTTAGCTTAAAAAAATCATTTCTTCCCTTCTTCAAAATCAGTCCCAGAAATCTATAAAAAAAATTGTGGTTAATGGTGGCAGCCTATTACAATAGAGATTTATCTAAACAGATGCAGTACGGCACATTAAAACGATTTACAGTCCAGATGATTTGTCAGTAATCGTTCATCATAGTTTTTATGGGTTTTCTCACGAAGATGGCTGGTTTCTTGTTACGTATCCTGCCACCCTTGGGGCTGCGGTGGGAACTGTTCTTGTCTATTTTTAGTCCTTAGGTTTATATCGATAGGATCGTTCAAGATTCATCATCTTCCTGCCCTTATTTTATATTACTTGACCCCAAGTAACGGAGAAAAAAGCAGAATGGAAAGAAGAAAGAACGAAGTAATGAATAGAGCCGTTTTTGCAGTGAAAACTTCTTTAGCGGCGTTGTGCACTTTTTGGGATGGGTAAAAAATGTTAAACTCGCGTCAGGACACGTGACCTGATTGAAAATTTATAAGACGGAGGGAAAGTTCTGAAGTGTTAAATTTTTAATGTAATATAAATTGTCATGTTTGTGTACCATAGCGTAATTCCAAAATATCAAAAATGCACAACGTTAATGTTCAAGTTTTCACTTCTGCTGGCACTCCCGAAGTGCTACCCGTTGTTTTTTTTTGTGGATCTTTGACAGTTGACAGAAGCCCGAAAATTTGACAAACAGTCTTGCAAAGGTTTATCCTCATAAGGTTCGGCTACACACTCAATCTTGCTTGCGCTTTGGTGCAAAAACTGCATGGTGTGCTGGCCATTTATTTTGCCGTCTTAACGCACATGTTGCTGGCACAAACAAGAATTGGTGTAAATAAGATTGAGCGTGTAGCCAGGCCATTACCCATTGGATTGTGGATGTCAGATGGTCGATCGCAGTCCATCTAGGTAAATTAATTTTGGGTTCTTAGTTTTTGACTTGAGCAAGGAATTTTTAGAGGGAGCATTCGAATATGTCGTTGGCCATTTTGTTTTTCTGTCAAATGTTTTGTTACTGCTATTTAATTAGCTTTATTTTGGGTTTTAAGGATGAATGTTACATTTAAACTAATGTAATAAAGAGGTAAAATTATTTACTTTTTGTTAATGGTAGGCAATATCTAGAAGTTCTGATACGATTACGGCGATCGTTTTACTGATAAGTACACTACCGCGGAGTGTCTTTTTTATTTCGGTATTTATAGGATAGGTAAACCATAGATAAGGGTATGTATCAGACATAACAGTTGTCTACACCATAATTTCAAGACTGTTAAAAATACCCCAAAAAATTACACCCAAAAAGATGCGGGCAAAAATACTTTTCCACGATTCTTCCAAGTGGCATGACGAAACAACCGACCAGTAGTATTCGTATGTAAATTAATAACATATTAGAGACAATTTGTTCTAGAGGGATGTTGGGACAGACTGACAGACATGCGGGCTTCGCTCACTAATTCACGGCTCCTCGATTAAGTAATGGCAGGGAATTGAACATCAATTTAACAGTTAAGCCGTTATTAGAAACGGTTTGAACAGTTTTCAGCGTTTTCGATTGATTCTCCGATGAATTGAGCTTGGTGTTAATAAATATTGATTAAGTCCAGTTAAAATGGTTTGCGGAGAAATGTATTGTTTTCGTTTGCTGTGGCATTAAGTGCAACTGTCCGGCCTGATATAGTAGGGCCATTAATTTTATGTTCTTGAGTACGAGTATACAATGTGGAGACATCGATACAACAATAAGTGAAAACACGAGCAATACTGGTACACAAAGAAATATTTTAAAATTATTAAAATTCCAGTCACCGAAAAATAAATAAAAATAATCTCAAACTAGTCAAGGATAGTGACTATTCTGACGAAATATTCCAAGCAGTCTGTTGGAGTTAGTGACATCAAATCTGTGATAAAAACAACATTTTTCTATGAATAGTATTGCAAGTGTTGTGATTTATTGTCGTATCGTCGTCTCCACCTTGTATACGTCTTTACCTTGGTCCTTGATTTTTTAGTCCCACCATCCCATTTATTACCAAAGGTCGCAGAAATCTACTGGATGCGGGCTCCATAGAATCATTGGTTGTGTCAATCCTTGTTCGGTGTTCCCCAAAACTGATTAGACATTTTTGCTTCTTTGCAATCTGCCCTCTTGTGGATGTCTTCGTCTGAAATAATAATTATTATTTTTTACCATATTTTGCTTTCAATATCTGCAAGCTTATTCCGGACTTATCAATATCTTTTTAAATTATTTATAAACTTGCGTTTGACCACTATCTCACCTGATGGTAAGTGTGGATGTGGTCAACGATGGAGCCCGCTAGCCTAGGAGTTACCTATTCACTCTTGACTAACGGCCCGTTTCAATAACGTATCTACCTTTAACCAACTGTCAAATTAGCTACCAACAGTAGCTGAAACGTCATTTTTGCCTTTGTAACAAGACGTTTCAGCTACTGTTGGTAGCTAATTTGACAGATGGTTAAAGGTTGATACGTTATTGATACGGGCCATAAAAGACCCTCAGGTTGTAGCTATCAGGAAACGCAGCCTCCTGGAAGGTTTGCCTCTCCTTAGCTGTACGCACAATGGAAGTATTCCCTATTTTAAATTACAATTACATATTTCTCTGCCAAATCACTGTGTCAACAAATCAGCAACCACAAATGAAGTGGACATCTTGTCCTGCCAATTAAGCCTGTCTCCACAATTAGCAGCACAGTCTTATGCAAAACTTAGATGATGATTAATGACGTTGAACTCACTCGCGACTTATTACTGAAGAGAAGTTTAATTGGCTTAATCATTCCGCTCTAGAAAGAGATCAATACCTTAGTTTCTAGCATTTGTTGTGCAAGATTGTTGCAATTCGCGTTTCAAATAAATGTTTGTATAAAAAAAACAAACTTGTTTTATGATATTTTATTAAAAACCGACCAAGTGCGAATCGGACTCGCGCACGAAGGGTTCCGTACCATTATCTATAAAAACTGCAAAACGTGATTAACGTTTGTTGTATGGGAGCCTCCGTAGACATTTATTTAATCTGTTTTTTTTTGTATTTTTTGTTATAGCGGCAACAGAAATACATCATCTGTGAAACTTTCAACTGTCTAACTATCACGGTTCATGAGATACAGCCTGGTGACAGACGGACAGACGACAGCGAAGTCTTAGTAACATGGGTCCCGTTTTACCCTTTGGGTACGGAACCCTAAAAACAGTTTGCATTTATAATTACATAAATACAAACTATTAAAATTTTTAATATGTAAATACCTACTAAAGAAAGTTTATAATACTCTTGAATTTAAACCTATAAAGTTAAAAGCTGCCTCGATTATTCTTTGAAAAAATTAAGTTAGAAAACTCAAATGAAATAAAAGATTCACCCTAAAGTTTTAGTTAAAAAACCAAGCCCATCCTTCACTCTTCTGTTTTTAAACATTTTTAAACGAAACTATTTCGGAACAGAAGCGCTGCAGTAAAACCGAGTAAAATCAGTAAGTAAAGTGCATTTTACGATATGCACCGGGTGTGCACAGTTGCTCACGGTTCAAAACAAGCTATTTACAATATTCCCCTGCCGAGCACTGCTTTTGATCTTTGTTTGCCCGTTTTATACTAATTTTAAACAGTTTCTTTGAGTTTTTTTTCCAAACAAAAAAATTCATGCACAGTTCTCTTAAAGCGGTTTTAGAACTCTCCGATGGTCATCGTATTAGGTTTATTTCGGGTTTCTGAGTGATATGTAATGCATATTGATATTTTTAAGGATCTCATCCCAGAGCTCCTAGACACTCATTTTCTTTGTAGCAAAATGAATCTTATATAGGTATATGATAGAGTAGACTAAGCGTACGCATTACGGTAAGTTTGGGCCCACCCAATTGAGATACCAGGTGCCCAAGTTATGTCAAACTTAAAGAACTGATTTTTACGTATGCTTTACACGTGAATTGTTGTTAAATAAATAGTTAAATAATATTAGGTTATCGATTTTGCTGTAAGGTATCACATTAATTTTATGTAATGCATATTGATATTTTTAAGGATCTCATCCCAGAGCTCCTAGACACTCATTTTCTTTGTAGCAAAATGAATCTTATATAGGTATATGATAGAGTAGACTAAGCGTACGCATTACGGTAAGTTTGGGCCCACCCAATTGAGATACCAGGTGCCCAAGTTATGTCAAACTTAAAGAACTGATTTTTACGTATGCTTTACACGTGAATTGTTGTTAAATAAATAGTTAAATAATATTAGGTTATCGATTTTGCTGTAAGGTATCACATTAATTTTATGTAATGCATATTGATATTTTTAAGGATCTCATCCCAGAGCTCCTAGACACTCATTTTCTTTGTAGCAAAATGAATCTTATATAGGTATATGATAGAGTAGACTAAGCGTACGCATTACGGTAAGTTTGGGCCCACCCAATTGAGATACCAGGTGCCCAAGTTATGTCAAACTTAAAGAACTGATTTTTACGTATGCTTTACACGTGAATTGTTGTTAAATAAATAGTTAAATAATATTAGGTTATCGATTTTGCTGTGAGGTATCACATTAATTTGAATCATTACCTTGTCCAAATCAAATGTAAGGCAACGTGATTGAGTTGCGGAATTTGTTCGAAAGAGTCACCGCGGCCCTGGAACGCAAAGGGCTTTAGAAGGAACACGGATGGGTTTTAGTCAGTAAGAGTCTGACACGCCCTTCCGCTCCACCCAGAGCGGAAGAAGTCATTTGATGATTTCCNTGGTCATCGTCAAAAAAAAAAAAAAAAAAAAAAAAAAAAAAAATGCAACGTGATTGAATCAGTTTGTGAGATTAATAACAAGGAATAAATTGAAGCTACTTACATGAATATCTTGCCAAAATCCTTGGTCAGGCACTACTATGAGTCACTACCACATTTAAATTGTTAGAATCACAAGTTAAAAATCAATTGGTCTCTACTTAAAAGATAGAAATTAAGAAGGCTTTCTTAATTCTCTTTAAAAATACGAGATTTACTCCTCTGGTCTCTAAACACACATTCAGCCAAAGCCACTATTTCTGTCTAAAATGATTGAAAACTGAGATTTTCGCAAACTGATTACTATCAGTTTTCAGCTTTGATTTGCTTCAATAGTTACTCTCAACGATATCTAAACTGACACGGTTATCCCCGATCAAATGTTGCAAGACGATCCACGATATTTTTGTAGGTCATTGACCCAAAACTTCAAGTATCTGATCCACCGATTGATATAATTCTTATCTTTATCTCGCTAGTGAAGAAAGATCTATTCGACCGATTGTGTGGGCCAGCCCTACAAATATTTCGTTGGGTGTGCCCAGTGTACCTTGATACTCGACATTTTGACATGCGAGCTAAATTTTAAGATACTGAATTTGGGTCTTCTAGATTCCTAACAAATAAAACGTGCGCTTGACGATACTTCCCATCGGCAAAATGGCTTCCAAACTTTTATCCCTATTAAATAAAACCTTTTGGGAAAAGATTGTTTATAAAATTCCTCCTTATTGTTCATCTGCATTATAAAAGAGATGTTCTTTGAAATTGTTGATCTTACGGTTTACTTACGATGGACATAGTTTCCTGTCAATGGATGAATTTAAGAATATGGCAGTGGAAGATATTACTATATAAAAGAATATAGGTTGATATCATCTACTTTATTATTATTTTTTATTTGAGATGAGTTTGCTCTTGACTCTAGTCTAGGTCATATATGACAGAGACAAAGCCGACGATTGAGCGAGCTTACCCAGAGGAAGCCTGTTCACTCTAATTTTGAAGAGATTAGGATTGTATGTAGGTATTTATATATTTTAGTGCGACAATTCAGATACAAGGAACTTAATATTTCTACTTACCTCCTTTTAATACTAGGTTTTATATCAGATACTCATTGTTTTGTGTGGTGTACAATAAAAAGAATTTCTAGTATTTCTATTTATTCAAATACAAACAGCTTATATTTTTTTTTTCAATGAAATAGGCAGGCATATACTTACCTATGTGTTTCAGTAAACGATTGGATATATCGGGATCCCAAAACATTATGGGCAAGCAGACCCCTAGGGATCAAAATTTACTGGCCACAGTTAAATTAACTATTCTGTTGCAATGGCTTCAAACAATGGTATAATTAGGAAAACAATGGTATTAGATTATCTGTAATTTGTATCAAAACGGTTTCTCTTTTCCGTTCCAATGATTTTATGGTGTTTTTAATGTTGGCGTAGTGATAAATCAAAGTTGATTGTTTCTATAGTAGGCGCCAGATAAATGTGGAATAAAGTATATTGACCTTTCCCTAATAACTGTTCATAGGTACCTGAACAATTAAATATGAATCGTTTTTCATTATTAGACAATGTTAAGGATCACGAGAGATGATGATTCGGGACAGCTTTGTGTCATTAATTCCGTTTTTCAAATTAAAAATGTCAATAATTGTAGGTGGGTCAATGACCGTTATTCCACGATTATCTGGCGCCTACTATAAGTCATCATCATTATCATCGCAAGTAATGTACGTTTGAAGAAATGTAAAATTATTAATCCGTTTCACATATATTAGCTTTGTTTTGGCTGATAGTCGTAGCTACGTTATTAAATAGCAATCTGTTTGAAACTGTAGTGTTAATTTTATCCCAAAAGTACACTTTATTTAACATTGTACTTTTAAAATTACCAATGTTTTTAAAATTGTACTTTTAAAAGTACAATGTATTTAACATTGTACGTTTCACTTCATCATCTTTTTAAGGACATACATTGTTGGACATAAGTCTCTCCCAAGAATAAGCATATCTTATCTACTGGTTTAGTGCTCCTCGAATCCAGCAAACTCCTGAGGTCCTCACCAGGGGCGCTAGACAGTGTAATTTTTTATATTTTAATGATAATCACGTGTAATTTTGATAGTGCATGTCAATTCGTCAATCACCTGCACTTTTAACTTTTCGAAAATCATCACACTAATATTATAAAGGCGAAAGTTTGTGAGTGTGTGTGTATGTTTGTTACTTCTTCACGCGCAAACAGCTGTATCGATTTAGATGAAATTTGGTATAGAGATGGTTTGAGTCCCGGGAAAGGACATAGAAGTTTTTATCCCGGGAGTAAAAGTCACACGGGCGGAGCCGCGGGCGGCAACTAGTGATAAAATAAAATTTTGTTTAAGAGCCTCAGGTACAGGTACCTTCCACTTTGGGGAACTGTTACATAATACATAATAAATTAATAATAAAACTTAAGTAACTTTTTCGTTCCCAAGGTGCCAACTGCTGGAACATGATCCAGAAAAAAAAAACCGGTCAAATTGTCAAAGTATCAATTTCGGATGCACTTGTCAGCGTTCGTAAACGGAAGCGGTTCGTTGAGCCGCCATTTTGCATCCGTGCGGCGCGTGCGCAACACAATTACGACTGTTGCGCACCCCACGTTTTAAATTTAGAACGCTTCCGCGCGATCCCTTGACGTGTGACAGTTTGTAAACTATGAGTTTCAGGAACACGTTGTTTCTGTGAATCGCAAGTGCTCTGGTTAACTTGGTTTTGTTCTGTATGTTTTGTTTGATGGTCAAGTTTATTGGTTACGTTGTATTTGGTTTTAGGCTCCTTAGACTTTCAACTTGTGTGACTTCCGTAGTGAAGAATTGATTTTCAAATATCCCATTTTAGCTGTGACCCAAGCTTTCCCCTTCATCAACAACTGTTCAAAGACTTGATGTTAAGCCTTTGTAATTTGTCAAGTATGTCGCAGGGCTAGAAAAGGCTCATTAGCTCCAAATAGTGCTAATTATTGTGAACTCTTATTTACACTGCTCACACCAGCTTCATCTCACATTTAAACTTCCTCGTCTGCTATATTCAATAATTCAACGACACTCTATTAGATTCTTTCGAATAAACCTCCTTACGTGAAATTCACTTTTCCGATAAACATTTCTTCACTAAATCCCACATCCATCTCTCGGCAGTAAATAGTGAGTCGAATACCGTGATGTTACTGACGGCAATCTAGCGAACAGCGCCATAACTTTCGTCTGCGGGTTTCAATAGTAAAAGTACGTTAAACAGAACGAGGTGGTGCTATAAGACGATACAGTCTTATGTCCTCACACAGTAGACTTGACTAGGGTTGGCAGGGATATGAAAGATGATTTTAGATGCCAATGTTGAGCTAGATGTAGTAGATATTGGTTTAAGAGATAAAAATGTTGTGGTTGATGAAATAAAAGATGTCGAAGATACTAAAAATATGAGCAAGAACTAAATGAAGATAAACAGAAAATGTTACACAAACAGAAAGCAATAGATAACAAAAAAATACGAAGAATCAAAGAGTTGTAAACATATTTTCGTTAAATTGGCGAAGGTCTTGGTCACAAGCAAAGAACAAATAAAATATTTACTGTTACAGATAGTAAAACAATTAAAGTCAAACGTAACTCGCTTATAATTATTAGCATCATCACCCGTCCAGTGTTCATCTTTGAACCATCTATAACCCATCTCTCGAAGTCATACACCACTATCCAAATAACCATAAACTTCACCATGCCAGCCCTGTCCACTCCCCCAAGCACCCCAGACTGTGACATAGTAACCGATAACGTCTTGTCCTTTACAGAAAACCATCTAATAACTTTACCATACATGATCATCCATGATTTATAAGCGGCTACGGTATAATTATGATGTCTAGACGATCGTGTGAAGATTAGATCAGCCTTGATGTGGGTTACTCGTTGTGGGTGAAGGGTCTTTAGTACTCTTGCTTTCGAATTTCTTGCTGAAACTAGATTGTCTGATTGTTTGTCTGGATTTGGACAGCGATAGTTGGATTGTCTTTCTTGCTTTCAACTTCATTATTGGATTTGTCGGCGGTAGCAAGCAACGCAGATCTTTATTTTTTAAATGTCTTGTTTTTATGATTACTTTTATCTTTAATGATTTTACCTTTAATGTTTTTTTTTAAATTCTTTGGATGTTACTGAACTCGTCGTTTTGGGTTGTCTTAACAATTAAGATATTCTCTGCTTATGATTCTTAAGGCTTATTAACTGACTGTTAATAACCATTTTCTAATTCTGCTTCCCTTCTTATCGCCACCCCCCTTTATCTTAACCTTACTAAACTTCCACAATCAGATCGACACGATCAATTTCTCACTCCAACTCCTAACAATGGGTTCAAACTAAACTATTTGTAGTAACCAACATAAAAATCAGTCCGTGGTCATTAAATCCTTTCGGGTGCGTAGACGCAGGGAGTGGAACGCGTGAAGATCTTCGATAGGGACCTTTGTGAAGCCCTTCATGAATATGGATGTAACGCACTTATTCTGGAGATGGATAGCGAGCTGGTTTCCGTTCGGGGTGCGTTTGTTTATAAGCAAAGGAATGAAAAGAAAAGGCCGGAGAATTTATTAGTTCTTGTAAATGTTCGTGATTTAACGAATGTTGCATGTTAATGGATATTTGCATGCGTGAAAAGTTGTTTAATGATCTAGTGATATGAGATATTAACGAGTATTAGACTGTATTTTTTTAAATAAGTTAGGAGACTTTATAATACAAATTGAGTTCCTTCTATTTAAACAATTAACTTATGTTATAATAAGTTTATTGTTTAGATAAAAGCCAGTTAATTACCAATATTTACTGAGGTCTTCATGCGACACTAAAAAAAAACTAAGCGAATGCTAAGGCGTTCGGTGACGATGACGCGAGTTCCATGATTTTTGTTCACCCAAAGCGTTCGATGACGAGGAAGCGAGTTCCATGATTTTTGTTCACCCAAAGCGTTCGATGACGATGATGCAAGTTCCATGATTTTGTTCACCCAAAAAGTACACATATATGCACAGTATACATATAGCTCATGGAAAACGTTCGGTGACGATGACGCAAATTCCATGATTTTTGTTCACGCAAAAAGTGCTCAACGCGCCTAAAGAAGTTTTCACTTTAAAAAATAACAAGATATAACTACCTTGTTATTTTGAAACTGAGGGAACCAAGGGTTCCAGTTTATTTAAATGCATTGGTAAAATAATATTAAGCACCACATTATTTCTTTTATTCGTTATCTAAAAACGTACCTGCTAGAAGATTTGAAAAACAAAACTACAAAATTTAATAAAATCGCATAATGGCATATTACTCGCATATCTACTATGTGGGAACTTAACGATTATATCTATAAAAGCATAAAAAATGGTATCATTTATAATCGTCACTTGACATGTCAATAGTGTTGCCACATAAAGGTGTAAAAAGTGTCACAATAGGGGATTATAACGATGATAATGATAAGGCTGATATGACCATAGAGCACGGAGACGGCATGGCGGCCATTGCTAGCGACGAAATAGTCAAAGCTTATTGAAAAAATAACAGTGGACGTTTATTCATAGGAATTGAGGGCCCGTGACAATTTTGACGGTGCTTTAGTCAGAATTTGTCACGGGGCGAAACTTGTGATCAGCTCGCATTGTCTGTTCGTAACCTATTCTAAGTAGGTAGTTTGCTACTGGTACCTAACTACCTCTTGTACACCCTTGTACTTACTCGTTTATGCAGTCTGCATGTACGAGTAAGTGTAAACTTCTATCTTCTTACGGCAGGTTTCAATAACGTCTCTACCTTTAAGCAACTGTCAAATTAGCTACCAACAACAGCTGAAACGCCATGTTTGCAAACTGTCAAAGGGCTCATCCGACTTGATAATGTCAATATGAACAGCAACAAAATTATGGAGGAATTCCTCATGTCCTAGTTCTGGAACCCTCGTATCTTGATATCCAGTATCCTGGGATCTAAGTATTTGGACGAACTTCTTCTCCATTAAGCTGGCAGCAGTTTAAACTCCTACTTCAAGCCTACAACTGCTTTCAAAGATGACGTTTCAGCTACTGTTGCTAGCTAATTAGACAGTTGGTTAAAGGATACGTTATTAAGATCGGCCGTTAATGTGTCATTTTTTTGGAGCACAGAATTTCTAATTTTTAAATTTTTATTTTGTTCTTATGATAATTGATAAGTAACGGAGATTTTTGTGTTGTATTTTTTCCGTCAATTTCTCTACAAATTTGACAGATTGTGACTGAGATGCGAATGCAAGCGTTGCTTAAAAAATATTAGAATTAACCCTCTTGTACTAAATAAATGCATATCTATCTATGTCATTGCGTGGGCACGAGAATTATTAGTAATGGTCTCTGGTCGCTGTCGGGTATCGGTGCTCTGTGGGTATATGTATAAAATAGCATATTGCTTTTCATCGATAGGTTATAAATTAGACGGGTGCGTGGTAGCACATTTGCTGTGTTTCTAAATATTAAAATAAACAATGATATTGCCCCCAGCACTAATAAAAAGCAAAAACATATCTAGTAGTTAGGTGGAGTTTGTTGACTTTTATACACATATGGACAGATATTTTATCAGAGATAGTTAACCGCTTTTAAACGTTAAAAAATGGCAAACATAGGGGTATTAATAGATAACAACCCTTTGTTATAGCATAATTCAAACGGTTTTTTAAATTTCCTAGTAGTGGAAATCCACTATCATTCTTGATATCATGGTCAATATGTGCAAAATGTCGTTAGGTAAGGTATGAGTATGAATGTGGATAGCTATTAGAGGAGGGGAAGACTAAAGAAACGTAGAATAGAGTGAGGGGAAGATGATATGGCTAATAAGGGAGAGAGTTCTGTGGAGAAGACTTATAGAGAAGTATGGAAGAAGAATACATGGAATGCTTTCATTGTGCGTACAGCTGATTAGTGGAATTTTCTGCCGGAGTCTCAGAAGCTACATCCTGGGGGTAAGAGTGAATAGGTTACTTTTAGGCAAGCGTGCTCCATTTTCGATCTCTTCATCGCTTCCCATTAGATAGTGGTCAGACGCGGGCAATGTAGTAAAAAAATGTCGCTCACGTCCCAAATAAATAAGGAAAAGGACATGATTTGCCTGGCGTCCGGATTAAGCCGGATATAGTCCGGCTTTTAGGATTCGTGTCCGGCCAAATTCAGACCGTGTCCGGCCTGTCCTGTGATTTATCTCTCCAATTTTGTTTTTTTTTTTTTCACTATACGGTTTTATTTTGATGAGAAAGTCTGGACTTACAATAATGCTACTAAATAATTTTTCAAAGACACAATTCTGAATAGGGTAAGGTTTTTGGCCTTTTAATAAATTTTATCTAAAAGTCCGGCAAAATTAGCTGGGCTTTTCGGTTTTCCAGTTTTAAGTCCTGGCAACCCTATGCGAGACGATGATGGTTTTAAGTTACTATTGTGACAACATCGCACCTTTTCTCTGAAAGAAGTCACACAAAAATTTCGTAAAGATCTTATTATTGAAGAAAACGAAAGGCGATTATTTTAATTATTACAACTATCATTTTATTTGCAGCTATTACACCCAAGATGATTTGACTTTACTTTTATTACTTAATGCTCAAATTAAATCTTCAAATGAACGCGATAAATCTTATCAAGGTGCAATGTCGAAAATTGGTCCGTTTATTCATTTTACACTTTATGCACACAAATATACAAAGGTGGACTTAATACCGTAGGCAAGGCTCGGATACCGGTTAAATTTTCAAACCGATACTACTATTACTTGACGCTAAACCTTTTCATTCGGGTTTTGATCGTATGAATCGTTTTTTTAAACCGGTATTTGGAGGAGTCTTTACATATAGGTTTATCGGATAAAACGGTTTAGAGCAATAAAAACCGGTTAATACTAACGCATGAAAAAGAAACGCCGCGCATTCTCACAAGTTGCAAAGCGTATACCGGCACGCCCGGAGCGCCGCTCGTCGAATAAACCGGTTAATTTAGGTTAAAGTTCTTAAAACGTTCACGTTCTTTGGAAAAGTTCGGAGCAAAACCGCAATAAACCGGTACTAACCGGTATTTTTTTAACCGGTTGATTAGTCGAGAATGCCTACGGTCCGTAGGTATTCTCTACCAGTCAACCTTAGTCGTCCATCTTGTAAAACATTATCCTTCTAGACTTCACTGAACTATGACTTCAGTCAGGTAAAAAGGACAGCTATCTTGCGAATCAGAAGTTAATTTAAATATTGGTTTGCTATCTTTTTTCACTAATTTCACGTACCCGCACGTGACATTGAAACGTACCTTCTACCGGGTTTAAAAGCTTATCCTCTATCCTCCAGTTCATGGTGTATCATTGTCCCAAGGTTTATCCTTATCCTTTCAGCCGTTGCGGCAAAGAATCCAAACATACTGGATTTCACCTTTTTATAATATAGGTACATATATGTTTTGTTTTATAGATTACTTTTTTTTTTCTTATTTTATTTATTTTCATTTTATGGTAGGCTGTCAAGCAGAACCACAAAGATGTTATAATTTATAATACAACTAGGCAAGATGAATTAGTTAAGACGATACCAACAACCACAATGACCTAAACTTTGTCTAAACAACTTTCTAGCTCCATAAACACAGTTGTCAAATAAAAAAGGTGTAAACAACACAAATGAAAAGCGCAAGTGGAATGAATCACCAGCCTGTTCAAATACACGCGATGTAATATCTAACAATAGGATTGTACGGACAGACAGACTGACGACGTTTGTAGACTATGGCGCTATCTGTGGCGGTGACCTTATTGTACATAATAGTCAGAAGAAGTAAAGTATACAATGCCATTTTAATCGTTTTACAAAGGTGGACCACTTAATGTACCCGACATAAACTACCTCTAGGCGTGATTATTAAAAAAAATATATAAAGATACATAATAGGTACAATAAAAGAAATAATACGTTCGAATGATTAAACGCCCTGCTAATACTGTTTACGTATCAAAACAATGTCGCCGATCCATTCCGCGTCGTCCTTGGAACACAAGGCTCGGACTGCGCTCGCTACAGGATGTTTCAAACTACGTCATACGTCATGATAATGAATACTATAATTTTTTTTTTTAATAATTCAAGTGTTCATAAATATATATATATTTTTTTAAATTTATGTGTAGTCACTGGATAGATGAAGTGTGCTGCCGTTTGTAAGATGATTAAAATGGCACCGTGTATAGCTACAGATTTAGCAATTGTTCATAATGTCTGTTTTCTATAAAATGATTAAACTTAGTAGATGGTTAATCAAGGTGAGGATCTCGTGCGTCGAGGAGAAGATTCCTTCGTGCCTCAGAAATCACGTTAAGCTGTTGGTCCCGGCTGTCATTTGTAGATCTTTGACAGTCGTTACGGGTGGTCAGAAGTTAAAAAATCTGACACAAGTCTTGCCAGGGAGTATCATGCTAGCCAGTTATTGGGTTGTGAAGGTCAGATAGGCAGTGGCTCCATGTAAAATACTGGTACTCAGCTGCATCAGTCAACACGACAAAAATCAAATCCAACACGATTAGACCCATCCGCTAAGCGCTATCTGTCTTCCACCCAAAATTATTAATATCTCAATCAAAACCTAGATCCCGATTTTTATGTTATACTAGCTTCCATTAGAATAGCACATAGGTTATAAAATATAGCCTATGTGTTATTCCAGGATAATTATGCTCTATATATGTGCCAAATTTCATCCAAATCCCTTCAGCCGTTTTTGCCTGATTGTTGTACAAACATACAAACATTCACGTTTATTATATTAGTAGGATGGTAGGAAGGAGGCATGGAGGAATCTCGGTATGTTAAGATGGTTACCCATCCACGGACCGGCCTCGTCAAGCGTTGCTTAACCTTTAAGACCGACCCATACCACTGTTATTATTATCTAGCCAAGAATTCCACGAGGTATTCGAGGACTTTAAATGTGGTCTGAAACTGAAATCATCAACAAGGTTCTACAGAAGAAAATTACCTAACAAAGCTACTACTTAAACAGTCGGAATATTCATATATTGTGTGTGCAACCACAGACAAACAGGCGCGGATTGTGACAGATGAGCAGCGTGACACACATTATGTAACATAGACTGTTAGATTATCTGTAACCTACTTTGTAAGGTAAAGGTGCGTTCTGATCGTGGGGATTGAGGACGGACTTGTAGAGATAAATAAAATATATCTGAACTGGTAACGTCAACATAAAACTCTTTTTGCTGTGGTATGTTTTTAGGTATTATTTTTTAGGTTATGTACTAGAATGGTTAACAACGGAACCTTATTAATTAGTCTTCTGTCCGTCAGTCTGTCAGGTTAGCGTAGTAGTAGGTAGAAAATTGAAATTTTCACAGTGCTGCTTTTAATACAAATTAAATTAAATTAAAAATGTACGGTACCCAAATGAGAAACCGTTGTATCCGAATTCTGAGTCCTGGGAGAGACTTGAAAACAATTGAAGATATAACCGGAAAAAAAAATTGTGCGATGAAAGAAACCACAGTAAATGCTCTACTAAAACCGACTTACAAACGTCACAATACAATTCACCTCTTAACAGCATGCAAATGTAATATATCAGTCTTGACCGCTCGATCTCTTGAGATGCGCGTACGCATACAATTGTATCTCACGCGCATCTGTCACTCAGTACCGCTAAATATAGACGGAAATGTAGGCCAAACGGTATTGTTGCTAACTAGCTATGAAACTAGACGAATTGTGAGGTTTATTTTGGGAAAAGATGCAGTTTTATTGAGTATTTTTGTCTGGTAATTACCGCCAATTTGCGATGTTGAGATGGATCGTTGATTGGGGTCGTTGACACTTGATGATTCAACTATCGGTTTCGTCGCAATTAAGAAATTGCAGTTGGAAAATGGCATGTATTTGTCCCCAGTGGCTTCGCTGGCGTGAAAGCCTGAAATTATACCAAGGGAACATACTGCCAGGAATAGGACATAGAATACTTATTAGTATCCTGTGTCGTATTCCACAGGATATGGGCTACCCGTGTGTCATAGTTTCGTCCAAGACCTGGGAAGTTTTCACAATTGCCTAACACTGCAACCCCTGGAAACCGGAATCAAGAGTGGCGACAACCAAACCTTGTCGAACGAGAAAGAGAAACGACCGAACGCGTCAATCGCTTATTTCGCCTATTAAGATTGTAATAAAAACAACATTTCAGAAGAAAGTTCGTTCACAACTCTAACTAAGCCCCGTTAATCAACTTCGACTTTGGAGTTTGGAATACTCTAAGGGTGCCTTTATTGCACCTTCCAAATATACAAAATCTAACTTGTGTAGCTATGCGTCTGTCCACGAATTTTTTTGTAAATCGGTAAACTCCAATTGCATAAATCCATCTCCCGCGGTTTTAAGCCACAGTTGGTCCATAAAACAACCAATGCGGATCAGTTTAACAGATTTGATTTGATGATTACTTCCTTTTTTTAACCGACTTCTCCCGCATTGCATTGACCCAGGATTTCGGTATTTCCTCTGTCGCATTCCCCCAGGGATCCGCCGGAAAATTACTATTCCCAGGTCCCCCACACAGGGGGGATTGGGATGACCTCCGTTGATATGTGGGTTAGTCATCTGAGAGTGACATTCCGGATTCATTCGTGCATGTATGCATTTATAGTAGAATCTAACGCCATCTTGTGGGAAACAGGGGATCGACTTTATTTTTGCTGAAAGACTGGGAATTCCTTACTTATTATTCCGCCTAACCTATTCCGTACTTTGTTGAGATCGACTAAGAAATGGTAGAATATGAACATTTCGTATCATTTCAGCCAAAATCTAGCCTATTTGTGTTTGATTTTCACTAGTTGGAATTTGTACTTGTTATTTTTTGTCGCTTTCAGGGGAATGTAGCCGGAATGCAGTATTTTCACCTCGATTTATAGGTTGTAAATTGTTCACATGAAAGTCATGATTCCTCCCCCATTTCGCATTTGCTTATTCATCTTTACCACACACCTACTCCAAGGGGGCAGTGCTCCCAAAGTTTCTGCCCACTTTAACTGGCTACCTTTCAACATGACCCGCCTCAGAAGCTGTTGAAGATCATTCGCAGAGGAAGCCACGAAGTATTTCGCTGAGCACATAACGTCCGTTCTCGCCTTGCTCGTTACCGTCGGGTTTTGGCCAATGTTTATATTCCCGGCTATTGTCCGTCATCGGCCGACCGCTCTGTAAACCAATCGATGTGTTAAGTGAGATATTTTGTTTTGTAAACATCGACCGTGGCCATTGTCGTTGCGAATCGATTGTGTGAATGTGAAAGTGGCTTCAACGAGCTGTTGAAGAATGTGTGTTAAGGTTGTTAATATACTGCACGAATAGAGTTAGTGTGCTGGAAGGGAAGTACTTTTGTTGTGGTTACAGCTAAGAAGTGGAATTCCTTGCGTCTGTGTTTTCTGTTAGCTACAACCTGGGGTCTTTAAGACAAGAGTGAATAGGTTAAAGCTTATATAATATATATATAAAGAGGAAACATTTTTTTTGTATGTAACGAATATACTTAGAAACTACTGGACCGATTTGAAAAATTCTTTCAGAAATGGGTAGCTACATTATTAGCGAGTAACATAGGCTATATTTTATCCCATACTCCCACGGGAACGGGAACTACGCTGGTGAAACCGCATGACGTCCACTAGTTAATTTTATGTTTGTAAAATTCTTGGTTATAGCTATCAGGCTTCCTGATTACAATTTCTAGCAATTTTTAGGTTAAGAGAGAGAGCAAGGAGAGAGAGGCAAGCATGCTACATCGCCAATAACATCATCGCTAATCCCTCGGATTTGATTGACTTGTGAATATAGGATATCCATTCGGTTTATGTTTAATTTATTTCGAAAACTCGACTTTATGTCCAAGTTCGTGAACAGACTCAAAATGGGGCTCTCTCCATAAAGTTAGTGCTTTTTCAAAACAAATAATAAACACTGCATTTACTTGACGCGGTGTTAGTATGATAATATAGGTACATCTATTCACTAATTAAGCGTTCGTTAACACGACGCTTTAGCGACTCGACGCTAGCGCAGCCAAAACAACTGGCTACTGTCAGTCAGGGCTGTCTCGAAAACGGACACTAAATTATATAGATTAAGCAGAAAAAAAGGGGTGAATGACAAATAGTTAACAGTCATAAAATTTATAGGACCTTTAGGCTGACTGTCCACTGGAGCAGAGAGAAGAGGAGCGGGGCAGAGCTGTGCCAGTATCTCGGGAATATTGAAGGGATCTCGGGGCCTGGAGTTCATTTCCAAGTCGGGAAAAAAATGGTATTGGGCTTTTTCAAAAGGAATTTCTCAGAAACAGTCCGTAGTTTGGGAGTTAGTGGTTTGGGATCATTTAACGTATTTGCGCCAGCCCTTACACTCTAGAGCATACAAACTCGCGCGCACTCGCTAATTAGGTGATACCGTTACCGGTACCCGCGAATTACTTGTAGGAAGCACAACACACAGCTTTACCGACCGCACGTTTAGCACCTTATGCAATGTTTGTTTGTTTGTCAGTCTGTTTGCCACTTTCTGTTTTCCACGAACGAGTAATTTGTAACGGGTTCTGATTTTTAGTAGCTGTCGTGGAGTACTTTTTATAGTTGAGCTTGTATCGATTTGGAGTACACAGCCCGCCCGAACCTAAAGTGCATTAATTGCAAAATCACGAAATTTTTTGACTTTAGAGGCTATTCTTTAGAGTTTAAAATTCGTGTTATAACTGTTACTGCATTTTAGGTTCGGGGCAGTCATAATAAGATATAGTGTTTATTTTTATGATGGAAGTGTAATAAGAACAACAGCAAACTTGAATTTGAATATTTTTTGTAATACTTGTCGTTTATATAAAAAAAACAGCAAGAAAATTCACCGTATTAAAGCATGAAAGCTAAAGATCAATATAACCCAGTCCATAGACATTATTTTTTTAAATGTAGTAGAATAATGTCTATGGGCTGGGTAATATTGATGGACGTTTGTCCATGGTCCAGTAAATAATGGATCATCACACAAAGATGCATAACGATTTCAAATGTTTTCACAATACACAAGTAGATTGGTGATCTCACTATGACGTTAGATTTGTAATGATAGATGATTCTACTCATTAACCTTATTTGATCTATGAGTAGGTATAGACTCTTCAATCTCCTTCAATTGTAAGAATTTGTGACTTTATTTGATAGTTCTGTTTAAAAATAACCACTTTCACTAAAGTTTTACTGTTATTACTCAAATCTGCGTTTATTTTTAACTCCGATAATAATGTCTTCAAATATATATAAGTATCTTGTATATGTAGGTATTTGTATGTGAAGACATTTTCCGCGTTTCCCGCTGAATCCCGCGTTTTCACTCGAATTTTTCGGGATAATATTCTCGGCACACTTTCTATTTTTGTATCGGATCAATACTTCCAAAAATTTACGTACCTTTTACAAACACATAAACGAAAAAAATCTTCATAATATTCGTTTCAAAGATAGACACTAAAACTTCGTTCAAAGTAAAGACGAATCCGTTCACAAAGTGCCGGTGAACTATTTAAAGAATTTGCTGTTAGCACCAGACAATTTCGAGATTGTATGCCAAACAAATTAGAATGCACCGCGCAATGTTACTGCGGTCGATTTCAAAATACTTTACAGCAATGCAAACTAACGATTCCAACATTGTTTATACATTTACTTACTCTACTAGGTTGACGTAATCTGGGAGATAAACTAGCAAACGATAAAAAATCTTCTACTGTTAAGTTTTCACTGACCATTTTTTTTCTTTTTTCACAGATTACCTCAATAAACCAAAGAACAATGTCAGCCGAAAGAACACTCCCCCTGCGCAGCAGAGTAGTCAGACGCCTTAACTTTGGTGGAGAGAACTTTGAAGCAGATTTGGAAAACTTTATAAACTTAACAAATGAAGTAGTACAGTCGTATTCAGACAAATATAACTTCGACTTTACAAACGAAATTGCGTATCTTGGAAGATACTTATGGTCGAGGCCAGAAAGAGGAGTTGGATGGGTCTCCATGGAGGTCATAGACAAGACAAATTCCAAAGAAATGACTCCGCGGCGTTCAAGAACTGTTGCTGCTGCCGAAATGACTCCGACGCGTTCAACTGCTGCTGCTGCTGCTGCCGACCGCGCACCTTTGAAAAAGATAGACATGCCAGGAGATGATAAAACTTCGGAAAAGATGGAGATGTCAGGCGATGATAAAACTTCGAAAAAGATGGAGATGTCAGGCGATGATAAAACTTCGAAAAAGAGGAACATGCCAATAGATGACGAAACTTCGGAAAATCCTAAAAGTCACGTCAAGAAGAGGTTGATCATGGAGTAGCTTGTTACTTGCACGGATACTAAATACTATTTTAAAACTGTTGCTCCCTTACTAATTTGCAACATGCACTTTTTCTGACTGTTTGGTCGTCCCTACCATTGCCGCATTCCAACCATTGCAGCTTTCATAGGCCAAACTTTAAAGCGGGCGCCAAAAAATGCTAAGATGCTGTTTCTGGCTTTCAAGAGTTGCAGTGGCCAGGAAAATAGAAGCGGATGGATCCAAAAAAATCTTTGGTATTCGTTTGATGTGCGTTTATTAGAAAGCGAGCGAATTATATACAATGTTATTTTTAACATAGTTTAAAAATTAATTAAAAAAACACAGGTTAAAAACATCGATCTTGTTACCGATTACGAAGAGACTACTTCCAAGTTTGGAGTACCTATACTAAAAATAACGTTGTACGCATAGTTTTAAAATATTGTTACATTTGAAGGCATAAATGATTGGATTCCAGTGTAGTGCCATCCTATTTCACTACTTTAGAAGTAGTAAACCACCCAGAGGACGACACCCAGTTGACAACATTTAATTTGGGCTCCATGTATCTTCTTCTTTGCCGTGAGACTGGCTGAGTGTGAGTTTCTTGATTTCTCCACCCTAGGGGTCTTTCAGTCAAGAGTGAATAGGTCACTTCTAGACAAGCATGCTCCATCATCGACCACGTCATCGCTTTCCATCAGGTGAGATTGTGGTCAAGCTTATCAATTATAGAAAGAGCGGCCGATACTTCTCCAGGGGTTGATGTGGTTCGCTTCATGATACTCCGCCATACCTCACTGCCGCCTCACATTCTGGTGTTCTCACACACAGCTGCTGTACTGTGTGTGCTTACTTTGGTCTGTCTCGATGTACATGGCCAGACGACAAGAATGGCATGCGCGTGCAGTAGGCTACAGTAAGGGTAGGCCAGCCCAAACATAAAGCCCATAAAAAAAATCGCATCGTCAGTATCATGATTTGAATAATGTGGTGAGTTTTTTTTTTGAGCATTATATATGGGCTGGCCTACCCTTACTGTAGCCTACTGCACGCCCATGAAGGAAGGTAGCTCACGCGATCATGACAGATAAAACATTTACCAGGTTCAACTAGAAAAGAAAAGACCACATCCCTTGCTTTCTTCTGGTGCACTGTTTATAATCTGATCTGATCAAGTGACCTGTATAGATGGATCCAAAAAACATCCATTGGCTGGTAGACACAAGACCCGTTTCATCAGGGGATCCTCACTTTGCAATAGAGGGACTTGACACCTTGTTCCTCCACCTCCAATGATCCTAGCTGCAAATTGTGTTAGATTAAGAAAGGGCCATCATCATAATCATCATCCATAGCGTTGTTCATATGTTAAACTGAAGACCCGTAGTAAAAGGGTTGCAGAAAGTGGACATTTATATCCATTTCTTATTTGGGATTATTCTTTTGGCTCTCGTTTCGATAGTGAATTATCCACAGTAGATTGCTTTTTACAAAAACTAGTCTGATTTATAGAACTGTCTTGAGGTTAAAGAAGAGTGATATTCTATCAGCGGTAACAGACGTTGAAATTTTAGAGATTGGTCAAATGGAGTTTCGGTAGTGACCTTTTTGACAATAGGGTATTTTACGTGTGTTTATCATGACTATGATGGTACAATATTTACCAGTGACGTGACGTTACGCGTGTTTTCAACGCACTGTATCGTCTTCATTTTTTGTTTACGTGAAAAAAAAAATACGTGTCCAATTTTTTTTTTCAAATCTATCTGACGGACTAATTTTTTCAGTAAAATACCATTGTTATTGCTAGTAGAAATTCACTCTCTCCTTAGACAAATCGAGATAAATATTTTAATCTTGCCGCGGCGATGTGCAACTAGGTTTAAAGGTACGAAATTATAAAGCACGAACATTTTGGGTTTCGTCTCGCATATTATGTCGTCACCTTATCGTAAAATATGGGCATTTCATGGTGTGACCAGTTATTTCATGAAATAGCTGGCAACTTCAAATCTAACTTCAACTTCGATTCAATAGTAATCTTTAACTTGTGCTGAAACCCAAAATTTCGCTTTTTACACGTACCAATTATACGCTTATACAACGTGCCACGATTAGGCTATATTTTAAGTTTTAGATTTTATTTCTAGTACTGTACCTATTTTAAATACTTTATTTTTTGTATTATATCGGCTCACCTATCTGTTAAATACTGTTTAAGATTTATTTATATTTTAATTATTTTATTTGTAAATATTGAAATTTTCTAATGGCCACTACTAACATCACATAATGTAACGATCATGTCCACGTTTTCAGCAATTCTTGGAGATAAAATTTTACGTAATTTAAGATATTCTTCCCATTCAGTTGATTCGACGACGCTAAGGCTCCTGCAGGCAGTTGCGTTGCGACGCAACAATGAGATAACGCGTTATTTCCAGTGATCGGATAAACGGGCGCTTATATACCTAAACTTCTTCCCGTGAAAGATTAATATGGACATTCTTTTCTGAATAAATAAGTATTCCCGGGTTCCCGGGATTGAACAATTTTGTAAATACATCTATAACAAACTTAATTAAATTAAACCAGTAGTTATTTTGATTTAGTATCTTTATTTTATTCAAAACAAATAGAATACCTATAAAAAAATACAATGAGAGTTCACAACGAGTTCTAACTATATTTTGTATGCGGCCATTTTTAGTAATCTCAGGAATTTCAAAAGATTCCGGGATCCGGGATTCTGAAAAGCATGTCCGTATTATACTTTCGTGGGAATAAAAGTGAAGTTTTCTGCATATTAGCGCCCGATTATCCGATCACTGGTTATTACAGATATTTAGAGCATACGAACGATATATTTAAAAGCGTTTTCGCAAATGTCTGCGGAGTCTTTATACCGTTGAAAAGACTAATGTATTCTTTTTAGTGTTTAAAACTTTTTTTTTTGTAATGGACGATTGTGATCACCGATGATTTTAAATTATATAAGCGTACTTTTATATCCAAAAAGTGATACTTATTTAGTAGTTGCGCGAATGTATTTCGACAGAAAACTCTCTTTTGACTGAATTTTGGCGAAACATGGGCCTGTAAAAAACTGTTTGATGTGATAGAATATAATCTCGATTTTGAATATCCCGATCTCTTTTTTGATATCGTATTGAAATATGTTCGTTCAGCCGTAGCGTAAACTAGCGTAGTGTACTAGTAGAGTAAAAAGCGTAGTAAAAATGTTAACTAAAATTCTGAAATTAATACTCTCTATAATTCTACTTTGATCTCAGAAGCTAATGGACATATGCATGGAAAGAGATCTAATACTTTGAAAACTGGATAATTTAACGAAACTCAGCAGTTGATAATGCCAATGATTTTGAATGCAACGACCGCGTAGTCGGTACAATTCTGACTGGTTCAAAAGTGACAGCTGGCTGGATCAAAAGTGACAGCTAGCTACTTCAAAAGTGACAGCTGAGTGGATCAAAAGTGACAGTTTCGTAACGTCATTTCACATAACTACAAAATACCAGTTTAAGCACGATTTTGAACGCCTTTAATATGAAGTTTCGTATTCAAACAAAGTATTATTTCTTTATCTTTCAATGCAATTAATCAATGTTTTCATCTCATTCATACTAAATAATCGTAATAAGTTATTATTAGTACAGAGGAAACACTAACATTTCTGTTTTACAAAAATCCATGGAAAAATTTTAACTACAAAATACATACCCTACCTACCTATCGCGTGTAGATCTGAAAAAAAAAATGGCTAAATATAACTGGTTTGAAAACGAATGAAATGGATTCTATTATTAATTTGGAATAAATAACTTTCCATATTTTGCTGTACTAAAAATAACTGTGTAGTGAAAAAAAAACTTATATTCCATGAAATTAGATTAACATAAAAAATATCTATCTCTAATACTAACAAAATACTAACGACTTTTTTTTATTGTAAAAGCGATAAAAGATTGACTGAAATCGTAACTTTTGTAACATATTATTTATTTAGTTTTCCACTTTCTTTGTTAACATGAGTTAAAATAACTACAACATCTTATTACTAAATTGACGAAAAAAATATTTTAGGGTCCATATTCACTAGAGTATCGCTACCGATACCATGTAAAAACATAGTCGGTATCGGTGCTACAGTGACAATTGGCATTTATTGAAATATTTAAAAGTAAATGGAAACATTTTAATAGTAAGCTGACATTATTATTTAATTCTAATTGTTTTATGGTGGGTACTTGACTGTGAAATATGTTATGTAATCTGTTTTGTAATGCATGGACGCAACAAAATCAGCGGTTGATAAGACTAAAACGGAAAAATCGACAATGCCTAAGACATGAAGTACGTCTTTGTAGTGTTTTACTTGTGCATAAAGATTTATTAAATAAAAAAAACATTTGAAAAACGAAAATGAAAAATACCTATTAGTAAATACAAAAAACAAAGTGAAAAACAAAAGCCACAAGAGATTATAAGTCTACTCTTTGATGGTAATTCAAATATCGATGCAGTTGCATTGCACGACATATTGCATGGCACCTTGCACCAGTCTGTACCCACCCTTACGTGTAAACTTATCAAACAGCTATATTCCAAAGTCCACGTAGGAATGTCTAGCTATATAGCCTCACATAGTGACTACTAGAAAAACCTAGAAACGTATACAATGTACTTATTTTAGACGTACCTTTAATTAAATAAATAATATCTTTTCTAAATTATGTACGGAAACATATTTATATTTTCGACGTATTTATTAAATTATTGTAATCGATCGTATTATGTAATTAAATCAATTTCTGGTACCTATATTTATAGTGTTGTTTTATTTTGTGAAACTTTCAATAAATTGCTTCAAAGTTTTGAAACTGACAAGCTTTTTCAAATCGAATCATTATATTTTGTGTACTGATGATAGCATGATTATGCTAAAACATGATTCCTTAAAACCTTAATCATTAGGGAACAAAGGACTTGCGATTTCAGGGCTGTTCTCATACTAAAAGTTGTTCATAATGATGAGGCAATGGCCGGGCACGCGACGATGGCAAGCGATCGGACGGTATGTCTTTATTCCCATGGAAGTTAAGTGGGCCTTTAGTGTGGGACGCTACTTGTGTCGATACTCTTGCGCCATCCCATCTTCCTAGCTCGTCATGCTGTACTGGTGCTGCCGCCGCGGCTGCGGAGAACCTCAAGCGGCGAAAATATGATAACTTAGTTGGCAATTATATTTTCGAGCCGTTCGGGGTTGAAACTCTTGGACCGTGGGGTCCGAGTGCTCATGCGTTATATAAAGAACTTGCTTAAGTTGACACTTCGCGTGACCCAGGGGATGGCTTTTAACTCGGACAGAGGATAAGCATTGCCATAAAATGTGGCAATGCCGCCAGTCTTTTGGACTCACTTCCAGTCGATAGCGATGCGGATGAATTTTTTGATGCCATATTTTAGTTAGGAGTTTTAGGTGTATTTAGTTAGATTAGTATTTAAAATATGAAATCCTCAGTAAAGGTTAAATATATTATTCGACTTAAATTTAATTATGATGATCAGTTATGAGTAGATCCTATGATCTAAGGTTATACAACTAAGAGGCTGCAAATAGTCAACTCAGACTAAGCCTACATACATACACATATACAGCTCTATAGATCTATATACAGCTTTAAGAAGCTTCTTTTTGGATGGGAAATCATCAAATGGCTGCTCCCGCTCTGAGCTGAGCGGAAGGGCAGTGTCAGACTCTTACTGACTAAAAGCCATTCGTGTTCCTCCTAATGCCCTTTGCATTTCATCTCTTTCGAACAGTTCCGCAAACCTGGCAGAGCCTTAAGAGGCTACGTTTGATCTCGGCACAAAAAGGCCTTGACACAATGTATTGATTAAAACAGACAGTAAAATGCATTTGCTGGTTATCCATCAAATACCGAAAACGTAGTATCAGTATCGATAGAACATAACTTACGATCAAATTGTATCACCCACATTGGCTGCCTTCGATCGAAGATTCGAAAATACTGGAATAGAATTATAGTGAGTTCTTATTGAGGAATTTATTGAATAAATTGTTAGGTATTTTAGAATGGCATAGTTGCTAATGAGCCCAATCTCTTTGAGCAAATCTGGTTTTGGTAAATGCAGATAAAGGCGATTATTTATTACTATTATTAAAGACCAATTATTTTATTCTAAATTGAATCGGGGTAGTCTAGTGGATTCTGATAAGTTTATGAGATCCTCAAAAGTGCAGCTTTATGATCACTCTGTACCACGGAATTTGGCACACTGCTACAAGTGAGGCAGGTTTGATATTCACTAATTACTTTCACAGCCTAGCCGTATGAAATTCCTGCTTATTGCTTCATATGTATGAAATTCGTATCCTCGACAACGTAAAACACGTATGAATACTGTTGAATTGCGAATTTGATTGATTGTCGTTAAGCTGTTGGGCTCAGATGTCACTTTCTTTGGCATCTTTGGCAGTCCTTACAGGCACATAGGCAGTCAGAAACTAAGAAATGCCATACGGTGCGGTGCGCCGCCGCACCGCAACCATTTTGCCGCATGAGCGTTCACATGTAGTTCGCGCGTCGCAACGCGTGTCGCGGGTTCGGCATCGGCTGCGGCGCAGACAGTCCCTCGACTCGTTTATTAACCTTTTGAACGCCAGAGAATAAACGCATCGGCGCATCCCCTACGCCAAGCCACAATTTCGCCGTACTTTTAGTCACATATTTGTGACGTTTGGCGTACAGGGCACGCGCTTGCTTGTCACGTATACGTGACAATGGCGTTCAAAAGGTTAAATAATCAATGTAAAGCAATATAATCTCAGCGATAATCAATGTTCAAAACATTTTCAAAATGTCGGGAAAATAGAGGTGATTTTTTCCTTAAAAATACCAGAATTGATGGCAAGCACTTTCAAACCTCAGCAAAACAGAGCCCTGTCGGTTGTTTTACAATTTTCAATTAATTCGCCGATCATTTATTTGATCTGTAATGTATTCTGTTTGGCCTGTAATCTATGGAATTTGTAATGTAGGTCGGACTACCTACCTACGCAATTATGATATTTAGCATTCAATTTAAAACGGAATGTAGATGACAATTCACAAGTTATTGGGATAAAATGTTCAAATTCAATGTCTCTTTATCATTCTCTTGCCTGTATCCCAATATATTTGGGGTTGACAAGGTATCTGACACGTAGATAGTTGTTTTTTTTTTGGAAAATTTTATGACTCCTCCCGCTTTGGGCGGAGCTCCCAGGAGTGTCAGACTCTTATTGACTAAAACCCTCCAATTGCTCTTTGCGTTCCAGGGCCGCGGTGACTCTTTCGAACAATTCCGCAACCCTGACAGAAACATAGATAGATAGAATAAATATAATATATATAATTTATTAAACAACACACAACAACAACTCAACACAGCTCTGTGCTATTCTCTGCTCTTGTAACACATCTTCTTCTTCCATACTTCTATTTTTCGTCCACTCAGTAGATGCTTTCAAGACATATCTTTTACACAGTCCACCCAGCATCCCTTTAGGTCTTTCCTTTCTCTTATAGCCATCCATTCTTACTCAAAACCTCGCGACTGCAAAAAGTTCTTGAAATTCAATATCTACCGACGTTCTAGAAAAGTATAAGGGCATTTAACGTCATTACATCATTACCCACCATCCCTGATCCAGTTTCTTTGGAGGCTGCATAGCGCAGAGTTACGTCTTTTTCCAGCTTCTGCGCCCCACATCTCTATCATCATCATCATAATCATCACAGAGTTTACTTTCGCCCGTCTCAAACCTATTCATTCTTTTGAATAAGAAGATTCAGCTGCATCGTGTTAGACTGGTAACTGACTTCAACATCTGCCAGGGTTGCGGAATTTGTTCGAAAGAGTCACCACTGCCCTGGAACGCAAAGGGCTTTAGAAGGAAGGAAGGTTTTAGTTAGTAAGAGTCTGACATGCCTTTCGCTCCACCCATAGCGGAAGAAGTCATTTGATGATTTCCCATCCTCAAAAAAAAGCTGACTTCAACATAGTTGCGAAAAATTTAGGCTGGTCTATTCTGTCAGCATCTCACCATGGACCAACTTTGATGGAGTGAGCATGAAGTGAACTGTCGTTTCATCTTGTTTGTATGGATTGACAGCTTCATGTTCACTTAACCTCAGCTTACACGGTGAGGTGTTCACAGAATCGCACTTCAGATTGATACGGTGAACACTGAAAAGTAAAATGTATCTCCAACCTTCTCCATTCCAAGAAAGGACCGTTGCAACCGCGACCCAAGGCGTATCACTGACAAGGAACTGATTTTGTTACACCTGCTGCTAACGGTACCGTGTGCGGTCAACAAAAGAGGTATGTAGGTAAGAAATATACATTTGTAGCCTGTGCAGGCACTAGCTAAGTGGTGAAAGGATTGCACGCTTAGTATACTTCACTACACGAGTTAATGGCACGCAACAAGATACACAGGTGCGACAGGAAAATGCGACAACGATGCGACGCGACGTGTGTTTGTATGGAAATTTGCTTACAGGCAATTAACAGATAGAAAAAAACCGGTACATGGTGGACATCACACTCTTACACACAAAAATTTCATTGTACGGAGTGGAATTCCCTGCCAGAGTTTGTTTCCTGATTATCTATCAATTAAACACATATCTATCGATTCCTGATATATCCCATGTCCACACATTTGCACCATTCTTCAAGCCAGAGCACTTAATTTTGCAACAGTAACCAGTTAACCAGGCATATTGGAAGAACTTCCCAGAAATATTGTTTTCGCGACATTTAGTAGTGAGTTAAGTTATTCCCTTACAAATGTCCATTCAACTTTCTTTCTAGGCCAAACGTAGGGCGTACACACTTACTATAAAATTCATGCGTAACTTAATTCCCTTGCTCTTATTTACATAAAAAATCTGCTAACCATACAAAGGAAAACAACCATAAACCATAAGATTGTATCAAACATAGAGCATGGAATGCAGCGTCGGCAAGAGAAGCTAGATTTACTTACCATGTCGTGTTGTGTCGTGTCGCCTCCCACAAGGTGGACCGATGATGTCACAATCTAAAGCCTCTGATCTTCTGGTCTGGCATGTCATGAAGGCGATTGTCAAAACGTCATAAATATATGGGACTGCCAAATGATGCCACTTGATAAATCCCTTAAATCTGGCATTTTTTCAATTTCGACAGTCGCATTAGCTTAAGCGGTGAAGACCGCTGAAACCCGCGGATGCGAGAGTGAGACACACAGGTTGATCTCGAGACTCTTGGGGGAGGCTATTTGTCCAGCAGTCTTTCGGCAGAAATGATGATGATGATGATGTTTTGTCGTGGCAGGATGCATCAATCAAACGAATCCGTTCAGGCTTACGTCATATCACAAGAGTTTTTTAGCCAATCAACTGCGTCAGAAGGCGACGCGACTTTGTTGGTTTTTACAAACGAGTAGACGAATAGTCACGAGTTTGAAAAACCAATTTCTGCATGTGTGTCATACAACGTTTTTCAACACATTTGCGAGAAAACAGTACAATAGGTAATAAAACAAACTTTTTGTTTTTAAATATCAGTCGGAAAGTCGTAACAATCTTTCACGTGTCTTATGAAAATAGCGCGAATTTTTTAAATGGCGCCACGTGCGCGTGGAGAAAATTAGAACCACATATTTCGTCTCATTTTCTCTTTAGTATTAAATTGAGACAAACGTATTGAGCAAAAGCGCTTCCAAGGAGGTCCGATCATTCAGCTTATGTATTCTAATAATGTGAAACTCCTTGGTGGAATTGTTATTATTTTTTGTAATAAGTATTTAATATTTAAAAAAAAACATGTATATTTCCTATTCCGCTCTAGCAGTGGCCGTCTAAGCGTTTTGTTGGTCTATGGTACCAAATACCAGTGCAACATTTTGTGAAACATTTCGTATGCCCATATTATATGCATACAAAATCGGGACATCTTCCTGTATGTGAAGCGTGACGTCACGTCTCGCGCACGCATTATGTATGCACCCTAGCATCCTGTTGACATGTTATCGTGAATTTTTCCATTTATCTTTATGATGCCACCAAAAAACAGGTCTGCATAGGTAATGCTGTAATTTGCGTCTAAGTACCATGGGCGTAAAATAAATGTTTTGGTAATTCATTGTGCGTGCATCAAAAGAGTGGAATTCCCTGCCGTAGTCTGTGTTTCTTGATAGCTACAACCTCAAGGGGGTCTTCAAGTCAAGTTCGAATTGGTAACTTCTACGCAAGCGTGCTCCATCGTCGATCACATGTATCATCGCTTACCATCAGGCGAGATAGTGGTCCAAAGCGAGACTATGTAAGAATATGTGTATTGCGAAAGGATCTTTTTTTCTCTTTTCTAGCAAAACACGAGACATCGCTTATGCTTTGCCCATGTTACAGACAAAAACTAAGAGGTCACATTTGAACACGGCACCCATATTTTAAAGCACAGAGAGGCTGCTTGGAAACCAATCAGAACTAATTAGAGAGTGGATTCCTGTAAATAATAATCAACAAGTAATATAAGCTTTTTGCTAATTTAATTTTTCAGTGATTTTTATTTACATAGATATTTAGACCTGTTTTTATAAATACTTGACTAACTATATACACTAGAAATAAAAATAAAAACTTTTGACTAAATTAACCCTAAAATATGGCGTCAAAAAATTCATCCGCAGCGCTGTCGACTGGAACTACCTATGTTGTAACAAGCCCTACAAAATAATTTATAATAGCCAAATCTCTTCTATTGTTAACATTCTATTGTAGGTTGAAGATAAAACAAGCAACACCATGTTAATGACAGTTGTTATCGTGGCAGTAATCAAAGATTTATACCCATCACGTTACAAGTTGCAGAGATTTACCTCATTAACAACAAAAGTCTTAAACAATGAACATGCAAAAACGAAAGCTCATAACAACAATCAAACATGGGATATAAAAACTAGACGCATGTCTAGATACGATGGGAAACTTACTATTACCAAGGAGGAGGATTGTAAAAAAGGACTGTTAAGGTGGTGCTCCAAAGCAACCCATGGCGAAGCTACGCTTGTCTATTTGGCGTCCCTGCATATGAAAGTCAGTCTCAGCCACCGGCTTCGCTCGCATGTAAGTCGAAAATTGTTCCAAGGAAACTTAGCGCAGGGATGAATGTAGTCAGCCGGGGATTACGGAAGTCGCATCCGTTCCTGCGATCCCTGGCGTAGGTGGGAGATGGAACACCGGGGTGGTTTTAGTCAGTAAGAGTCTGACAGACCCCTCCGCCCGCCCTAGGGCGGATTACATCCAAGAGGGTTTCCCCACGAGATAAAAAAAAATGGATGAATATAGTACCTTATGTTCTAAGCCGCGTGCAGTTCGTCCAAATTCTTTCAGCCTTTGAGGAGTGAATGATTAAAAATAAATACAAATAATAAAATTGTTAGGAATAGTACCTATAGGATAAGATATTAGTAGGATAGCATAGAATGTAGGGGGGATCTGCACGCCTATTTGTGTAACACAAAATCACAAATTCTTTTACAATCTACATGAATTCCAGATCCATTGCTTCAAACGAACCGGGCAGCTAATATCGCCACCTCTCCGTGCATATCTTACATAGCAGTGGATGGTTGACTTTATGTCCTGGGCAAAGGGCTCGTGGGAAAACTAAGGAGTGAGGGCTGCACGCGATAGTCAATCACTGAGCTGTTGGCTGTGAACGTGGAATTTGTATCTAAGACTATAATAATATGACCCTGTGAACTTCGTACTACTAGATTAGATTGTTAACTTTTTTTTCCTAAAACACTGTATTAGAGAAACAATATAATATGCAACGTGTAACAGAATAAACGCAATTCTTGAAAAAAGGTCATTATACTCATGAACAACTTTTACTATGGGACTTGACAAAATGTACTGCACAGCTGATTATTTCTTTTGCGATTCAGGGTTTAGTCTCATAGTAAAAGTTGCGCTGCGTTTATTCTGTTACACGTTGTATTTCACGAAAAAGAATAGTGAGTATTTTTTATTTTCTTAATTGTTTTTGAAGAATTAGAATCACTCGTCTCATTGTTCACTATCGAAAAGTGTCTATGATTAATTTACTTTTATTTTTTTTGTTCGAATCTTGTAAAACAAAATAAAATACATATCTATGAATATTAATCTATATGTCTGAAATTGTAAAGTGTGATTTTCATCGAGGTAAATCTAATGGCTCTAGGCTTTATTAAAGAAGGTTTACGACATTTTTTTTTATGTTTTTGCTCACTTTTAATTTTAATGGCAACAGAGTGGTGATCATAATTGTTATTTTTGTTTATAGGAAATAATGTTCAGTAGTGCGATGGATGGTACTTTGTGCGTATAAAAAGTAGAGTAGAATAGAGTACTCTTTATTATGTAGGTATACCATAATTATAAATAAAAGAAACAAATTGACGAAGAAAACACTACTTAGGTTGAGACAATGGACGGTCTTTTCGTTATAAGTGGTACCTCAAAACAACCCTAGGATAGATAAAATTGCGAAATTTGTTCAAAAGATTCACCGCGGCCCTGGAATGCGAAGAGCATTAGGAGGAACGGATGGGTTTTAGTTAGTAAGAGAAAGAAAAAGCGGAAGTAGTCATTTTATGATTTCACAACCTTAAAAAAAACAGAGAGAAGGGAAGTCACAGTACTACATCACTGATAGAATAGAATATTTATTTTTGCGTAAAATATGGTACATAATGTTTTTAAGTTAAAATCGTTCCACATATTTTGCTTACTCATTCTCAGCATTACTACTGATGTAGATATTATTTATGATATAACAATACACTATTATCTATCAGTATAAAATATTATATACAAAAAAAAAGTGAGAACGAACTGCAATACTAATCACCCTACAAATAAGCAGGTTATTTATTTTAACATTTAACTTCCTAGGTCGGAAATGAAAGTAAAACGATTCATATTTGCATAAAACTGAGAGTCATGCATTTGAATGAGTAGGAAATCCTACTGTCTTGCTCGAGTGAGCAGAGGAATCGACCCTTTGTATCACTTCTGTGGGTTGAAAGTAGAACTATGACGATATGTTTGTAACTATGGTGGGCGCCAGATAAATCTATCTTCTATGTAAATAATTTCACCCAAGTAACCCCTTAAGTTCACCCCTTTCCCGTGGGAGTACGGGGATAAAATATAGCCTATGTTACTCGCTGATAGTGTAGCTATCCTATGCTGAAAGAATTTTTGAATTCGGTCCATTATTTTTTAAGTTTATTCGTTACATACAAAATACAAATCTTTCCTCTTTATTATAGAAGAGTATAGATATACTCGTAGATATCTTATAGAAAATAAATCGCCGAAATGTATGTAAGTAGGTACGCGCATAACTTGAGAACGACTTGAACGATTTAAATAATTTTTTTTTTATGTGTTTTTTATTGTCAGAGCGCAGTAACCAATTATGAAAAAATTTTGAAAAAAAAAAATACACCTGGGCAAAGCCGGGGTGGGCCACTAGTTTTCAATAAAGTTCATTGCCCTTTCCTTAATTTCTCTGCTTAGGTACCCGGACAATAAATTATGAATCGCTTTTCTTCACTAGAAAAATAAAGGATCACGATAGATGTCGATTCAGGACAATTTTATGTCATAATTTCTGTTTTCGGTATTAACTATGTAAAAAATATATGTATGGGGGTCAATGCCCGTTATTGGACGTTTGTCTGGTGCCGACCATAAATCGAGCTGCCTTGCCTTTTCCCAACTATGCTGAGGGTCGGCTTCCAGCTTAAGTAGCTGGTTACTAGCATTGTACATGGAGCGACTGCCTTCCTGACTTCCACAACACGATAACTGGGTAACACGGTGAATCTTGGCAAGACTGATTTCAGATTTTCTGGCTTCTGTGTACCCGTAACGGCTGCCAAATCTACAAAAGACATGCAGGCAGGCACGAAGGAGTCTTGGTATGCTAAGATGGTCACCCATCCACAGACCGACCTTGGCAAGCGTTGCTTAACCTGGAAGATCGATCTGAGCGGCAGTTATTATTTTGCTTCGAGCTCCTTGATGTTCCTTGATCGTCTGATGGTAAGCTCCTTCAAATCTTATGTTATTAATTTATCCTTTATTTCAGTAATAAAGGCCCATTAAACACAATACATATATAAGTTAACAATAACCATAAACGAATACATATTATACAACAAACTTAAAAACTACTACACACGAAGAGACGGCGTCATGATACGCTGCGAGCCGCTGTTTTCGCGTAGCCGGCCGCGGCAACGTCGATACAGCACACCTTTCGGCCAAAACTCTTCCTCGAGGAAGGTCACCAAATGATGAATCCACGAACGACTTGAAATTACCGTCGTTAGTTCTGGCACTAGGGGCCCCTAGAATATTAAATTTATTAAGTTAAAGTTCAAGTTTCAACAGTTGTACCACTATTAATAGTTGAGAACAGGCAAATGAATCCCAACCTTGCTAGAGCTTTTACTGATGCATGATGTGCAATGTGCATGACAATATCATCTCCGTACTTACCTAACGTTAAACATAACTCCGTAACGGACAAACACCGGTAGCGACAACACTGTTTCCCCTCTAAACGAAAGCAAGCGTGAAGATACGTTTTTATGAACAACGGCCGACACTTCGTGCTTCCGCCAGGAATCGAACCGGATACCCTCGCAAACGGTGCGGGGTAGGATGCTCTTGTGAGGTTTCATAAGTCACCTGGTATTAGGAGCCAGTTTATTAAGCAAGGGTCGGAAATTGTCTGTTCTTATTTTAATATTTAAATCTTAAACATTCGAAAGCTAATTTTTTTGTTGGCTTGTACGCTTTGACGTCTATATCGTTGTACTGATTTTGTTGTTCATCATCATCATATCAGCCAAAAGACGTTCACTGCTGGACTTAGGTCTCCCTCAAGTGTCGCTACAACCACCGGTCCTGTGCGTCTCACATCCATCGGCTACCCGCGACCCTCACCAGGTCATCGGTCCACCTTGCGGGAGGCCTTTCAACGCTACGTCTTTTGGTACGCGGTCGCCACTCCAAAACTTTTCGGCCCCATCGACTATCTGTTCTGCGAGCAATGTGCCCTGCCCACTGCCACTTCAGACAGAAGTCACCTCAGCAGGCTTAAAGTCACCCAAAGGGCAATAGAGTAGGGCAATGCTCGGAGTTTCTGTAGCGGCATCAATTCCGCCACATGAAAAACTAAGAAGCGAAATTTGTACGGCAACAAAAAGAACCGCAACGCTATCTATCCTGTCAACTACTAACGAAATCCTGCTATCCTGAATCCTCCCTTTTCAATGTAGGTGTGCAGGACTTTACTCTCTGTTCTGCATAACTCTATACTAGCCTGACCCTCGAAATTGAACGTCAGCGCAGCCTTCGTGCAACTACTTCAGCGTGACGTCATCATCGTCACTTCTCATCCTGACCTCAAGCTTTCGAACAGCGTGTCATACAGCCAGCCACCCACGGCTTCTACGGGTATCCTGACCACCAGCATGCAGGTGACGCGCATTCCTGTCAGCATCCTCAGCCTCTCATTATCCTCAACCTCATCAGCGACCACGGCAAGCACACTGCACCGGCTAGTAACATGAAGAGCCATGAAGAACCTCTCCTGGTCGACCCCAAGCAGTCACGTCACTACGTTGCACAGCTCTGACCCACTGGAGCCAGCAGCACCACTCCGACTCACTGGAGCCTGCAGCCCTAGCCGCATACCTCTATATTTCCTTGCGTGATCGAATCAGGAATGATAATATCCGACATAGACCGAAGGATCGCCAACCATTTTGTTGTTTGAGCTAGGTAAATATTAAATGATATTTATATTGCAAATATGTAGGTTACAAGTAACTGTGTAACACGTCATTATTTTAAACTAGATAGATGAGGCTCAACTCAACTCAGAGGTCAAATTCTCTTTTAAAGTCCATACAATAAATATGTCAGCTAAGAAAAAAAAAAGTTATACAGCTTCAAAGTAACACTGTTCACGCAAGTAACACTACACTTCCTGTCAATTTCAACCACCACCATGATTAGAAGTGTATTCTAAATATTTCTAAACAAATGTGTATTTCACTATTCTCAAATAAAATGAAGTCAAACGCGAACCGATGAATTGCACAAAAAATATGCTCAAACTAAATACAACCAACCAACATACAGTTTAAAAAACTGTAACCTGACTACAGACAAATAAAAGTGATCCAAAAAGCACGAATATTTCAAATTTAGTGAAAATGTAAATAGCCTATGTCAACGTTTTTACGAATCTATCGATCCCTCATTCTACAGAAGTTTAGGCGTTACGGTGGAACATACAAACATATACATACACACACACAGCTAAAATTATAACCCTTCCTTTTGGCTTTGCCGTAGTCGGGTAAAAGTAAAACCTTGTTGTTAAAAGTTTAACCTAATTTTTCAACCGTTATTTCAAAAACTCTCATTTAATTTAATAAAAATAAGTCAACAATAGGGGTCCGTTATCAATTTATCCAGAGATATCAATTGTTCTAATAACAATTGCATTCTTGTGGGGTGCACATAACCAATAAAAAAGGCATAAAATTTTATTTTATTGCACATCCTACTTTTCAAAATGGCCGCGGCTCGTTGAAACAATTGTAGAATTGTTTTTTGATAGGGAACGGCGAATTTTAATCAAGGGGCGGCCTGTTTGTGATTCTCTATTTTCTTATTTTATTTCCGAAATAAACGAACCAAGAATGAAACTAGTTGACCGTTGACAGCTAGGTTACCTACTTCACTTATATTTTATAATACTTGCTAGTGGCCATAAAATTGTCTTGGCGGATTTTTTGATCCGAAGTTAACGCGTGCGTTTTACGGTCAATATTAATTTATTAAAATAGAATAGAATATCATTTATCTGCCAAAAACATGGTATAAAGATGGTAATGTTAATAATGTGAACAAACATGTTTTGATTAATAGATATAAGCGTGCAAATTTTACATGCATTACGAAACAATCATTCATGATTCGATTTTATGTTCCAGGAGCTCCTTAACACTGTAAAAACTATTAGCAGATAGCCATTTGTATAATTTAATTTTGAACAATCTTGTATTTAATGTTTTTTAATTCATTCGGTATTCTATTGTATATCTTTACATAATTTAATTAGTTTACACTTTATAATCTTATTAAATACAATAAGATTATAAAGTGTCATAAAAACACTAATCATTTAAAAAATATTAAAAATAAAAATAAATTTTATATTTCTTTTGAAACCCATATCAATATATAATACCTACCAGGTATGATACAACTTTTACTATGAAAACATATGTTTGATGTTTTTTAGGTAAGAAATGGTCACAGTAAAGGTTGGTTCATAATAATTAGTACAGTGATAACTTTCCAGAAAAGCGAAATAAACGATTTCAAATCAAATGGAAGAGTAAGTAAATAGCTGAACAAAATTGTTACCGAAACTAACATGAATGAGCTTGCCCGTCCCTTGTCCTTCGTGTTCCTTAATTACCAAAAATTCCTTAAATTACCCATAGCAAACACACAGTCACGGTTACAACACTATAACAACATTAGAACGCACACAAAGTCCGTACAATCCAACATCAACATTAGGAACATCCCTAAATCCGGGCAGACGTATCGGCGACACGCATCCACATCTATTAGGACCGCAATAACCTAAAACCGTAGCCAATCGATTTGTAGACGTGAACTTGGACTTTTCTATAACTTCGGTATAAAGTGCCAGTTCCAACAATTTCGGATAAGGTTCGGTAAAAATTTAGAACATCAGGGACCTATTTAACCTTTTGACCGTCACGGTCGGCTATAGCCGACAAAAAAAAAACCGGCGAATTTGTGGTTTGGCGTCGGGGACACACCGAGGCAATTGCGATTCGCCGTTTTTCATTTGTCGGCTATAGCCGACCGTGGCGGTTAAAAGGTTAATAAAACTGATAGGCAACAGGTGAAAATATTAAATTTTATAAGTTTCTTTCTTTGGATCAAACTTGAGTATTGTCGATTACTTTAATTACTTAGTTAGCTGTACCATCAGTAACCCAAAATATAAACCTAAATATGGGAATTATTTTTACATTTAAAAAATCAAAAGCGATTTATTTCGACTCAGTTTAGAGAAGGTACCATTATCATCGTGTACTTATCGATAATTTTTAATCGATACGAAATCCCTACTTTAACCCTGCCACACACTTTTAGGGGTTACCTTAATGAAGTGTTAGGGTAGAGGGCACAATGGCCGGTCGTGATGAAGGATTGTGCTCTCTGATTGATGAAGACGGATTGTACAGGGTTACGCCTATTATAGTAGTGTAGTTTGTGAGATATGTTCGGATGATGCGGAGCCTTAAGCGTGTAAGTTGAGAGTGATGGGGAAAGCGGAATTCCTGAGCTTGGATTGTAGCTTTTGATGATATGATGATTTTGTAATTCGACTTAAATTGAAATTAAAAAACAATCACATAAAATATTTTTTGTAAAATACGGAAGTCAGAAAATCAGACACCGGTCTTGCCAAGGAAAGTCAAAGTAAAAGTCAAAGCATTTATTTCAAATAATCCATTTACAGGTACTTTTGAATTGTCAAAGTCAGTCAGTGAAAGGATTAAGCCATTTTTTTATTATGGGGACCCTCTTTTATTTTCAATTTTATTTCATATGTATTATTTGTTATAATAGCGAAAACAGAAATACATCATATGTGATAATTTCAACTATCTAGTTATCACGATTCATGAGATACAGGCTGGTGACAGACAGACGGACAGTGGAGTCTTAGTAATAGCCTAATAGGGTCCCGTTTTTACCCTTTACACTTCTTCCCTTTTAGGGTTCCATACCTTACTGGAAACCGTTACTGGAAAGTGACGTTACAAGCGGACTCCTTATTTATCTTTGATGCGTTTTATCTTCGTAATTTTTAGTTGATTTGATCAAATAAATAAATACGTATCTAATATTTTTCGATAATCTAACTTACGGACTAAATAGAATCTTATTTTTTTAAACCAGGCAAACATCCTTATCGTAGAAAAGCCAGGGGCCCTACTATGAACTCTTAAAACGATCATGATTCCGCTCTTAGAGAGAGAGACGGAGCTAAACATAGCGAATAGCACTATCCCTTTTACATCATCCGAATTGGATGGCATTAGCACGTCATAGTAGGGCACCAGATCTAATATGAAATGAGTTTGTGCAGTAATATTCTATTTATCTATGCATGCAAAACCAGAACACTTCCAGTGCGTGACTGATTGACACACAACACACAACGCACAATGCACAGCGTAATCGATTTGAGAAATGGACGTACCAAATATCCAACCTTCTATTTCTCAAAATTCTAATCTAATTTTCGAATCCGTACCTACATCCAGGAAGCACCATTAAAAAAAAACGATTCGGACGAAGTTTTCGATGCTGAGTTTTTCCCCACCACCCCTTTTTATCCCACTAGAACATATTTATTTTTTAATTTAATATGGATTTGCTCTTGACTCTAGTCTAGGTCATAGATGACAGAGACAAAGTCGACGATGGAGCGAGCTTATCCAGAAGAAGCCTGTTCACTCTAATTTTGAAGAGATTAGGGTTTTATATTTTCTTTTTTATTAGTTTACTGTTTAAACAGTAGGTATGTCATTGGTATACAGCTGAATCCGGCTTGACAGGAAGCCGACCCCAATATAGTTGGGAAAAGGCTAGGCAGATAAAGAATATAAGGGTTCATTTACAAAAATATATAAACACACAAGTACAAAGTAGAAGTAATTCCTTTATTCTTTATTTCACCAAAAGCCTTCACAGTACTAGAACCAAAAACTAAGGCTTATTTAACTAGGTCACAATAATAGGTGTAGGTGTATGTCGTAACAAACAAGACAAAGCCATAGTATAATAAATCGGGAAGTTACAACAATAAGCAAATGGTGTAAAAGAAAACGGATATAATCTATGAAAAGAAAACACAAAATGAAAAACGTTTACAGTGGTGAGGTGAAAAAAAAAAATTAGGGTCCGAGCGTGTGTGTGTGTGTAGGATGTGTTAAGTTAGTCTAAAGTAGTAGGTACCATAAACGGGTAGGTTCTTATCTAGGTAGTTACCTATTAGATAGTAACAATTTTGATCAAGTACCTAAGAACTAGTCTGCACATAACCTTAGGAAATCTGCACAAACCAAAATGACTTACCTCCTCAAAAAGTGTGTTCCATTTCACGCATCTTAGTTGAGGTAACCGCATATCGATTAAAACCATGAAAATGCCACAAAACAAAAAACAGCACCAGCAGCCGCATAAAACATAACCCAGATGTTGGAAACACGAGACCATGGCATGTGACCATAGTTTTTACATTTGGAAACGATATAAAAAATGGCGAAAAGTAAACGTATGGTATTCTAAATGATTTATGTAAGTGCCGATGGAAACGGGACTGGGTGAAAAAAAAATGGTTTTTCTGGTCATTTGTTTTGTTATGTGTACCTATAGATCATTTTAATGTTAGGATTGCAAAACAGACCTGCTTTTTGCAAGTATCATTCTCTTGCCCTCATTCGAATATATTCTTCGTCGACTCATTACTCATTAGTCACCTCTTTCACTTTCTAGACTCAATAGAATTCAAAAATTGCCAAATTGGTTGTAAGGTTGTACTTTAGTAATGGACTCACCAGAGAATGGGCAGCAGCATTCTCTGTGCATTGCAACAGCTATACTACGATCGCCAACCCGCCTGCCAAGCGTGGCGATTATGGCAACCCCCTGTCCCCCCTTCGGGGGAGGGCTGTGTCCAGCAGTGGACGTCTTTCGGCTGATATGATGATGATGATGATTGGACTTTTCTGTATGTGGTCGGGTAAAATAACAGCGATCTGTAAACCATCAGCCTCATTTATCCCAATTAATTTGGGGTAGCACGTTTTCTTCTTCCATCAATATCTCTGAGTGCTACATTGGGTCACTTGTTTTACTTAAGTAAACGATTTGTTAGTCTGGATACTTTTTTAAGAGCTCTACGGATAAAAAATACACGTGTTTCTAGCCACATCACACTATCGTAGCATAAAGGTCATAGCACACATGTCAACTCGGAAAGGGATCGTCACCGTATCGCCTTTATCGCCGTATTGCCCGGAGGCGAGGCGATTACGTTATGATTCTGATTAGTGTGCGTTGTAGTAGGGAGTTTCATACAAAGAATACTGCACGGCTCGAGTTGATACGGTGACGACCCCTTTCCGAGTTGACATGTGTTCTATTCATCCACAAAATCCTCACGACGTGTTCCTAATTCCTCTGCAACAATCTGCAAATCATTATCATTACAGCCGAAAGATGTCCATTGCTGGACATTGGCCGCCCCCAAACATCAAAATCAAAAGTCATTTATTCAAATTAGGCTGAGTGCCAGCACTTTTTGAACGTCAAAGTTCTACATAAAGACAATCCCCCAAAACGCCCGCCCGTCACCACTTCCTAGTGTCGGGAATTCAGGAGTCGCCGCGTCGACCGGTCCTGTACGTCTTCATCCAGCGGATTTACGCGGCCTTCACACAGCCAGGTCACCGGTCACCGGTCCACCTTGTGGGAGGACTTCCATCGCAGCGTCTTCCGGTACGCGGTCGCCACTCCAGAACCTTTTGACCCCATCGACTATCAGTTCTGCGAGCAATGTGCCCCTGCCCACTGCAATCTGAAAATGCAGTGTTAAAAATATGGTACAGTCATCGCAATGTTATCGGTAACTGACCTACATGAAGGTCGTGAATTCGCGATAGTATTAAAAATAAACGCGGTCGTCATCGCTTATAGAATTTGCGAAAATAAGATAAACAAACCATTGTTTACGTTGCAAGACTGCTTCGAAGCGCCATCTATTGACGAGTAGTTGAATCTTTAAATTTTCGAGCTTATATTATCTTTAATTTATAATTATTAAACATGTGATGATTTACGCATTGAACTTGCAAGTATTTTATTTTATTAAAAAATCCTGAAAAATCTTTTGATCATTTTCTGTAAATGTTTTAACTGAAACCATATTAATATAATAAGATATTATTTATTCTCAAGTTCCGTAAATATTGAATTTACCTTTTTGCTTTTTTAAATTAATACGAAGTGAGATGACAGATTATTTTTATAAGTTATATTGGCGAGTCCAAGTTTCTGCGCTTTGTCTGGTTTCTCGTCTTGTGCTCGTGTAAAGTGTAAAAACTGAAGACTCCCATAGACAGGTGCAACACGACAATTCGACAACGCGTTACCTAACATGGAAATTACTCCTAAAATGATCTAGGTACATATTTATATGCAAACGAGAAGTCGCATTGGCTCGTCGCACCCGTGTACCTTTAATCAATATTTTTTTTTTTTCATTTTATCATAGGTAGGTCTATAAAACAAGGAGTCCCTACTAAACGCTCAAGTGCCCCGTTAGCAGGCAGCCCTTCGCATATTGGCCCAGTAACCCATTTAGTTCAATTGAATCAATTTAGTTGATCTACTTATTGGAGTAGTCGCAGATACAAAGGTAATTTACTCTTGCTGTTTTTGTCCCTTTGTCTGGGTTAGTCATCATCAGCCTAGCAGCTTTTTGGGTTCACGTTGAGGTCAGGTAACTCTTCAGTCTATCTTGCTTGAGTCTAGGTTTGTTCAACCGCTGCCAGGGTTTTGGAATTGTTCGAAAGAGTAACCACGGCCCTGGATAGCAGAGGAACACAGGTGGATTTTAGTTAGTAAGAGTCAGTTTTGATCAACCGAATCACCGCCTGACTTTAAAAAAAAAGCCCCAATCTGGAAAAAAAAATATACAAGTTATGTCAGTTTTGGCACCTTGGCCATTAGTCACACTTAATAAATCTGCCAGAAAAAGTGCGGTATTCAGGTTACAGTTGCAAGTCGTAGGCGTCCGCATGCAAATTATTTTAGATATAACTAACATGAGAATAATAGTTTATGATACTGTCACATAACAAAGGTTATTAAAATATGAGTGTGAGTTAAAAAACCGATCTACAGCACTACTACCTACATGAAAAAATCCGCGAGCCATTTCTCATAATAATCTGTTCTAGTCTAATATGTTTTTGAAATCGTGTTTACTTTTTCGAATTGCAAATCATCGTTTGATACACGAGAACATTTGCCATTGCAGTGTCTCGGTTCCGTAATCCTCGCCTTCAGCTCGGTCGTCAATGCCACCACGGCTGCTAAGACATCAGACATCCTACATTAGCCATTAGCCCATAATATACGAAACAAAAAAGTCCTAATCGGTGTAAGATAAACGTGCGACTTCCCCAGATAAAATCTCCACAATATAACATTGATAAATTGTCAATAATGTCTATTACAAAAAGAGCACAACCCTACTACCCCGTATGCGCCCGCTTTTTATCACAATTAAACCTAAATGAATAAAAATCTTCGCTATAGTAGCGCCATCTATACGGGCACATTGTCATCAAGTATGGGGGCTTTGTTGTAGCACGTCTTGCTGTATTTAGCGCCGAATTAGAGGGGTGATCAAGTGATCATTAAGGATACTCTGATTTTATGTCAAAATTCTCATATTATGTGGCTTAGAATGGCGGTATTATTTGTCGTAGAACTGAGATATTTCTTGGTCACTAGACCATAACAGTAAATGTAGTTTGGGACGCCCTTGGGCTAGGTGGAACGATGCTTTTTCCAGAATAGCTGGAAGCAGTTGGATGAATATCCAATGATCGAGTTAAATGTGTAAAAGTATAGTAGCAAGATTGTTGTCCCGCAAGCCTATTCAAAAGGGAGGATCTCTGTCCGATGGCTGATGCTGGGCTGTTGTAAGTAACTATATTATTTTCAAATCGCGCTTAGAACTATTAAAGCGCGATAAGATTTGTGTGATGTCAGGTCTATTTTCTAGTTCATAGTGACGTTATAAATGCCGCGTGTTCATGTACGATTCAGGAGAATAGTCTGGGCTTCCACCAGCTTCAAGATATGTTAATACACTTTCGAAACATAAATTGAGGAAAATCGATAAAAATATCTTGAAGTTTTTTTAGCAGTTAATTTATCATAATTCAACTGTACGGGGCAGATAAAAATCTTTTAAAACAATTTTTTCATGGAAAAATCATTAAAAGTAAAAAGGTGAGTAATTACTTTTAAACGAAACGATTAATCGTAATCGACAGACGCATTGTAGTTTATTATTATGAGTTTAAGCGACTGTGTTCAAAAAGCGTGTGCTGTGTTGCGTTATTTGTTTGTCACGGTGCGTTTGCGTTATTGTTATTAATTGCGTTGATTTGGAAGTGAAAGAAAAGGCTACTGATGTTACAATGTGGAAAAAAGCTTGTTTTGTTTTAGGTTCTCAAAAGTAATTGACAACAGTATCAATGTTAAAATTAAATCGTTTTTTACGTAGGCATTAGCAAAATAACAAAATAGGTTGTTGCTTGAATGTTGGGCACTTTGAAATGAATTAAAAATTTAGCTCAGGAAAATAGCTGTTGTTGGAGGTCAATTTTGTTTCGCAAGGTCTTTATGCGCTTTCATATATCAATGTATCATTTGTACCACCATAATAATCGTAATATTTTTATCATTATCATGACATGACATCGCAAATAAGCAGAAATAGGAGGGAAATCTACGATAGCAGAATTCGGCAATTTTTTTTATTCCACAATTTTTATGTTTGAAAAAAAGTTCGAATAGTTGTTCAACATACTACATACAGCAAATGCAAGGCACAACACTATCTCAATATTTAACGTCGTTTACGAAATCGTGACTTACAGTAATGTTACCAATCAGCCTAATGTACTGCATCCACATAAAGTGTTGCCATACCACCCGTCAGTGTTGCCAGAAACATGATTTAATAATAACAACTAAAGTAAAACGAATGCAATAACTCAAGTAAAACGTGTGACGAAATAGTTAATGTGACGAATTTGTTACATTTTAGGTTTTGTGTTTTTTTTTTAAATTTAGTTTAGGTACCGTTTGTTGGCCCTTTGCTGGTTTGATGAAATCTTGATGGATTTAAAATGATGTTAAATCGTTTTGTTAAAAAGAACTAACGTTACAAACCATTTACTAGTGTAAGAATAGTAAGTAATATTACTGAGCAATGTAATATTACTATATTACATTGATTCAAATGAACCGTCACTCGTCCATTGAAAGGTTTATTAGAAAACCAGGGTCAGACAGCATCAGTCTGTCTGACATATCGCTGAAATAGACCTTTTTAGTGCAGCCGTGAGACACACACTTAGTTCTTAGCATACCTACATTTATTTTTTTATTTTTTATTTTTATGTACCGTGCGTGTTTCATGTAAGTGCTAAATAAATATTATTCTGTCTTTCTTTTAATAGAAAGTAGCTGATTATAACTTCAATGAAGCAATTAAGGGCGTAATTCGAAATCGTTCAAAGTTTCCTCAAGTTCAAGGTCCTGATTACAATATGTATTAAACCGGCCCAGTGCGAGTCGGACTCTCACACGAAGGGTTCCGTACCATAAACCTTAAAAAAACGTTTCTTGTATGGGAGCCCAATTATTATTTTTTGTTATAGCGGCAATACAAATACACAACACAATCTGTGAAAATTTCAGCTGTCCTATTACGGTTCTTGAGATACAGCTCGCTGACAGACAGGCGGACGGACAGTGGAGGCTTAGTAAAAGGGTTTCGTTGGTTAACCTTACCCTTTGGGTATGTAACAATGCGAAAGTGCCTTTGTTTGTTTGTTAAGCTTTGGCGCCTAAATCGCCGAACAGATTTTGATGAAATTTGGAAGAGATAGATGGGATCCTGAACATGGTTACAGGCTACTTCAACTTTATTATTTCTTCTCAAGGTTATTTTATAATAATCTAAGGACCTACTTAGTTAAGTTGTCTGTGATATACCTACCTAACATCTCATCATATATGAGGTCCCAATAAAATAGGTGGACAAGTCGCTCATTTGGAGCGACAGCGACACAAGTGCAAATTTGTAAATTTTACACTACTATTTTAATTTTAAGATTTTTTCTGGAGTCCGCGCGCCAAAATGGAATATTTCAACAACGACTTTTCACTCTAGCGGACGTTTTTTGAACTTACAAATGTAACATTTTTACTCCTAACGTAGATTATCAGGCAGATAATTTTGGTGTAATTAGGTAAGTTTCGCATTTTTTTGCAGTTGTGTCACTGTCGCTCCAAATGAGCGAAATATTAACACAGCCCTTTGGTTAGACGTACTGAACGGTGAGTGATTTTTTTTACCTAAAATAATATTTTTTTGGCACACTTGAATAAGCACATCCATTATAGTTAGGTAACGTGCGCCTGCACATTTGTAGTATCAGAATTATCTCACTTACCTACCTATTCCAATTTACTGTTTTGATATAAAACTTAGATCCTAGATAGATAGCATCAGATGAGACCAACATTTTTAATAATATAATAACATCTTGGGACAACTCACACACGGTCATCTGATCCCAAACTAGGCAGAGCCTGTGCTATGGCAACCAGACAACTGATAAACATACTTATATATTTCTAAATACATAGATACATATTATAGACAAATTACACCCAGACACAGAACAAATGATCATGCTCATCACACAAAGATTTGTCCTGAGTGGGAATCGAACCCACGACCTCCGGTTTAGCAGTCACGGTCACTAACCACTCGACCAACAGGCCAGACAAAAAGTCTTTTTGTCTATAGTACAGTTGTAGCACATCAAGCTACAAAAATCTGTCAAATTTCTTTAATAGATTTTTAACTTTATCGCTAAAGTATAAGGTTCTAGTTTCATTAAGAAAATTTGACAGTTTCGGGTAACTTGATGTGCTGGCGTCTGTACCTAAAACATCAAAATTCCAACCACATTACAAATTAACGTAATTCCTTACAGATAATGTAATTAACATAAACAAAAGGAGGGCGGCGACAGATGTGCCCTCATGTCGATACGATCTGCGTACGCGCACGCTTCGTGTCCAAGTGTTAAGTGGAAGTGCGTTGACTGCATGTTAGCTGAAGTTGTTAGTCTTACGTAATGTGATGTTGTATTTGCTTTGGCGAAGTTTTTTACTTTCTACAGATGTATAGGTAGATTTATTATTTTTCCTTCTAGACCTGAGGGCTTAGAACAAATATTTTTGACGTATAGTAACGTAACGTAAAATATAACTATAATACTCGTTTCGCACGTAATATTTGTTTGAATTGGATACTATACTTATACATATTTTTGTACGATATCTACAAATTGTGTATGCCGCATAAAATTAAATCAAAATACTATGGGGTTGTAGTTTCTTTTATTTAAAATTCACTTTCGTTAACGATACTATAACGTTACTAGGTATACGTCGAAACCATAGATATTTATATTTCTATGGTCGAAACATAACAGTTTTTGAACCATACTTGAAACAATATATTATATATGTCACTGGAAAATTGCAGCCTCCGTATGACTGTAATGAATCTTTATTGATTATTATTACTCGAAATATTATGATAAAATATACAAGTATATAATAAATTTCATCCAAATTCAATAGTTTCCAATAGAAAAGAGTCTTATTAAGAAAAAAAAATGTACACGTGATATTTTACAATCTTACGGCGTTTGCCATTTTCCGGTGACATATACAAAGTTATTTATTAACGATTATACGACAGTCTACTCATTTAAAAATGTATATTAGAATCGAGTGACAATAGGACTCTAACTGAAATGTCTTAATCAACTAAAAAAAGATATAAAATTACTCATTATCTATTTAAGAGTACGCAGACTGAATCAATGAACTAAATTCTTACTTTGCCATGCAACCCTCCCCTTAACCGAACGCGTGGCGCGTGCCACTACGCACCTATACTGGCGCCCCGCTGAGGTGTCATAAACATAATGACATCTTTATTTATTCTGAAACACACGCGATAATATGGCAGGATCGTGTTGATACGACACGGAGTGAGAAACGGAGCTTTCATTGTTTTTTCTATATATTTGCTTCTGGTAAAACCGTTACAAAGATGTTTTCTGCGGGTATATTGTCGTTTCGGACTTCTATGTCCCTGTCACGTACGACATTGTTTGTGATTTACCAAATTCAGGATTGTTACAGAATATTATTTATTAAATAACTGCTTTATTGTTAGTAGATACGACTAGTAACTCAAGTCATGTCATAGTAGATAAAATACCTAAGTCTGGGCTCTACCTAAAGGTCGCTGCATAGGTACGTAACAAGATAATACCTCGGACGGGACGGGGACGTCACGTGCACCTTACATAACGTGAATATGGTCTTAAAACATACGTAGGTACAGGTGGTTAACAATAAACGTGCTAGTGTTGGATCCTATAGCTTGCAATTGTTTTGAGTTGTACTGTGCATACGCGACGGGATCTTGGACGGAGCGTTGCACGTGGCTGGGACCGGGCAAACATAGTAGTCAACGATGATTTTTCACGTACCGTCCCGTCCGTTTTCTCGTCACGTGAATATTTTGTTACCATATTTTCATATTTTATCGAGAAAAAGCACGTTACGTATGCAGCGACCTTAAGGCTGGCTAATCTAAGGACATCCCCTTAGAAGGAAGAGGTGTGAAAATGAGATAACGAATGAACCAGCAAGGGCGGCAGAAAAAAATGATTGTTTCCGGGTTAAAATGATTATGATTGAGACAAATACTGGCTAAATTTTAGTCAATATCGAAGATTCCTAGCTATCCATCTGCCTAGCTTTTTCCCAACTATATTGGGGTCGGCTTCCAGTCAAACCGGATTCAGCTGAATACCAGTATTTTACGTGGAGTGGCTGCCTACCAGACCTTTACAACACAGTAACTGGATAACAGATAACACGTTCCTAACTGTATTTTTGCTAAAAATCATAATAAAGTGATGTCCTATATCTAGCTTTGTTTTATAATCCGCACACAAATGATATATTCTTTAAAAAAGTAGTAAACAAACGCGGAGGTACAGTATCGCACAGCTGATCTAATAAATGGCGGCCATTGTATGCAGATGCGCGCGCAGTAATTTACTCGTCGCATTTACTTGCATAGCCTATGCTAATACTGCTATGTCAATTTATTTAGTTGATGAATGTTTGAATATTAGGTTTTAGGAATAGGTTTGAATTTTTAACCGACTTCTATAAAATTATTTAGTTGATATTTATTAAAATTATTTAAATGATTTGAATATTTATTTTTGGTTGTAAATTTATTGTGTAACTTTCAGGCAATATTTACAAATACATAAAAACTTATATATACCTACTATATACAAGCTAGTAGAAAATATACAAGCGGAATAAAAAGGGGAGGGCAAGAACTCACAGGGCATCGAAAAATTCGTCCACATCGCTGACAACGGGAAAAGTGCCCAGAACACTGGCCAAATTGTCACGTTGAATGGCAATTCTGATTCTTAGGCCAAAGAAAAGGCCAGCCCTCTGGTCACGTGAAGAGTCGACTAATCGTTTGCTGATTTCTCGAAAAACTCAATGAGCACTCTGACCCCATGGCCCTAATGTTTCAACCCCAAACGGTTCAAATACATAATTCCCGATAAGGTTGTTGTATTTGCGCCGTTTCAGATTTTCTGGAACCGTAGCAGCCGCCCCAGCAAGGATGTCAACTCATGTTGCATCCCACACCAAAGCCCTACCCAGCTTTCAAGGCATTATGGTCATCCCATCTGGCCTCTTTCCATTCGGTTCTAATACAGTTGGCACCCCGGCCGGCGGTGACAAGAGCCCATCGAATGATGTCCTTAATGATAGGTTTGAAATTTTAACAGACTTCAAAAAAGGAGGAGGTTCTCAATTCAGTTGTATTTTTTTATGTTTCTTACCTCATAACTCCGTCATTTATGAAAGGATTTGAAAATTTCATATTTATTAAAATATTTGTTGTAGAGTGCATATTTAGAAATGACTTGCTCTGTAATTATGACATAACATTACTTTCAAAGTGTACCTACTCAATTCTGAAATTATGCGAAATTTGATATATGATGTTTTATGTTTTAATGTAAAATTAAAATGTTAAACATCATAAATAAAATTAATAAAAAAATAAAGTTAAATTAAAGCATAAAATAATCATCATAAAAACAAAAACATAATTCACTTGATTTGTATAACTTTGAATGATATTTCAAAATCATCTAGTGTTGATCGATGGAGTCATAACCTTAAAAATTGAGTTGAATTGAATGATGTTATAGTATATAGGTAAGTAAATATCCAGGCTAAGTCCCTACTCGTCAGGATTATTTTAAATGTAGCTCTTGAAAATATTGCTAAAAACTTCTTTCAAGGCTAAGTCCCTCTTTCCCTGCCAGGGTTGCGGAATTTGTTCGAAAGAGTCACCGCGGCCCTGGAACGCAAAGGGCTTTAGAAGGAACACGGATGGGTTTTAGTCAGTAAGAGTCTGGCACGCCCTTCCGCTCCACCCAGAGCGGAAGAAGTCATTTGACGACTTCCCACCCTAAAAAAAAAACAAAGGCTAAGACTCTTCAGGATTTTTTAAATATAGTTCTGCTCTTGAAAATATACTTGAAAACGTCGTGTCCCTACTCTTGAAATTGTTTTTTACTTATTTTTTCTTGAAAATATTCCTGGAAGCTTAGCTCTCTTACCTCTTACCTTGGAAACCAATTACCCATTGCCCCAATTACTTAATTTTAACCAGAAACTCAATCAACGGACTATCCTAATTAAAATATTACCTTGATCTCAGTATTACTGTAATAATAATGACACACTCCTTAAAAAGAGGGTCAGATACAAACGACCGTAATGTTCTAAGACCGTACCGTGTTGCCGTCACATCGGATAAGCAACGCGTATGGCAATGTCATGCTAATTAAGAAGTCAGTTATTTATATGACTGTCATTAAAAGCAAAGGGGTGCCAATTATAGTTGGAAAACATAATTCTTTTAAAAGTCATTCAGTTAAATCACTAGGTATAGGTAGTTACGAAGAAAAGATGGTAAATTTTCCTACCTATCTAAATTTTTTTGGTTTTTACATACTGGAAGATGAGGTATATGTCGTAAAGTTACACAATGACATGTTGAGTGTTATCCCAAAATCAAAAGAAAAGTTTATGTCATCATTTTTCAGAATTAATTAAGTATATAAATTAATGTATATGGTTTATCTGGTGTCGACCATAGTCTCCGTTGAGATTAGGAAATAATAAATTTTCTGCCATGTCCGAAATTGGTCAGGAGGACTATTATTACCAGTCCTAAACTATAACAGCCCTTAAAAAAAAAACATCAACGTGTTGTGTTTTGTTTAGAGCAGTTGAGTTGTACCTATTTTTGGTGACTTAATAATACTTAATTGTTTTTTTCTCTTATGCTTGAAGCTGGCATTTCGTTAGTTATAAACTCACAAACAATACTGAAACTTACATATTTTCTACCAATTACTTCTGTCACTTCAAATCGCATGTTTCTTCCACTTTCATGTTATTAAGTATAGTTATTAAAGAATTCTTCAAACAAACTGAAACCGTCCGAGCAAGCCTTTCTAATGTTCATACGACTTTCCTAGTTATCTGAATTTTCTATCTCGTAAACTAAAGTTTGTATAAGCGGTCTCATCTCAGCGATATTTTGTGTGGGATCAACGACCAGACAAAATGTAGGACGGAACGCAGTTTCTCGACAACAGCATCTTCTTTGCTTAGATTTTATCACAGAGCTTGTAACTGGATAAAATATCAGTGCTTCGAAATAGTTTCCTCTTATGAGATAATAATAAAATTGTGGGATATGATATGTACAGCCCTATTTCATTGGTGTGTTAAATAGCCTGGTTACAAATGCATTACTTACTCTGATATATCTTTTAGTGCAATTTCATTGTTTTAAATTCGTCCCCAAATAAGTAATAATCCTAGTTCGATCCAGCCCATCCCTAGCTGCCCGTACCCCACAGGGGGTGCCCTTAGCCTGTAGTTGCTTAGTTTGTAAGTTAAATTAGCCCTGGCTGGAAGTTTTAATATTTTATAAGGCCACCACAGGCAAGTCCGGTTAAGCAGTCGACAACCACATAGGTGGAACTGCGAGACGCCACTCATAAAAAAAATACATTCGAAAACATAACAAGAAAGCTTTGTAATATATTATAAAAAAACGATCGAGTCCTTCACTGAATGATCTAGGTCAACCCCTTTACACCCGACGGTATACGATTGTGCGAGTCGACAGATCGAACGATTCCTGCAAAGTCATTCAATCCAGATTCACTTTTAAACTTCACTAAGTACAAAAATTATGAACACTTTCACTTTCAGCGCTCCACTTACTTTCTATGAGCCCTTTCAAGGATGACGGGATTGGAAAAAAATGGAGGAAACACCAAGGAATCGTGGTCACGAGTTGTCAAGTGAAACGGGATAAAAATGGAACGGATTGACACCTGCGGTTTATAATGCGGTTGCTGGGTTACTTGTAACTTAGTTAGAAGACTGATTATATTAGTTGGTAACTAAATTTTTTCAGGTTGGTGTGAAAATACTCGAAGGAAAAGAAAAATAAGAGGTGTTACGAATTAGGGCAATGTTACTAATGTAACTAATTTACTAAATCTGTTCAGGACTAGCCATAAACAGGTACCTTTCATTTATATATATACATAATAACACACCCTATGAAATATATCTAATAATTCAAAATAATATTGAATTCCTTGAATTGCTACTTAGCCCTCTCCTCCTCTCTCCTTATTTTGCCCGACAGGGTCCATATTCATCTTTTACTTTGTTATACCATCTATGTAATACATATGGAAGGCAATAAAGAATTGAGTATTGTTCTAGGGGTCTCCTTTGAAAACTTCCTATGAAAAATGATTATCGCAGCTTTGTCGCAGAGTCGCGTTGCGTCTCTCTGGCGGATCTTAATGACGGAAACTGAAATAAGGAGCACAGACTGTCGTACTGTTCAAGAATTTACTTCGACGATTTTTTAATTACCATAATGTCTTTGTGATGGGGAGAATCTTGACACAACTGTCGTTGTCCTCCCCTTAATGCAACTCAATATACATTCCTTTTTCATCATTTCTTTGGACATTAAACTAAGGCCCTTAGGTACACGCAATCATCCTTCAAATCGAACTTGACACCAATAATAACATGATGTAGCTCTCCATCATTTTATTAAAACCACCTAATGTCACCAATAAATGGCTAATTTAAACATAGGATGCGCTTGCGCGCGTGCCTTTCATAATTAATTCAGTTGTATGCCGCCAGGTGGCGTGGCAGATGGTATGTAGATCATTTACATTTCTAATGCAGATGGTTGGTGATCGATGATAAGAGGGCAGAGGGCAGTTTGTGGTCATGTTTTCGGGTTTGGGGATGAGGCAGTAAAATTTTTGGAATAGGATATGATTAAATCCCTTAAGTTAGTCCATTAAGATGATTTTTCTCCCCTTAAGTAAGTACCTATTACTGAAGGGAGAAAAATATACCTCACTTATTTAACTCATCTTTAGATAATATTATTTAATAGGCAGGTACACTCAATATAGCTGTTTGGTATGCAGGCAGCTTACTTGCAGTTGCAACTACTTTTAAACAGTGTTATGAGTGTGCTGAGTAGAAAATTATTGTACACCACACTCGTTAGTATGTCATAAGCTTAAAAAGTTACAAAGCGCACATTAGAAATAAAAATTGGCAGTGCAGTGCAAAAATTAATATTTTTGCCTGTATACCAAATAGCTTGGTTGACTGTAACTTGTTTAGTCCACCTTCGGTATTTTCCATTCACAACTTTACTGTTTTTTAGTATCACAATTCATTGATAGCCTCTGGATTATCTATTCTCAGAAATGCCAAACTTAACTGACAGTGGGCAGCATACATTACTCGCAGAACGATGGTTGATGGGGCGGAGATGTTGGATGTTGTGGAGTGGCAACCGCGTACCTTTGGAAGGTTTCCCACAAGGTAGACCGATAGGACTGTAGGAGTCCGCTGGATGCGAGATGTAAGACTGGTCGATGTGGTGACGCTTGAAGGAGGCATATATCCAGCCCAATTTATCGTTAGTTCTCCATTTACCCAGCATAGAATTAAAAATAACCTTTCAGAAAGCAACCCCTTATAATCTAATTTAGTTCAAACTATTTTTAGATCTCAAGAAGACCAAGTAACAGTAATTAACGGCTCTAAAATAATTATTTAATTGAGATAAGCACAATTATAACGACAGGCTCTGCTGGTTGGGGTCAGGGGGTACAAATTGGGGTGTAATATGATTGTCTTGCTGATAGCAGTCTCTTGGTAATGTTAGTTTTATTGACGGTTGGGATTTGAACTTTGGAATGTATTTCTTTATTGCATCTTTTTAATAGAAGGCGAGGCAAAAAGCTTTTTTTTTTTTGACTGGGACCACTCGCAGTTCCGCACACTAAGGCTGGTTACTGCTTAACTAGCTAATTATCATAAATGACTGCTCGCTAGGGCATCCCCTGCGGGATACAGACCTCGGCTCAGCGGCGTCATTTCGGGAGGACAGCAAGGGACAGGCTGGGTCATATCATTATTAATTAGGGGATTTAAAACTACTGGCTCAGCGACGCGGGCTGGCTCGGAAAGTGACATCGGACTGCTATAAGATCGAATTGAGTTTTATTGATGTGTTTGTGGTTCGCTCCAGCTCATCATTAGCTGCCCCTCCCCAGCGATGCCCTCAGCCGAGGTCCATAAAAGGTGCCCGTAGCGTGTAGTTATTTAGTTTTGAAGCTTTTTATAGTCCTGGTTGAAGGCTTTAATTTTTTTTAAGCCGCCATAGTCAAATCCAGTTAAGCAGTCGCCAACCTGAGTTGAGTATTTAAATAAGATGCTATGTTTAAGGAGTAAACGCTTTCTACAATATTGAAGCTAAGGGTGAAGATTTTGTCGCTAATCAAAGTACAGGTTGCAGTGGAAATGACGATCAAGACATGTCCACTGTGACTCCTGTGTGTCCAAAATGTAAGGGACTGAACATATGCCGCTTTGGTGGCAAATGCACTTCTACATGTTTTGGGACTATTTTGAAAATCGATGTAGCTGATAAAGTGTCACTTGGGGTGAACGCGTTACTTTTGGAAGTTTAGTTACTGAATTATTTTGACTTTTCGGCTTTATCATTAAAATATGGATTTTTTGAGTCTCTACTTTTGTAACCCTTTAAATCCTTAAAGTAACCGTTTTACCGCTTTTATTCGACTTTTTTGCACTGAACTGTTTCAAAAGAAAAACCCCTTTTTAAAAGGACGTTATTAGGGCTATAAATAACACTTAACGATGCAACATTGTGCCTTACATCTTGCGGGGTAAGCCACACTCCAGGTGTAGGGGAAATTGGACAAAAAGTTAATTTTTAACCCTCCGCCGCCGCCTTGAGGGCGCGACCGTAATGAAGACGCGACCTTTACGTAGACTTAAGAATCCATGGAGCAAGAAATAAGTTTAAAATTGCACGATTTAATAATAATGATGAAAAAATCACTTTCTATTTCTAAGTATATTATATAAGCTAAGTATATTATATATTATATAGTAAGTAGCTGATATAGGTATCAGAAACATTTGAACAAATGCATAAAACGTTATTTCCGATATAGTTTACGGCTAAATTAGATAGACCTATCATAAGAACCATCATCATCATCTGCCTAGCCTTTTCCCAACTATATTGAGGTCGGCTTCCAGTCAAACCGGATTCAGCTGAATACCAGTATTTTAAGTGAAGCGGCTGCCTATCTGACACCATAAACTGGGTAGCACTGTAGTTCTTGGCAAGACTGGAGTCAGATTTACTGGCTTCTGACAATCTATCATAAGAACCAAATGGGCTTAATACGTCTTACTATAACGTATCTAGTCTATGAGGTAAATAACAAAAAATGGAAACTAAATAAATTGTAATAGGGGCAGAAAGATGAAGGAATCCATTTTGCAAAGTATCAGAATGGGCGTTTCATCTATCAAAAATCGATTTTACCTTTATATAATCAACCCTATTGTTAGTGCCCTTTCTAACCCTTCAATGCCCTATGCCCAGATGCTTGCGAGGGAGTAAGGGTCACGCCAGGTGCAGAAGTGGCCCGGTAGACCATTGTCTTAGATAGACCTACTGATAAACACAATTACAAGGTTCGTTATAGAACCTTGGAAATAATTATATATTATTGGGTGTTTTTTGTGCAACTTTTTTGAGAAATGGCTTTGATTGGCTGTAGATGGTAGTTATTGGTGATTTATTGAAAGTTTGTTTTGGAATCAAGAGTTTCTGTGCGATCTTTTGTTATAATGTTTGACTTGATTTTGTTATTTATCAGAGAATATCAGTTTTTAGGGTAAAGATAGTGGTTTTTTTTTAAATGTGTATTTTTTTTCCTTATTGTCACAGTGTTTTTAAACTTGAATAGTATGAAAACCTTTATTTTATTTGTGTGAGTTGTCCCAGGATATTATTATTATCATTTGGACTAAAATTGCCCCAGAAAAGTGGCATGCAATTGTTTGCAACAATATCCATCCCAGGTATTAAAATTATCTTTAAAGTTCTTTTGAGGGTTCGTTTTTTATATAATAAATAATACTTAAATCCATACTTCATATGTTTCATATATATTATAAATCTAAATCTCATTCATATATAATATTTAATATTATAAATGCGAAATGTCTGTCTATTTGTTTCTTCTGCACGTCTCAACGGCTTAACAAATTTGGATAAAATTTAGCTCACGGGCAGTGCTGGCAGTACGTATGTTCTCTTGAATTATCTTCTAATTTCACATAGGAGAAGCCGCTGTTAATCATATTTCTTGCTTTTTCATTACCAGGTGTATTCTCTACCAGTAAAGGCTCCACCAGGTGTAAAACTTGATGCGAGGGTCGAATCGACCGCCCATCGCACGAATTGTCTTAAACAGACATAGCTGCAATTACAGGGTTCGTTATAATGACATGGCAATATTAATAAAGGTTTTTAAGGGTTTGTAAGTGAAGTGCAATTACGTGATTCATTCAACGATGCCGATGTTTTTGCTAAAGAGTCAATCTTCAAGATTAAGCAACGCTTGCCGAGGTTGGTCTGTGAATGGTTGACCATCTTGATATACCGAGACTCCTCCGTGCCTCGGAAAGAACGTTAAGCAGTTGGTCCCGGTTGTCATTTAGATAATATGACAGTCGTTACGATTAGTCAGAAGTCACGAAATCTGCCACCAGTCTTGCCAAGGTATATTGTGTTGCCCAGTTATTGGGTTGTGGGGCTCTGATAGGCAGTCGCTCTATGTAAAATTCTGGTACCCAGCTGCATCCATCAAGGTTACGGAAAGGCTAAGTATCCTACTTTCTTGTTGCGGAATTTGTTCGAGTCACCGCGGCCCTGGCACACAAAGGGCAGTAGGAGGAACACGGCTGGGTTTTAGTCGGTAAGACACTTCCTTCCGCCCAGAGCGGAAGAAGTCATTTGATGATTTACCATCCGTAAAAAAACCTACTTTCTTAAGTAGCCAAAAAGTTTACCATATTCACCCTCAGTTGAAGTTCCATAAAACTGCTAAAACTCAAACTCCTGATGTAAGTTAAATAAAACTATTTCACCGCAAGCCGCAACCACCCGTCTCTGCTTACCCCCTTAGTCTTGAAGCGTTAAATTTATGCAACGATTGTACTTCAACAAGGGGAGGATGTTGGTTTCCTTGTCTTTACCGCCAGGTTTACTACCGGTTGATAACGAGATAGGTAGATATCAGCTGTTTGATAACGAACGCTTTTGTTTATCTGAATGTGCAAAGCTGTCTAAAGTTCAAAACTTGACGAATAAAACAGACAAACAAAATTTTATTTAGAACAAACTAATGCGTATATACAGTTGACTACTAAGAGCAACAATACACCTAAATTCAACAAAGAAAAGTAGGCGCAATTTCTCTAATACATCCACTAAGCTAAAAACTCTAGTGGAGCAGGAAATGTACCTTACAAACCTCTACAGCTATATACCAGAACTTATAAAGAATCAAAACAACTATAATGTGGAGGAGTACTACCAACAAATCACGCACTACATCAAGATAAGTCTAAAAAACATAAAAGGAACACATAAGAACAAAATCCTATCCACGAAAGCGCTAGAACTCATGAAAGAACGAAGTGAACTACAAAATAAGCCCAAATTAAGCGTAGCTGACAAAGAAAAACTAAAAACTTTGTATAAACTTACCAATAAAGAAATTAAAAGGTGCTACGTTACCTACAGAAAAACAACTATACAAAGACACCTCAACAATACTAGATCTGCCAAAAAAGCTTATAAAGAGTTAAATCAAACCAAAACATGGGTTCCTTTTCTCAAGTCTGGCAAAAACAAATGCAAATCTCGCACAGAAATCATAAATGCTGCTACTGACTTCTACGCTAATCTATACAAACAATCAGACACACAAAATCAAAACATGGTTTCCTATAGCTACATAGATACTTCTCCAATACACCAGTTTACAGAAAATGAAATATTAAAACAAATTACGAGACTTAAGCCAGAAAAAAGCCCAGGACCGGATGGAATCACCAACGAATGTATCAAGGTTGCGAAGACTCTACTACTGACGCCAATCACTATCCTATGGAATAAAATACTTGACGAAGAAACTGTACCACATCAATGGATGACATCGGAAATTATACTACTGTATAAAAAAGGCGACCCAGCTGATATAGGCAACTACCGTCCTATAAGCCTCATGCCTTGTTTTTATAAACTTTTTGCCTCCTGTCTACTTGAAAGGATAGCCCCAGCCATCGATGCTCACCAACCGATCGAACAAGCTGGTTTCAGAAGCGGTTTCAGCACAATGGATCATATCCAAGTGGTTGACCAGGTGATAGAAAAATATTCAGAATTTAACAAACCCCTGTATTTAGCTTTCATCGACTACAAAAAAGCTTTTGACTCAATTTCACACGAGAGCATCTGGGAATCGTTGAAAGCACTAAACACAAATGGAAAGTATATCAATATCCTAAAAAATATTTATTCTAACAGTACAAGTAGAGTCAAGTTGGATAGAGTAGGCGAAGTAATCAACATAAAGAGAGGTGTCCGGCAAGGAGACCCGATCTCACCAAAATTATTCATAGCCGTCTTACAACACGTAATGGGAGAGCTGCCATGGTCCAATCAAGGTATTAATATAAATGGGAATTTCTTAAGTCACCTCAGATTTGCCGATGACATAATTATATTTTCAGAAACACCTCACCAATTAAACAAAATGGTAAATGAATTAAACCAGGTTAGTATAAAAACTGGTTTGGAAATGAATCTGGAAAAAACTAAAATTATGTCTAACCGTAGTTCATTGCCCATCTTAATAAATAACACACCTCTGGAGTTTGTCAACCACTACATATACTTAGGAAAACAAATCTCGTTTAATAAGGAAAGAAACACTGAAGAACTTAACCGAAGAGTGGCGATTACCTGGAACAAGTTCTGGCACCATAAGGAAATACTAAAATCGCAACTTCCGTTACTGACCAAGAAAATAGTCATGGATACAGGACTTCTACCGTGCCTCACCTATGGATGCCAAACTTGGACCTTCGATTTCAAAACCAGGAACAAAATTCGGACTACCCAGAGGAGAATGGAAAGAAGTTGCCTAGGTATAAAATTGAAGGACAAGGTAAAGAACGCTGACATTCGAAAGAAGACAAATGTATGCGATGCCCTAACTTTTGCAATGAAGGCTAAATGGAAGTGGGCGGGTCACGTAGCCCGTTACAAGGACGATAGATGGACTCTACGGTCAGTAAAGTGGTCTGGGCCAAAAGGCACCAGACCAAGAGGTCGACCAAAGGCCAGATGGGCAGACGAAATTGTAGCATGCGCGGGTGGAAGTTGGCTAGACAGAGCTAACGACAGAGAAGGATGGAATTCCTTGGGGGAGGCTTTTACCCGAATGGGGTCCATGCATTAAATAATAAAAATAATATTTTTTTATATTCAAATAAAATAAATTAATTAATAATCAAACAATAAATAAACTAAACAAATAATAATTACAAAAATAGAATTTATAATTTAGAAATCAAATAATTCATACTAGTGTAACAACTGTTATTGATTATTATAGACTTATAAGTACCAAATAGTATTTTTTAAATATGTACTATGCATGGAATTAAATAAAGCTTTATTNTTTTATTATTATTATTATTATAATGCGTATAACATCTTATTTTAACAGCCTAATTTGTGTCCCACTACTGGGCATGCCAGAGAATGGGCAGCAGCATTCTCTGTACATTGCAACAGCTATGTCACCGGAAAATTGCAGACTCCGTTAGATTGTAATAAATCTTGATAAGATTATAATTTCTCGATATATTATGAAAAAATCGTTTTGTATACAATAAATTCCACCCAAATTCAATAGTTTCCAATATATCCTTGTCTTATGTAGAAAAAATAGTTTACAATCTCACGCGATATTTTACAATCTTACCATTTTCGGTTCAGTTTGCCATTTTCCGGTGTCAGCTACACTGCGATCGCCAACCCACCTGCCAAGTGTGGCCTATGTCCAGCAGTGGACGTCTTTCCGTATAGTTTATGTTGATGATGATGACTGGGCAAGGGTCTCCCTTTCTCCTTCCAAACGTCTCTATCCTGTGCGATCTCTGGCCAAGTTTGACCTGCAAATGTGATCAGATCGCCACATAACCTTTGCCGCTGTCGACCACGACGGCGACATCCTCCATCAGCGTCCAGTGAGTGACGATCTTCGCCCATCTCTCACTTCAGCCTTGCTGTTGTTTTCCCAGCATCCGCAATTTGAGCACGTAGCATTAGACAAAAAAAAATAAAAAAATACGAAATTGTCTAGCAGGGCAAAAAGGGCAAACAATTAGAACCTAGCGTTAGTTCTCAAATGGACCTGAGGTTGTGAGTAAAAAGCATTCCTACCTCTTTTTTTTAGGGGCTTTTATCAAAGATATGCTAGCCCCATCGTACCTTTAACATTAATTGGCTTACTTAAACAGTATTAGTTTATAATATTACTTAATAGTTAATGAATTAGAGTTATTTGTGGAGGACCCTAAATTAATGATACAACTTTTTAATAATCTCCGCAGATGGTACAGATAAGATGGATTGGATTATGTCTTCATCAAATTTATTTATTTTAAAATCCTTCACGAATATCTCGCGTTCTACTCCGTTTCGAGCACACTCCATCAGCAAATGTTGCAAGTCCTCGATTTGATTGCAAACTGTGCAATTAGGAGAATCAGCCTTTTTCACAAGAAATGCAAACTTTGCCAATGGATAGTGCCCAGAACGGAGTCTTAATATCAATTTAACGTAATGCCTTCCTTAATAATTTCTTTGCTTGCAGTTTATATGTATTATTTATGTCTTTACATTATTATACATTGTCCGTGTATGACTTCGTGAATTTCATATAAAGGTGTTCTGTACTTACTTAACTCCTCTTGAAAGTAGGTACCCTCCTGAGCCGCAATGCTTTGATAGTTAACTACAATACCGGCCCCATTTCATCTGCAAAGTAAGCGACACCAAGCGCAATTAAAAATCCCCAAAAAATGCGTGATCAAACAAAATCCGCCTCTTCACAACATAATGCCACTTAAACAGCACACCTTCTTGAAAACTAAAGCGTTATAATATAAAATATGTCAGCTCTTATCTCACCAGGGGTTTCATTACTATATTTCTGCTTACTCCTATTTCTAAATGCGTCGTGGAGAGCCCTCCCGTGGTGACAAGCCGAAACAAAGGTCGATGATCCGACAAGTGGCGACATCTGTTGCCGAATAGGGGCACTTAGCAGATGGCACATTTTAAATTTGGATTGCGTGTGTGTTAATTTTTTTTTGCGGTGTAATATTTATTTTTTCTTGAAGTGCTGATTGATCTTCTCTTTCCTAGTAGAATTAAAACTATAAAGGAATGTATGTAGTTTTTATATGTGATAAGTATCTAATTAAAAGAAAACTTGATGATAATTTATGTTGGTCACACACCTACATATTTTCGTGAAATTTATTCCACCAACAGCTGTCTCAGAAGTCTGTAATCCTACGTCACGAAACTAAATAAACACAAAAATAAACAAAAGCCTCCTAAATTAATTCTGACTTAACCCACAAAACTTATTATTTTTCCCTAAAACTGTATCGTCACTGAAAGTTCGCTGAAACATAGGTATAAACAAACTGATTTGCCGCCCTTGACTTGTATCTTAACGATATGGCGTCAAGACAAATACCCTCAAATAAACCAACAAACAGCGCATCCATTAAAAACATATCAAAATAAATAAAACATAAATCTTTATTACAATAACAAATACGTTTTGAGACTTCAATAGAGCGAAATGCAGATGCAACCAAGCTGCGTACACAATAGCCAATCAGGGCCTGTGCCGCGCGCATGCGCCATCACTCATCCACGCATTTCTAATTCAACATTTTCATATTAGGAGCGCCAGATGTTGGAATTTCGCGGGATTGTCTCTATATTAATTTAGGATTATTCTGAGTTTTTTTTCTAAATGGATTTTTCTAATCTTCCTTCGAAGGAGTTTGGTACCCTAGACAAATTGACTTTCTACAGTGATAGAGATTGTCAAAAACATTACTCTCTTCAGTCGGCTAAAAAGTTAAAAATGTTTAGGATTGTTAGGCGCCACCGAAATGTCATGTGATCATTCCCAAATTTTGTTGACGTTTTGCAATAGTTGTCTCTGACAGAATATCACTTTTTCTAGAAACCCTGGGCGAAAAAACAAGCATGGTCTACTATCATTAATGGATAAAATTTCATGAACCGATAATCTATGCGACAGCAGGCTAATAAGTGTTTTTTTATTGGTTTAATTTTCGCAAAAAAAAAATACTTTACAAATACATATATTCGGAGTTTTAGAGGCTTTCTTACCTTTAGAAAGGAGCATTTAAAAATAATGTGCTAGATATGGCCAGATTTCTCCTTTCATTACAACTACGTACCTACCTAAGTAGTTTTATGAAATCGTTAATATGCTCGATTTCTAACCCACAGGATTAGTTTTAATTTTATGAAGCTCTCTTTATTATCTCTAGGTTGGTATTTGATAGCCAATTTAACGGTTTTAACAGTTATAAGAAAATTACTAGTAATTAATTCTGATGAGATGCTTCCATACCTATTGATAGCCGATAAAATAATGAGTTACCCAGTAAAGAACAAAACTTCGATACCTCTAACAATTTATATCTACACTTATAATTTATTTATTTATTTATTTATTAGGTTAGCCAACAATTGTTTACACATAACAGAATACATTACAATTGGCAAAAATACATTTACAAGTGTAACAATCACTTAAAGGCCAACACCGCATGTACAGTAAACGGCTTAATTTACAAAAAATATTATTTCAAACATGTTAACAACGATTTATGTTAGTTTTAAAATTTGAGTCAGTGAATTGATTAAATTAATTGGAAAATAATTGATCTATTGTGGAATAATAAATGATTCAATTCAATTAAATTAAATTTGAAAATTTTTAGGAACAGTAATGACTCAGGTTTCTGCGAGAGAATTATTTACAATCACTTTAATAATTTTATTAATACTGTCCTGGTGTATATCCACTAAATCACTGCAGCCATTGAACATTTTACACAATCTAGGTATAGGTGAGTTTGTGCCAAGAACAGTCCTTCGTAGAGGTGGGCATAGCGGTGTAATGATATTTCTCGGGTATCTAGATGGAGCATGGAATCTGAAAAGACTTAAAAATTTAGAGCAGTCAATTCGATTCCTTATGACGTTGTACAAAAATATGGCGTCAGTGACGTCTCTGCGTGTGGATAATTGTATTTATAATATTATTAAGAGTTACAGTTTGTATGTTTATTTGTAGAAAGTAATCTCTGGAACTGCTGAATCGATTTTGAGAATTCTTTCACCAGTAGAAAGCTACATCATTCCTGAGTGGCATAGGCTATATTTGATTGTTGGTTATATTCTTCTTTCACTCCAGCGCAATCGCGGGCAAAAGCTAGATATAAATGAGGCTACTATAGTTAAACGAATGGAAGTGGGTAATATATGCAAGTAGGTGTTTTAATAATACATTCATCAATTAGTTGGTAATCTTTTGGATATTTATCACCTTTGTTTGGCGCAAGGTATCTAGGCCCTTGATACATCATCATCATCACTTTAGCAGGAAGTCGTCCATAGCTCGACATAGGCCTCTCCCAAACGTCGCCACTTGTAGCGATCCTGTGCGTGATGCAGGGGATTTCCACAGGCTGCCTTGGGGATAGCCTTCCAATGCTGCATCTTCTAGTACGAAACGATACTCCAGAACCTTTCGTACCCATTGGCCATCTGTTCTGTGAAAAATCTGGTCTCCAAACTGCCACTTATGTTTGACAATTCTCTTGTCTACATCGGTTCTTCGAAGAATCTCTTCGATACAAATCGAATAATCAATTTTTGGTTTCAAAGTTTACACTATGGATATTAATACCTACTTGTCTATGCACATAATGTAGGGGAGGTACGGGCAAAGCGGACAATCTAAGGGAAACTCAATTTAAAATACAGAATTAAACTAGATAGGAACTTTATTTATTACTTATTTATGGCACATGTAAGTATCTTTGGACGTACATCATCAAAATGCGATAATACAATCATCTTCTATTTAAAAGTATATAAAAATAAAAAGAAGTCAATTATCCGCTTTACCCGACCCCATTGGGCAAAGCGGATATGCCACAAGGGCAAAGAGGATAAGGAATAATGGAACCAGCTAATCTTCACACTGATCGCAACAATAACTGCCTCGTCCTCCATACGATGTGCATTCTTCGTGCGCCCATTGGTAACACTGCGAGCACTGTATCCACTCTTCCATTGGTGGATCGATATATTTTTCGGAGCAAACCAGACAAAAAAAGTCTATTCTATTACTTTTCTTCTTATTTATTTGTTTTGCTCTTCCTTGCTGCTTCGCTTGCTGGGACCTAAGTCCGATATTTTAGTTTTTACTGCATTGACTTTCTGAAATTTTAGAGCTTGTTCTACTTTAACAGGAGTTGAGGTTAATACTTCAGATTTTTAGACAAGTGCTCGGGCAAAGCAGATAACCTATCTGCTTTGCCCTATCCGCTTTGCCCAACCGATACCTTTTTCAAATTAACGAAGCTAACAAATATTTTCACTACATGCCGGTGCAATTTTAAAATCGCAAATAATACTTTAAAACATGGTCAATTGTTTGATCTAAAGTTATTTTCGGATAGGTTACATTAAATACAAAAGAAAACATCACATACCTGATCAAAAATCGTAAGAAATCCAACGAAAACTTTTTTTTCAACTTCACAACAAACGTTAGAGCTGAGTTGTTTTGGTTAAACTGTCATGACGTAGTCGCACATGTCAAGTGTAAACTGCATTAGTGCAAGTAGCGCCACCTTTTATACTTTTCGAGAAAAACCAACTATCCGCTTTACCTCACTTTGCCCGTACTTACCCTAGCTACCAAAGTAGGCAGTCAAGTATCGAATATCATAAAAAACACTGCCCTAGAAATAGGTACAAAATCAATCTTTCCTAACATTTTCAACCAAAAGATGGTAGTCCTACATCTGTCAGATATTACAACTCTTTTGTTTGCGCCTTAAAGAAAGCACTTCGCCATTTTGTATTGACATGTTAATAAAACGGGTGCTAATTTGACTATTGAAGATGCATGTTTAAATAAAAGGGCTTTCAGCACGAGCCAAGCTTTAGTAAAGGAAAGATGACAATAGTATAAAATGAACTTGTTGACGACAATGCAGATTTAAATATGTATTTTCCTTTGTATGAAACATCATTTTGTAGACAAAGTGTTGGTGCAAAAAATGGTAAAATTGATTTTACCATTCTATTTCGGGGACACCTTCCAGACTAACCTGATGGGGCTGAATACAAGAAATGAAAAGTGAGATTGTCATCATTTGTTGATCTCCAAAGTTAAATTATAATGGATGCTAACGTCACCATTATTACAGCCGAATGACAACCTTTGCTGGTCATAGGCCTCCTCCAAGCATATCCACATCGAACGGTTCTTTGCTTCTGACATCCAACGGAATCACGAGGCATCACCAGGTTCAATAACCTGGTGATGCCTCGTGATTCCGTGAACGAACGCAGTGTAAGAAGGCGTTCCACAGGGTAGACCAATGACTACCCTGTGGAACGCCTTCTTACACTGCGTTTTCGAGGACGCGGTCGCCATTCCAGAATCCACCACTTCAGCCAAAGACGTCTTCTGCCAGACATGGCCTCTCCCAAGGGTCGCCACGTCGAGGGATGCTGCTAACATGCTTAAACATAAAGTATAATTTACTTTCACAAAATAATTTGGGCCTTTGAAGATAGTATCTAGTATATTTGAACAACAAGCTAACTGCAAACGGTTTTAAATAGGGAATTGATGCATTTAAACTGCGTCGACACTGTCGTTTCTGATAGTAATTGCACTTCGACTGAAACCTGAGCGCCAATTTCGAAGCAACTACGTGAACTTTACAAAAATCTTCAGCTACATGCAATTTTGCAGCAAGCTTGCAACCCAAACGCACATCATCTGCATATACTACAACTAAACCGTGTTTGTTATCACCTTTGTGACCTATTCACCTTTTCATTTGCATGTCAAGAATGAAAAAAGGTCCAAAATGCCTTAATAAAAAACCTGTTATACATGTCAGATATGTCAGTGTTCCTTACGAGATTGTATGGCTTGTGCACAATACCCTTTGTTGATACTCATTATTGTTAATAAAGGAACATTGTTAGCAGTATAAAGGTGTCCTGATTGACCTATTTTTAGATACACTGTCTAATCAACCCCAGTTTTTAAGGGTGACAACACAATAACTTATATTAGATATCATCTTTTGGTTTGGCGTGCGTTACATTGACATCATAAAGGACGCAAATTAGCTTTGATGAAGGTACTTTATAAAATAATGCTTAAATGTTTCAAAAGTCATTGGACCCAGTTTATTAAGATTCGGAACATCATTTTGGCATGAGTGTTTCAAAGTTCCAGAGGTGCTAAAGACGCCTTATAATTGTCTGTGAACATTAAGACAAGCGTCTTTATTGCTAACACACTTCAGTAAGGCGTATGCCATGAATAAAAAGTTTTTTAAATTTGCAAGCGAGTCTAAAGCGAGGCGAGTGCGCAGCCAGCGACTTCACAGCGAGTTCGCGGCAACTCGCTGCGCGCGTCTTCGTGGCGAATTCGGCGCGCGTTCGTTGCGAACTCGCTGCGAGCTCGTTGCGTACTCGCCTCGCTATGAACTCGCTCGCAAATCACCAGTGTGATATCAGCCTTAGTCAAATTATGTCTTAAAAGCTGTAACTACGTATATAAGTTTTTGATTTATATTTTGTTTAACTCGATATTATATATTTTCTCGATATTACACGGATATAAATATTGTTATGAATAAAATTTCGATGTTGATTCGTTCACAATAGAAATAGCGAGTTTATACCTGACCGAAGAAAACAAGATGCATTACGATCTTCGGCTATTGTAATAATTACGTGACATAGACATGTATAGCTCGCTACGAAAGCTTAAAATATTATGAATCAAAGCAGCCATGTTTTGGATATTCTTACGTGTTCGATACATACACGCGGTCAAAGAAATGACGACGCCTAACGCTTTCTTGGCCGCCAAAGACGTTTGTCTTGGTTGCCTTCATATTTTTAGGAGGCGCTTAGCGCTCTCGCCGGTTACAAGAACTTCAATAGCATTTATTTGTACCAAAATAATGGTATTATAACTGTAAACAATGATTTTATTTAAAAGGATGTCGATATAAATTGGTAATTTAGATTTTCCTACCTAAGTTTATGGGTGAGAACAAATTTTAAGTTAAAAATTGTTCTAACCACACTTGAACCCCAAACATCGAATATTAAACAAAAGAAATCGAAATATAAGTTAAGAATTTACGCAAAATTTAATTTAAAAAATTACAGACTCACCAGCAAAGTAATCGGAAATTGATTAATTCCAGAAACCCTTCATAGTTTCCAGAAAAACTGACACACAATATCCTATTCCCAAAGGATAAATTCCAAAATAATAATGATGTTTCCAATTCCTGTAAAACTATATGGGAATATAGTTATCGCACCACCTGCGCCTGCGTTCCAGGAACGATTGAAAAAAAAACTTCGTCAATGTATTATTACATCATCGGCATTAGTTCATCTTTTTATCGTATCATAGATTCTGATAGCTCGATATATTTTTTTAAACGTTGCCTCACTCAAAATTTCTCCTGTATCGTGGGTGTGTTTACAATAATATACAACGTGTAACAGAATAAACGCAATCCCTGAAAAGGGGTCATTATACTCATCATGATGAACAACTTTAACTATGGGAGCAACACTGAATTCGCGAAATAAAATCGACTGCCCCATTCTGTTACGCGTTGTATGTACAAACAAACAGGTTACAAATCATAAAAGCACATACCTACCCAAGGTGTACATTTCTTTAAGCTGTGCCTTTCGTTTGAAGAAGACAGGCGTGTTGTTGCTGAGTAGGTATTAAAAAAAACACGAATAAGTATCTTGTAAGGGCCAATCTTTCAGTCGTTAGATAACTATTAAATAAGGAGTTTAAATGGTGGTTTGACAGCTTTTGTATAAAAATGAGAATATAAGTATTTCAAACGGTATATTAATTCATTAGGTAAAAGTTATCCGACTATTGAAAAACCGGCCAAGTGCGTGTCGAACTTCGCACATTTAGGGTTCCCTACCAAATCTTATACTAATATAATGAAGCTGAAGAGTTTGTTAGTTTGTTTGTTTGAACGCGCTTATCTCTGGAACTACCAGTCAGATTTGGAAAATTATTTTTGTATATGATAGCCATAGTACATATACGGGAACGGGAAAAATACAGGAACGAGAAAAAACGGGATATATGCGCGTATGAAGTCGCGTTTTTTTTCGCGCGAGTCCTTTCCCTGTATGCGAACCCCCCTTAAGACATTTAAAAATATTTTTTGACAACTTTAATGACTTTGGATCAACAAGATGCTTGTACCTACTATGAAAATTTTAAGACCTTAGCTCTAACCAAACGTTTAGAGCTAAGGTCTTAAAATTTAGCCAAACGGCTGTAAAACCTATGTGACAGACGACGGACAGACGGACACGTGAGTGACAGCAATAGGGCTCCGTATGGAACTTCGGGTACGGATCCCTACAAATTTGCTTAATTTTTTTTTTTTTTTGTGTTCCGTTTTACACAGGTTTTACATCTGTTGTACACTGTTGTAAGAAAAATATTCAATTTGTCAAATTTGATTTTGACAAAATGAAACAAAATCGTATTTGTATGGCTTTCGATTAACTTCTCAGAAAATTCTTACAACATAAGTTCATCCAGGTTCAAACTTACTACAAAATGACTAATATTACGAAACACTTAGTCAGCTAGCAACAGAGTAGCCTGATTCGAGTCCATGAGTCAGCCGCAGAGCATTCCCGTCAATCTGAGAGTGTGACTCACGCGCACCCCCAGTGCAACGTTTTTTAATTTTCTTTTTTTAGGGTTCCCTGTAACACATCAGTCATTTTTGTCATGTTTCTTCAATGAGTAATACGTGTATGTTGGAGGGGAGAAAGGTAGGAATGTGAGTTGTGGTTTGACGAATGACGAATTGCATTTTATTTTTCAAGAAATGAGATGGTTAAATTGAATAATGTTGTTATTGTGAAGAATGATTGGTTTGCTTTTTGCATTGTATTGACTTATCAAGTTATCATGAAGCAGCTTTCTGTAACGAAAATAATGACTAATTATTATGAAGAATAGAGATGACTTCTAGACAAAAAAAATGTGTCTGTTTAGATAATAAACAAAAAATATTATTCACGTATTTTTGCTTTTATAATGCTATTAAGTACTTATATAAAATATTTTTTACTATTAAAAATTTACATTATAAAACGCATCAAAGTTCTGGAATGGAAGCCGGCTACGTCACTTCTAAATAAACACTTTTTACTTAGATATCACGCGAAATTAAAGCGCACGGTATCATCTTCATTTTTGTTTACGCGACAAAGGAAAAGTACGTTTCCAATATTTTTGCTAATCTAACTGACGGATTATACATACAGATCCGCATAATCCCAAACAGATACCTACAAAAATACTGAAATACTTAAATAAACAGTATAGGTACTTGTACAGTTATACTTCGCATAAGTACCTACATCGTGTGCGGGGAAAAGCAATCATAATTCAACATGAATAAAGATGAGTTTCCATATTAGCAGTAAAGATGCGGAACCCTTTTCCGAACGCATCGCATATTCCGCTGCGTGCGTGGGAGACAACCCAAATCTTGGAACCCATGGCTTGTAGGAAGTCGAATGAGTGAAGAATTTCGGGACTAAGCTTTGGACACTTATTTTTTAAATCAGGTTTAATTCGATTTAAGTTCAGATTGTAGATTGTAAGATCGGGTGCAAAATGAATGTGTGAATGGGATTTTTGCACGCTACAAAATTAATGAACGGGAATAAATTATGGGTGTGAAAAAAACTCCGGTAAACAATTTCGTCAAAGTTAGAAACTGTATGCAGACTTATAGGTTGCATCTTTTAAGTTTGAAAATAATAATGGTGAACTAGCTTTTGCCCGCGACTTCGTACGCGCATATCCCATTTTTCCCGTTCCCGTAGGAATTTCGGGACTAATTATACACCTAAACTTTCCTCATGAATTACCCCATCCATTTTCGAAAACCGCATGAAAATCCGTTCAGTATTTTTTGAGTTTATCGCGAACAGACAGACAGACGTTGCGGGGACTTTGTTTTATAATAAGTAGTGAAGAATATCGAATGCATTCAAAAACATGCCTCTGGAAAATTCTGTCTAGATTTTTTAACCAGAATCAAATAAGGTTCTCCTATGAAAATAATGACTTGATACGGGGTCTTGTATACATGGTAAAACGAAAAGTTCCTTACCTTAATTTTCACCTGTGATTCCTAACATTTAAGATTAATTCATGTAGAAGAATTGTCCATGAAGTTTCTTGCTTCCTCTCCGTATAGCTCTACGCTTTGGAACAAGCTTCATCTTTCTGGCTGAAAAGGTTTAATTGAAATAAATGCATTGACTTTAATTTCTCCTCCTTACCTCTCTTATCATATTGTTCATGTATCCAGTCCAAAATGAAATAATACACCATTTCCTACAGACAGGAAGCACAACCATTCAATTATATCGAGATTCTCAGTACATATTTACTTCTTGAGTTAAGAAACACTGTGATTAAAGTGTATAGCTAGATCTCTAGACTTGAACTAGCTACCTGTTTTGAGACCATGCGTCATCTGGTATCTGGTATCGATCCGAAACATGTTATTATCTGTCTACGCGGCTGTCAGTTTCATTGGGAGAACACGTATTTTTTGCACGCTCAGAAATTGTTGTTACAAGAAATGAAGATTGATTTCGCTCTATCTGGCTGTAGCTACAATGCTGGGATGATAATTTATTACCTTGGTACTAGTCTGTATTTTTCTCACTAAAGGTCAAACACCTCTTCTACTACTACTGGACAATGGACTCCTTCGAATTTTCCTAGCTAACTTTATCTCCTGCCTTCTCCGGCCAGTCCGTTGGGAATGACTCCAAATAACTAGTGGTTTTGGCCTGCCTTGGTTACAACGTCCATCTTCAGGTATCTTCTGCGTGACGATCCTGGCCCACCTGTTCTCGCGTATACTGTAAATATGCACTTTAGCCTTGCAGTTTTGTCTTCAACACCGGCGATACCTCACTTGGAGCGTATAAAAGTGTTGCGGAATCGGTCGGTCAGCTTGATTTGCAGAATGCTCCATCTAAACGTAACCAGCCGAATCCTGTAAGAGAAACCAAAGTCTGCTTGTCAAACTAATTTAGATGCCTAGTTCAAAGCTAATCTGTTGGCTAAATGCCAGCGTGTGACTACTAGGTCACCTGGTTCCCTCCGTAAATTGTCACGTCTGACAGGGAATCCTGCATGTATTCATTGCAGCACATAATATAAATGTGTAATTTGGAGTTTAGCTCCGTGAGACCGTATGTGTCTACATCGTTGTCATAAGTATCGCGTTAGGCGTTTGTGTTCCCATTAGGGATGTCACAGAGCTTCGGCTCCGACTTCGATAATCAAAACATCCAATTACATCTTCGGTTCTCGACTCCAACACTTTATAATCGGAGGGAATGTTGAAGAGGAGGCTTGGGTGAAGTGATCACGAGGTGAGCTGTCAATCTATATAATCAAGATGTCACGTAATCTCGAAGTGAGATGTCATTCCATCTTGATTATATGGATTAAATACTCACCTCGTGATCACTTCACCCAAGCTTACACTTCGACATGTTTACAGAACCGACCGGCCGGTTTGTGCATGTCGCATGGGGAACCCTCGTGCTTTCCGACGTCGATTGCTCTTTCGCCGCCCTTACCACATCTCTCTTCTGCAACCACCTCCGACTCCGCCTCGAAATCCGACAAACCAAATATGAAAAGTCCGACACTGACTTCGGTTCCGATAAAACCACCTTCGTAACATCCCTGCTTCCCACTGTTGGAACTCTGCGTTCTCCCAATGAGTTGGTGGATATCACAGGTCCTGAAATATATTCTTTGAACATTTCAGTTTTCTCACGATGTGTTGTTGTACAGCTTATAAAGCAGCGGGAGTAAGAGGCAATCTACATCGCGACAAAGCGTTTTCATAATTATTAATCTGTTCTATACTGTATCCTCTACTATTATTGCTCTTCTACTTATGCCAGGCGTTAACTGAACATGTCCATCGCAGGATACCTACATTATGACATTCTTATTTCACCCTTGTTACCCTGGAAGGGATAGGCAGAGTGCACAAGAGCGAGCTTTTTACACTGAAAGGCTACCTTTTTACCTGACTGCACGAAGCAATGGAGGGTAATGTGTTTATCAGCCTTTATAGACATTACCCTCCTTTGTATCTTACAGCTTTTGCTCGCGGCTTTGTACGCGCATATCCCGTTTATACCATTCCCGCCTAGTCTAGCCTAGCCTTCCTCATAAATGCGGCTATCATATACAAAAAGAAAATCCCAAATCCGACTGGTAGCTCCAGATATTAGCGCGTTCAAAGAAACAAACAAAGTCTTCAGATTTATAACCATAACATGTTACAAAGCGAGCATTCGTGCAGTCAGTACGTGGGAACGAGCACGAACATGATGCGTGTGTGTTTTGTTTCATACTGATTTTAGGACACGACGTAACATAACATGCTCGCTGCGAATGTTACATTACGGCCCGTAACACTGGTCAGTATCCAGCTTAATAGTGCAATATCCGGACTTCGGACTATTGCATAGAATTACATTGATTTGAAAACTCAATAGTACTGCCTGCCCCGGGAATCGGACTCACACACACAGCCGTCGTGCTTAAATTTATTTCAAAATGGATTCATTCACGTTAGTATTTTAATTTGGTTAATACTAAGCAGTGGCCGAGCGATGCGGACGAATTTTTTGAAGCCATATTTTAGACTATTTTTAGTTACTTATTTTTTTTATTTAAGTGTATATACAGTAAATAGTTGTACAATTTACGAATAAATCTAGTAGCCATGTATCGAAAATAAAATTGTTTTTATTAATACTTATAAACAAGTTTAAAACAATCTTGCATGTATTCCAAAAAGGCTAGTTCTTATTTGGTAGCAACAAGACTTATGAAAAGCCTAGCTAAGGTTTTATTCAAAAGAAAAAACATGATATAAAATTCCATTTCGTTTATTTATTTGGACACACAAAATACTAACTTTGTCACTAGTCACTAAATAAAAAACTTTACTAAACTAAATATATTACATACTAAGACTAAAGGACAGATTATTAGGAAGCAAGGACCGCTGAGAGGCCATAGACAATATTATTGCAGAGATCATAGACTAGATTCTACATGAAAATACACTTAGCTTAATATTTTTAGTTTATTTTAAAACCACAGAGGGACCTTTAATGTACTTTTGTAAGCTAGGTTTTATTGTATTATTTCTGATTATGTTGGTAGGATAGTACCAATCTACCGACTGAAAATTTATCGTTTGAAAATTTTGGCATTGCCTGTCAAAAATGGTGTTAGTTAACAGCTGGTTTATACCCTAACCTAATCCCAATTCAGGAATCGGGAATTGAGAAGTTGAGTATTTTTTAAACTCTGTTTTGGGAAACCTGTCTAATTTTGCCATTAAAGTAGGGCTTGACGCGTTTTTAATTCCAAATTCTCAAACCAGAAACCGGCCCTTCGTTTCTAACTCTGATTTACATTAACGTTTAATAGTAACAAATTGGTATCTACTACTTAAGGGTGTGTTTCATCACTTTCTGATAAAGTTACCGAGGACCAATCATTAGGTCACCGTATCCCAGATCGCAGTTAACTCTAAACATGGGTCCCCTCAAACAAATTAAGGATGTATAGATAGAATAAAACCTAATTGCTCGGAACACTACGCGAGTCGCTGCGGAGTAGCAAATAATGTGTCAATTGGGTTAAAGGGTTCGGTACTGCGCAGCGAAAAGCGAACTTCACAGACGTCATTAAGTTTTAATCGACCAAAAGGTGTAACGAAAAGTGTTGAAATAGACTCTTAAGTTTGACAAAAAGTGTAAACATAAGGAAAATTGTCAGTCAAGAAATTTTAAAATGAGATCTTGATTCAGTCAAAGAGTTGACTGATTGACATTATTATTACAATCACCCCCGGTTTCTAGAACGACTTATCGACACTTCACAAATGAAATGCAAGTCAAGTGATTGTATTGGCTGACGAAAATGTATTCAACCAATCAAAGCAGCTATCTTGCATTTCACAGTTTCTCACAATAATTTTGCGATAATTTTCGTTGCGGAAACTGGGCTTTATTAAAAAGTAAGGGTCTATTCATACTTTGTCAAAGTCGATAAGATATTCGATCTCTCAAAGCTTTGATGGATGATTTTCATATCGATTTGCTCTTGGCCTTATTATTTACAGTATGAATGGAGCCTTATTTGTATTTTGTACAATATTGAAATGGAAGATTAAAATAAATGCTTTCATCATTTATTGCTGACAAAAAAGGTTTTTAAAATAAATGACGATTGTATTATTAGTTCACAACGATGCCTACAAGTATTTCTATCGAAATGTATATTTTTGTTGCAATTACATACTTATAAAAAAAGAAATGACGAATAATCTTTTGCTCAACAAAAGATAAAATTCATCAGTTTACAGTTTTCATCATTCCCTGTGACGATTTACAACAAATTGAAAACTGAAAAATGCAATGATAGAAGTTAACATTAGTCCTGTGAAATGACAAAGTAAGTAAAAATGTTATATGAAATCGATTTATTTACAAAACAACTACATTTCTTGGTTATTTTAGCTAAGGTTTCCCTTGGAACCCGTACCTACAAATAAACTTAAAATAATAATTATATTATTTAAATTTTTTAATAATAATTTTCCAAATAATTTTAGCCTCTAATTATCCAAAAGTATTTAACACTTCCAAACCAATACAATTATTTTTTTATTTATCGTTTAATTTTGAAAAAGTCACATGTTCTACAAAAGTTACATATTTAGCAATTCATAGGAGCACTGGGCAACTAAGACGATTGCTCATTTATTTTTTTTTATTTATAAATATAAAAATTGTTATTTATTTAAATAATTTATGAAAACGCATGCTTTTTACATAGGGTTGAACTTTTAGTCGACTAAGCTTAGTTTACAACTTATAACTAAATTAAATTTGTAGCTAATTTTCTTTGTCGCTGGACGCGCCATCTGCGTGTTTTCTTAATGTCCAATAATCTGTAAAAGATGAAAAATTCAAATTAGTATAATGACACTTTAATCTTTTTTTTTTAGGAATTAGATTTTTGGTTACATGGAGTTTAAAAGTCGGTCTCTCAGTTGGTCATTTGGAGTCAAGAATGTTTGATACCAAATGACAGCTTATCAGGTGAAAGAAGAGCTTTGTAAATACTCCACTTCAAATTATTAATTCGGAACACGGGGGTACGTACGCCTCCACTATTGCACATAGACTTCCAAGAAGTTGCAAGTTAATCCCCGTACGGAGTTGTCAGATTTGAGAACAATCACGTTTCAATAAAATAAAATAATAAAAACAAAATATTTTTTTAATTCTTTAATTTTTAAGTAACATTCGCGTTTCAACAAATTTTACGGAGATATTCTAAGATGCGAATGCAAACCTTACAGGGTCTTCCAACCATTGCCTTCAACTACCAATATTTACTACCTTAGTAACACATAAGTACATATATATGAACCACAAAAAATGTCGTGACAATACCCAGGTTTTCATAAAAATGCGCGGAGGCAGGTTACAATATCACAGGGCACCGATGGTGTCGATTTCAAGCGATATTCAAAGCCTTGGCTCGGAACAATAAGAACGCTCATTTGTGATATTCGCATTTCTTCTTGTATTACGCATGTTGTTTTGTTACAGTCGGCGTTTTGTTGTAAAGAATTGCGTGTTTTGAGAAAGATGAGCTTGTAGTAGTATTGTTAGTGGTAATATTATTGAAGGAGGCTTGAAGCCGTATGATTTGTTTGATGGTATTTACTTTTTTTATTCTTTGTCGAAATTTATTTAAATTAAAGCATCAGTGAATACGCTTCTAGTCTTAGAACTTTTGTGGGGGTATAACAAGGTACAAAACTAGTGTGTAAAACCGCAAAGGAATAAACTAAATTATATTTTTAGGTGAATACGCCTAAAAAATATCAACGATGACGACACTAAAAAGTCTAAAATGTTGCACTAGTCAATCCCATACATTTCCAATTTTTATGTAAGAATTAATTAAAAAGGAACAAAGTATTTTTGTGACAGAATTGACATGCATAAAAAATTATAAACTTAAAACTAAGAATTCTTTTGAAAATGACAGCCTGTATGAGGGAATTTTGATATTCTTCCCAAAATAAACCAGCAAATAGCTACATAATATCTAAATATCACTTGGTAGCGAAATAAATCAGATAACAGAAGCTACCTCATATCCAAATTGACTCTCCATATAATTACTATCGCTCCAGTCTTTAATTGAAGAAGTGTGAACTGGCCACTCGTAAAAAAACTCAAAAAAGGATCTAAGAAGCGAGAGAGAGACTGCACTATTCGCAAATAAAAACAGGTTTGGTCCCACTGCTTCGCCTGACACCGAGATGAAAAAATAAAGTAAAAAAAAAGTACTACGGACGTATTTATTGAGCCCAAGAGGACAGCTACCTGGGTTACGCGGACCCAACTTTGTTTGTAGGGTGGCTACACCAATTATCGTCCAGTCAATTATTTTGTTTTTTTTTTATATTTTTGCGGGGATTGAATTATGGGCTGATAATTTTTTGGAATAAATTATGATATGTGATATTGGTGATTGTTTCTTAAAATCTATAAAACTATTTTTTTTCTGAAACATAAAATTTTTATCAAAAGACGACTGTTTTCCTCAAGTTACCGTCCACTAACAGGTTATTTTACCGTTCGCTTCATGTTTTACGCATACATTCGTTCAACAATGGCGACCGTGATATACCAGTGTTATTGTTTATGTGTTATTTTTATGGTGCCGTCGCACGATTTACATAAAAGGAAGGTTTTCTATACATTTTAATGTATGTAACATCTCTGGTAAGCGCGATTTGTCCCATAAAAGAGTGTTTAAAAGATGGTACTTCATTTCAAGCAGTGGGTTTTGTATTACATTTTAATGGGTTTTTCATAGAATTCTTTAAAAGTAAGTGAATAAGTATATCTCTATTCATAGTTAGCTTTTAGATTGAATCATATTCTACGTAGAATGTTTTTTTCATGCAGGTTTCTCGGTGATTTATGCTTGCTTTCGTGGGAAAGGTGAATTATGAAGGTAAAGTGCCATTCTACATACATTTTTTTATGAATCTGAGGGTGATTTTTTGGCATCCTTGCTAATATTGAAAATGCGCAAGAACTCTGTGTGCTACGTTTTCATGGATAACTGCTTAGCCAATTTTGATAAATTTTCGTATTTCCTCTTTCTATTAGGACGTAGGTAACTTTTCATCCCGGCAGAAAGTTTCCACACAATAATTAAAAAAAAAAGTTTTATTTTCTCTTTTACGAGAAAATTCAAACTTTATTTTTTTAAACTGTCAGCACCAATAAAGCCCTAAAACTTCAAACAGAACGGTAATCTCAAAGTTCCCAGCAAAAAGTCAATAATAAAGTTGTAAAAACAAAATTCTTCACTAATTAAAAGCCTGCAGGTAATTGGTATGGTTTCCTGTTTCCTGCGCGTAACTGATAACTTCCAGATTTTGTGTGTGTTTATTTGTTGTATTATCACATTTATCACGGGACTGCTTGTGGGATAGGCAGGGCGCCAACGATAATGAGTACTGTCAATATTGTTTAGTTACTTTAATGTATTACAAAGAAAAAAGTGTAAGATAGATAGGATTATTAAATAGAAAAATCAATCGTCAATCTAGCCTTTCCAAATATGGCTCTGCTTTCAGTCTAGCTATAATTATGCTGTTGCGTTCTTGTTCTACATTAAAAAAAAAACGAATTTTCTTCTGGTAATCGTGTCTTTACCCTAATTAGTCTTTTTAGAGGCAAACATGTCGGCGTTGTAAACAAAAGGGTCATCATTTTAGTAATATATTTTTTAAGCACGCGTTTTACTGTCTCACCTGAGGGTTAATTCTAGCAACGATCGAATTCACATCTCATTCGCAATCTGTTAAAAAAACCTCATTTTCCCTACATTTTAAGAATTATCCCTCTATTAGGTAAATGATGATGAGGTCGAGGATGGAGCACGCTTGCCTAGAACCAACATATTCGTTCTTACCAGGCCAGGTTCTATGCGAAATCACAACATTCGGTAAGAAAAATCCATCTAAACATTAATAATAATAATATAATAATAATATAATATATCCTGGGACAACTCACACACGGTCATCCGATCCCAAACTAGGCAGAGCCTGTACTATGGCAACCAGACAACTGATAAACATACTTTTAAATTTCTAAATACATACATATTATACACAAATTACACCCAGACACAGAACAAATGATCATGCTCATCACACAAAGATTTGTCCTGGGTGGGAATCGAACCCACGACCTCCGGTTAAGCAGTCAGGGTCACTAACCACTCGACCAACAGGCCAGTCATTAGATGTTGACTCATCATAAGTCAGTTTAGTTCATGTTTAGTTTTAATACAGTGACGCAACCCTAGACAAGGACTTGACAAACGTAAGCAAAATGCAATTTACACTGCGCTTTTTTTACTTTACTTAAAATTCAAGTTAAAGTCATTGCGCTTAAGCTAGACAGACGTGTCACTTTACGAGCAAACACACGTTTAAAGCGAAAAAAAGCAAACAGATTCTAGACGTCTAGGGGCTAAAGTTTTAAACTAACACCGACTCAGTAAACTATGTTGTGACTAAACAAAGATGCTTTTTGTAAGTAGTAGATGGAAACGTTTAAGTTTAAGTAAATCACGCCATTTTGCTGCCAAGTGTCTACCATCTCACGATTGGGCTAAAGTAGACCTTGCAATTCAGGGGAACATTTTTACTTCAGCGCTGTGTTAAGTGAAAGAATACTATAAGGAGAGGATGATGAAGATAATTAAAGTCAGTAATAAAATATACATTAAATAAAGCTAGCTTTCGGCATTATATATTTTGCCGGCTTTTTCCAACTAGTATCGTGCATTTCTTACTTTCTTTCCAACTCGTGGCTAAAAGAAAAACAGCCGTACTAGTAGATCAAGGTTAAGCAACGCTTGCCAAGGTTGGTTTGTGGATAGTTGACCATTTTAACATACCGAGTTTCCTCTGTGCCTCGGAAAGCACGTTAAGCCGTTGACTGGAAGCCGACCCCAATTTAGTTGGGAAAAGGCTAGGCAGATGATGATGATGACCGTGCAATTCTCAGTCATAAAAGTAGTCTAAGACACTCGGCAACAGTGTAGCTTTTTATCATCATCATTATTATCCAAAGCCAAATCTCGCCCACTGCTGAGCATAAGCTTCTCATTTCTAGTGACAATCCCAATGTTCCCGTGCCAGCCTTAACCAGGTTCTACCCGCGATGAGCATTTTATCAGTAAATGAAATACCGAACCCGAAAACGTAATTCTAATCTAAAACCATGATTAATGTGTTAAATAACTCTAAATTAAACAAGGATGCATTCTATTTAAATCTTGTGTAAGACAGTAAGAATCAGATAAGAGAGTCTTAACGTTAGTCATAAACTTGCGCAAGCGCATGCAAGTGTTGCCAAACGTTTCCTGGAAGACTACCACTGTGTTTTAAAATTTGAAGTATGGCTGTGTGTAAGGGTATGGGCATAGTGTTAGGAGTTTCGATATGAGCGATTCAATTACTGTTTGATTTCTCCAACTTATGTAATAGACAGAGAGAACAATGTCTGTTTTTTTAATCTTTGTGGCTTTGGGTTTAAAATTAAAGAGGAGAATTCTCCAACATAGTTAGAAAGAAGGATACTGCCCTTTTATCTTCTGCTTTTCATAGTTTACTATTTTCTAAAAAGGTGGTTAGTCAGTTGTATGTATAATTTCTCAAAGTGGTCGCCAGTTTCGTACGCATATGGCGTGGAAATTCCTCAGAAACTGGCAACACGAACAAATAAATATTACACGATATTGCTACAAGTCAGTGGAACAACGTGCGACCCACGGATGCCCCTGAAGTTAAAGGGCAAAATCTATAAGTCCGTGATAAGACCTGTCGTACTGTATGGATCAAAATGTTGGGCTGTGAAAAAGACGGATGAGAAAAGATTGCATGTAGCGGAGATGAGAATGTTGAGATGGATGTGTGGAGTATCGAGAATGGATAAAGTGAGGAATGAGTACATTAGAAGTTTAAAAGTGGCGCCAGTGACGGAAAAGTTGAAAGGGAACCGCTTATCTTGGTATGGTCATGTGAATATAAATGTGGATGGATAGAGGGAGGCCAAAGAAAAGATGGATGGATTGTGTTAGGAGTGATATGAAAGAAAAGGGAGTTGGCGATAGCGTGACGGCTGACAGGACAGAATGGAAGAAAAAAACGTGTTGCGCTCGATCCCAAGTAACATGGGGGAAGGGCAGGAAGATGATGATGATCGCTTCAAGTCAGTAATAAAAAAGCAAATGAAATTAAAACATATCGAAAAACAGAATCAGTTGGTGTAAGCAGCTGTCTGTCGCTGCACACGGCTGCCCAGTTAGCCATCTTCTTTCTACAGTAGCTACTTAATCCGCTACTGATCAAGTCATGTAAACATAGCCTTACTTTCGGCGAAACGTGCCCGATCACTGATCCGAAATGTTATTTGATTTTTAATTTGGGACAATTCGTTATGTGAACGTTAAGCATGATATTATTTGAATCTTTACGATTAGCCCTTTATAACATCGGCAGAGAAGAAAGTAATATGGTTAGCTTTGTTAAAAAGTTAAGTAAAGACCTTATATGGACAGACTAGGTACTTAAACTGAAAAAAAACAAAACTTTTGATTTGTATGTTGGTCTCGGTACTAAATTATAAGTTCCAAAACGCAGATCTCTAAGGAGAAGAACTAAGTATCTCAACACACCATACAGTTTTTTTTATTGATAGGCTAGGTTAGCAAGTCTGTTGTGGCAAATTTTTGGCATCAAATGTTTCAGAACTACTTTTCTAGTAATGCTATTGTTGCGGCATCATTGCCACCACAGGAAAAAGAAAGAAGCGAAATTTGTACGGCAACAAAAAGAATCACAATGACATCTATCCTGTCAGCGAAGAACTACCAACGAAATCCTGCATCTCGCAAGCAAAGTTCTCCGTGCGATTTGAACATGTACAACAGTCCGAATATCAACTAACGGGCACAGCTCCACCAGACACAACCGTCTGGTCGGAGGATCCTCCCTTTTCAGTGGAATGCGGAACTTTACTCTCTGTTCCGCATACCTCTATACTAATAAAATTGGGCACAATCATTACCATCATATTACAATGCCTTTTAACCGTAATTAAGTGAACAAAATAAAAATAAAACAAGAAATTAAAAAAAACTGCAACTAACAATTTTCCCAACCTAAGCTTAGAAAAGCTTTCCACCCGACCTTTTCTCTCAAGAAAAAGCAATAACTAGGTACCTAGCTCAGTGTTATTGCGAACAGTTCCGCACAACTTGCACAAAAGTAGGTCATTTAGCTACTCAAGCGCAGTAGTAACTTGACGTACTTGCCAGCGTAAGTTTTATTAACTTACAGCCGCCATATTAGTGCTTAACGCGGGTCTAACTTGAGCTTTCGACGGCTGGCATTTGACAATTTGAAGTTGGATTGCATCACATTCTATTTAAGTATAAGAGCGAATTCCCGTGCTTAAAAGCGTCCAAATTCAAGTTGCTATATTATCTAAGCATCTAAGTGATAATCAATTTCAAAAAGTTATCAAAATTTAGGGAGTTTTTGACTGTTTGTGACTACAATGCGAATGTGAGAAAAAGTTATTAAAGTTTTTCATTACCTAAATTACCCACTAGTCAAACTTTTGACTAGTTCTCAAATTCAAGTCCTTAAGTTAGAAATAAATGTTTTACAATATTTGGTAGGCATACAAAAATAACCAGAATATACTAACTACCTAAGCTCAAGTTAGGTTTAAGCACGTTTTAAGTTGAACAAAAGCAATAAAACCATTTCTAAACTCTAAAAGCACATCCTACTTTAAAAACCTCCCAGAGAAAGATCTTAATCTTTTTTTTCTACACCTAAAACTAGTTTTGAGTTTTGAGCATCGCAAAATTTACCATACATATGTATACATATACAATTATACAAATATATATACATCCACATAGCTCGGTTGTTCACCTTAGTTCCCGTTACCTTAAGATACTCCGCTCCGAATGTTAGTAAACAAAATACGAAATAATACATCGATTTCTTCGTAAAATGATTCATTTATCAACAATGTTGAAACTTTCCTGAAACGTAATGTAGACTGGTTGAAACATGTTTAAAATGAGGTTATGTGATTAAAAGTTGAACTTGTTTTTGGGTTTTCAGGGCATTAATCGACGACAGTGGCTGGCAAGTGTGTAAAAATGACTTATACATATGCTTCTTTTTGTTTATATATGTCACCGCAAAATAGCAAACTCCGTAAGATTATAAAATAACTTGAGAGATTGTAAACTCTCGTTAAATTGTCAACTGAACATTTGGAATACTTTTTTAAGCATTAAAATTTGAGAGTCTATAATCTCGCGAAGTCATTCCGAGGAATTGTGGATAATAATAAAATGGCGACCAATCAGAGCACAAGTCTACAATTTATCTGTTTTCGTGTGATAGTAAACCTGGAAACAAAGCTCTCATTGGTCTTTTCAGAGAAAACAAAGACCAATGAGGGGCCAAGTTTCCAATTTAACTATCAAACCAAATCAACCAAACTGTCATCTCTCAAGTTATTTTATAATCTTACGGAGTTTGCTATTTTCCGGTGACATATATAGCTTAAATACTTAATTGGAAATATTGATGTTGTTGGCATACAATTTCTAAACTGTTCTTTTAAAATACGCCTTCGCCGACTCTTAATTCCAAAATAATCGCATGAGGACAAATACCAACATAATAAAGTTTCCTATGTCCAGATTCAAGCCTTGATCTATCTGTTTGCCATATATCCATGAAAATCCGATTAGTTGTTCAACCGTGATTAGGCACATATCAACCTACGCGTTTCCACCTGCAAGCAACTCGCATGTGTCCCGGGGCAGGGTCGTCTTGGCGGTGTCTCTTGACATCGCCAATGCCTTTAACTCCCTGCCCTGGAGTTGCATTAGGGAGGCACTCCGGTATCACCGGATGCCAACCTACCTCCGTCGCGTGGTCGAGGCCTATTTGACGGATAGGGCCGTCATCTACCCCAGTCACCGGGGTGAGTGGAACCGGCGAGAGATGTCGTGCGGTGTTCCGCAGGGTTCGGTTCTGGGGCCGCTCCTGTGGGACATCGGCTACGATTGGGTGCTGCGCGCCGACCTCCCTAGCGGCGTCAGCGTAGTCTGCTACGCTGACGACACGCTGGTTCTGGCACAAGGGAGGTCGCATCAGGCGGCGGCCGACTTAATGACACGCGGGGTCGCGATAGTCGCTGAAAGGATCCGGCAATTGGGTCTCGAGGTGGCCCTGCACAAATCCGAGGCCATGTGCTTTCATGGTTCTCGGAACAGGCCACCAGCGGGATCCCAAGTAATGGTAGGAGGGGTTCACATCGGCGTCGAGTCGACGATCAGATATCTGGGGCTCGTTCTCGATAGCCGGTGGAACTTCGAGGAGCACTTCCGACGTTTGGCTCCGAGACTGGAGCGGGCCGGAGCTGCCTTCAAGCGGCTCCTGCCCAATCTAGGGGGTCCAAACGCCTCCTGCCGGAGGCTCTATGCGGGGATCGTGCGGTCCATGGCCCTTTATGGGGCCCCTGTGTGGGCCCTAACGCTGAAGGGGCGACCAGTCCGCCAGCTCAACGCGTCCCAAAGGGTCATGGCCATCCGGCTGGCCCGGGGATACCGCACGATCTCCGGCGAGGCGGCGAGCCTCCTTGCCGGTTTACCACCATGGGATCTGGAGGCGAGAGCCCTCGCGCACGTCTACGCGTGGCGCGTGGAGGCGCTTCGCCGGGGCGAAACTCCGCTGCCGCGGCAAATTGCATCGCGGCGGACGGAGCTCCGGCAGGATACCATGGCGGTATGGAGACTGCGACTATCGCGGCCCAGCGCTGGGCACGCCACAATTGCGGCGGTAAGGCCCCTCTTTGAGGAGTGGCTGGAGAGGCGCCACGGCGTCCTCACCTTCCGCCTGACGCAGGTACTTACCGGACACGGCTGTTTCGGGAGGTACCTGTTTCGGATTAAGCGGGAGGACACGCCCGGGTGTCAGCACTGTGAGGATCGCCCGGAGGACACGGTGGAGCATACGGTGGAGGTCTGCCCTGCTTGGGCTGAGCACCGCCGTGTCCTCGTCGAGGCGATCGGCGGCGGCAACCTCTCGCGTCCGGCCCTGGTTGAATCCATGGTCCGGAGCGAGGAGGCTTGGGAAGCGGTCACCTCCTTCTGCGAAGCAGTAATGCTAGCGAAGGAGGAGGCGGGCCGCGCGAGGGAAAGGCAAGGCCTTCGCCCCAACCGCCGCAACAGGAGAAGACGCCCCGGGCGTCGGGAGTCGCAGGGCGATCCCCGGCCACCGTAGGCGCGGGCCTGCGGACGGCGAGCGTTGGGTGGCTCGCTGTCCGATCACCACCAGGCCCGGGTCGATGGCGCGTTGTGTTTCACGCGCGCCTCAAAGAGATGTCAGCATAGAAGACGGGGCCCGCTAGGGCCAGAGCCTGCCAGGGTTGCGGAATTTGTTCGAAAGAGTCACCGCGGCCCTGGAACGCAAAGGGCTTTAGAAGGAACACGGATGGGTTTTAGTCAGTAAGAGTCTGACACGCCCTTCCGCTCCACCCAGAGCGGAAGAAGTCATTTGATGATTTCCCATCCTTAAAAAAAAAAAAAAAAAAAGCAACTCGCATGCAATTTTGAAAACATTGCGGGTCACGATAGAGCGATTGATAACATTAAACTTTGGTATCCCGTAATGTAATGCAACGTGCGAGCTGGTTGTAAGTGGAAACGTGGCCTTAGAGTTTAACAAACCAAATCTTGTTCGTCACACTCCCAAGAAAATGATATTTTTACATAAAATATTTTGCATTAAAACAAGTAAAAAACAGTCTGGACTAAAATATAACTAACTGTATCTAAAAGCAGGAAACAAGACATTTGCTACGAGTGTCATTAAACTTAATCCGGTTTGACGAAGCTTAGCTAAGTTATAATTAAAAGCGGTTTCATTAAATAATTGGGTATGAAATCGAACTAATTTATAGTCGCATTAGTTAGTCGGTCCTTTCTTGAGAATCATGGCTAACTAAAAATCTTACATTTTAGTTTAACATAACTTCATTTTCGACCATGATATTTGCATATTTGGTCTCATCTAAAACTTAATTCAAAAGTTTATACTTACTTACCTCAGGTTTTTAAATCGTGTAGAACTTTTCAATCTGATCTCTACTTTATGAGCTGACACTATTAGTTATGTTTTATAGGTAAGTGTAATTGCCATACCTAAAAAGGAGCTTGCCAATTAAAACTTTTAACAAAAAAGATCAGGGTCAAATCCGATTTAATTATAAACCTTTAGCAACGCAATCAGGCTTCACTCCTACCGTCTAAAAGGGGGTAAAAAGTGCTAAAATATAAGATAAATCACTGCCGCAAGACAATAGAACATCAGTGTTCTATTGTTCTGAGGCCCATAATAACAGATTTTTATTAAACTTACTAGTCCTTTAATTTACGGTGAAATGGGAATCGAACCAACTACTTAAGTCTGAAGCGAGCGACTCAGCCACTGGTCCTAAATAAGATAGAATACCTTATAAGGTGAAATAAGGTGAAGCTAAAATTAATAGAATGTGCGGTACCACGAATATATCCGCAAACTTGATGTCCTGTCAGCAGTCCTTTCGTACGGGAAATAGATAATAATTGTATGGCAAATGAAATTGAAGAAAACAAATAGTAGTTTGTCATCTGTATGTTATTTCCTTTTGTCTCGCCTATGTGCTCACTGGCAGTGCTACCTTCTTTTGAGCGACTTCGTAATAATTTAAGGAAAGAAGAGTTTGTTTGATCGCTCTAAACTCTGGAACTACCAGTCGGATTTCGAAAGTTATTTTTGTATATGATAGCCACATTCATGAGGAAGGCAGGACAGTCCTACGGGGACGAAAAAAAACGGGATATGCACGTACGAAGTCGCATGCAAAAGCTAGTCTTAAATATGATCTATATACGGAACCAAGCGTGGAAAATCAGTTAAACAAGTTGGTGTGACCGTGAGCACGACGAATGAGGAATGTCTGGAGCCGTGCCTTGCTTCGGGAGTGGGCTTACGAGATTGGATGTCTAAAGAACGAAGTTACAGACAGCGTAATACGTACCTAGTTACTTTGTTTCTAACGGTGGAGGGGTACCATGAGGAAGTAAGAATTGAGGAGTTCTCGTGGAACATTTTGGTACGATTTTGCCAAAATAATCACCTCAGGACTTGTTAAACCTCAGTTTGTTCGGAATGATGGCGAAAAAAAAACATCTGTGATAGATTTTGTTGGAACTAATGCAAAAAGTGTAGTTCAGTGATTTTATTCGACGCATAGGTAAAATCCAGGATGGAAAAAACAATAATTAACTTTAGTTAAACAATACGAAGTCACTCACTTTAATAGGACTGATCAAACGCCTTACAAAAGTGAGCCCACACGTACAATTACTAACTTAGCCCAATAAAAGAACATTCAATCATAATTCATCCATTCTTCTTCCCGATTTGAAAAGGTTACGTACCCAAACTTTTGCTCCGTTTATTCAAATGTACCACAAATAAATGCTACCCATACATTTTGTATGACCATTATGTATGTATGTGTGGAGGGTGTTTTCTCAGCGAATGCCGAGTCATTGTATGTTATCGGATAAAGTCAAACAAGGAAGCCGACAGTTATCAGGCCACGAGCGGGCATCGAACCCCGACAATACCTTTCACCAGCCAGTGTTACGTGAGCAAGAGGTTACAGCGATACGCCCTTTAGATATTTTGTCAATGTACTTATTCGGATGGGAATAAGTTGTGAGAGCTTTTAAAAGCGTTTATAGTACAACTAGCTTTTGCCCGCGACGAAGCTCGATAATATAGATTTTCGCAATAAAAGTAGCCTGAAATCGTCTCCAGGATCTTTTCTATATCTCTACCAAAATTCTTCAAAATCGGTTCGGTGATTTAGCTGTGAAAGCGTAACAAACAAACAGTCACTTTAACATTTATAATATTAGTTAGGACACCGCTGTCCAAATAAAGATCATTTTTCTCCTCAACCTACTAATTATTTATTTAAACTTAATGTACAATAGTGGTACACGGGGAAACTGTATTGTATTTATATCATCAACCTCATTAATTTAAGTATTGAAAATGAAACTCACGTCCCGACCAATTACTAGACCAGTAGTTCCCAAAGTTATCTATATCTTGGCCCACAGAACAATCACTACCAAATTCGGGACACACCACATAGTTGTCACGAAGAACAAGTAAGAAAAAAAAATGTTACAACAATATTCGTGACAATAAAGAAGTCGGATTTGACAGCTGAATAGAGAGGGATAGATGATCGCTTTACCAGTAGGTGCAAAAGAGATTTATTTCATGTCTCTTTCTCTTAACAGTAAAGCAATGTTGTATCCTGCTGTCAAATCCGACTTCTTAGATTGTCACGAATATAATTCGCTTGGAAGTACTCCTTAAAATTTCTTTTAAATTAAATAGGAGTGTTATTTCGATGACAGTTATGTTTTACGTTTCTATGATTGTCATTAAAGTCGATGCTTACATCGGCTTTTCAGGGCCCATCCATTAATCGCTCGCACCCCACAGTTTGGGAAACACTGTACTAGACTATAATCGGTACCATAATAATAACCATTCTGCCTACATTATCGATAGGTATGCAAAAGATTAAATACTGATAGTACCTGCCTTCGCTCATTTTACTAACAATATCTGCAAACAAGTTTCTTGTTGTTAAAACGGTGTTCAAAATTAACTTTCAAGTTATTCATGTTAAATATTTTAAAATTACGACATTTTTATCTTACAAACGCGTAACAAACGAACAAACGCACTTTCGCATTTACAATTATACTTTAAGGATCCAAAGAAAAAAACCGGTCAAGTGCGAGTCGGACTCGCGCACGAAGGGTTCCGTACCTGTCCTGTGTGTGTGTTACCGTACGTGCTCGTTTTTATAGATAATGATCTATAAAAACGAGCAAAAAAATTACGTTTGTTGTATGGGAGCCCCCTTAAATATTTATTTTATTCTGTTTTTTAGTATTTTTTGTTATAGCGGCAATAGAAATACATCATCTGTGAAAATTTCCACTGTCTAACTATCACGATTCATGAGATACAGCCTTTACCCAGCATTTTATTCTTTGGGTACGGAACCCTAAAATGTCGGAACTTAAAAATACTCAACAACTAAAATTTAATTTTAACATCGTCTTAACAACAAGAAACACATTCAAGCAGATATTGTAAAATGAGCCAAGGATATTAGTTAGGATTATTTATGAGAAATATCTTCTAAACCAAGAGGACGGAGGAATACCAATCATATCCGGGGTCCTAAATAACTTTAACCTCTTTCAATCAAATATACAGAAAAAAAATCATGCAACCGTCAGCATTCCTCTAAAATTATTCCTAAGTTCGGCGCACGTTATGCGAACGGACCCTTTAAATTGTTCTGTCGTGTCGCACGCGTTATTTAAAAAGCAGTAAAAGACTGTCACGCTATGTCCCATTTAGGATAATCGTATGCAAAAGAGTCAGTTAACGTGACGTCTGATTTATTCAGAAAATCAGGAGTCATGCCTACTTGATTATAAGGTCTGAATGAGGTAACGGGATTTAATATGGTGAATCTTAAATGATGTATGCACATATTGATTGTTATGGTTCTGTACGCAAAGGGTTAAATCAAAATCAAAAGTCATTTATTTAAATTAGGCTGAGTGCCAGCACTTTTTGAACGTCAAAGTTCAACATAAAGACAGTCCCCCAAAACGCCCGCCCGTCACCACTTCCTAGTGTTTTAGCTGGGAAGAAGAAGTGGCGCAACAAACTCCCCAGCAATTAGGTTAGCCCGTAAAAGGTAGATGAAATTTTCACAGTGCGTGTATTTCTCGTGGCTATATCGTAGAATATGTCCATTTTGTGAAGTGGTCGGCTGCGCTGGTCTCCTATTCCTCTTTGCAGGATTTAAAGCAACCTAACGTGAATGGTATGACGGGAGCCAAGTTTGCTCGCTTCGCTTGTTCACCCTAGCTCCCGTAATCCCATTCGTACCTTACCTATCCGAGTCGAGTTGGCCCTTAGTTCCCTCAAACCTTATCTGAACCAACCTCGGCCACATGATGAAATGCCCCATTAGGTTTTTTTCATGAATGGTATGGAACTCGGTTTTTATTGTAAAACAACGTTACTTTGAAAGACGAGATTTTATTACATCGGAACCAACAAACGCACAATATTTGTGAAATTGTGACTAAAACAGCGACATTCTATGATAGCTTATACCGTTTGCAGGTTTTCATGTTAATTTGGATTACTAAATTTATGAAACAGAAGCGAAGACTCCAATGTAGTAAGGTCCGCAATAATTACGCACCGCTTAAATCGTAATTTAGGAAATCGATAAAAATATATATTTATAATTTTACAAGATTCTTTGTCAAAAAGCTTTGGGAAACATGTTTTGTTCCATTAATATCTTGAGTCCTAAAACGTACCTATCAGGAACATACAGATAGGTATAAAATATGCATAATGTGTGCCTAACATAACCTGCCATTTTGATTAGCATCTAGCTTACGATGACACAATACTAGATAAACCGGTTCATTGCACTTCTAAAACGTCACGTGACCTGTCTGTCCATTATAATAATGCAATGTATAAGTAATAGCTATACTGCTACGTTTCAAACTTCAATATTAATATTGGACATGATCTCTTAGCCAATTTTGAACTTTGATTAGCCTGAAGTAAGGTACCATGTCGTTTGGGAAGCTCTGTCGCTTAATTACAAGGAGGTCTAGACAACAAGATTTTAATATGATTTTTATTGACTGCTGTATATATTTTAGATTGTATTCTTGATATATTGGTGATTCAATCTATGTAACTGCAAATCGCTCCAATATACTAACAAAATATAGAACTGAATTTTATGACAATCCATAATAATCAGTATGGTTCAGCTTTTATCTCCTAGCGTTCACCGAACAGTCGAACATTGATTGGATTAGGGGTTGGGGGAGGGGAGGACAGAAAAACTAACTTAATTTTAAATTTTAAGAGTCCATTTGATAATATCGAAGAACCCAGTTCATCTCATTTTGGAACTTCTGATGGCTTTAAAAACCTTTCAGATGAATAACAGGAACTATAATGAAGAGCCAATTAAACGCTTTGAAAGAAGAAAGATATAACTGGCAGAATTTAAAGCTATGCTTCATCTTATGTCCTAGATCCAAAAGACCAAAGCTCCATCTCAGGGGATATTAAGAAAGAGAAGGGCCAATCGTTTTCGTGGTGACTTATTTTGAAGATAATTCAATCGACAGTTCAGACCATTGACATCCAACATTCGTTAAATTCAAAAAAATGCGGGTGTATCCAATTCCAGAGCACCAGACACTTCGGATAATAATAGTCCCTAAAGAATAATAGTACAGTCAAGTGCTCCCATAGGGCACGGTTGGCTGCGTAGGGAAACCGTCATGGTATGCTTCGGTTCTGGTTGAAGTAACCACAGAATTAATGCTTTATTCTTATTACTATGAGAAACTTTTTGAAATTTAACGGCCAAAGAAGGCAGGAATGGATGCCATTGGTTGAATGTGAAGGCGGGAAAGGATGCGGATAGCTGATTGGCTCGACAGTTGTTGGAATTAAGTTGGATTTGAAAGTGTTTGATGTAGTACACGTTAAAGCTATCCAGTAATATGGCTGAATTTAGATTCGTTGGGGAGTGACCGGCATTTGGGACTTTAACAATTTGTATCAAGAGAGGACTCTCTTGAAATCAAAGATATTTCGAAATTCTTCAAACATTTGCTTTATAGCTTTGTCTTATGGTTCTACAAAAACATCAGTTTTGTATCATTAGATGCTGGTCTCGCCCCAGTCTGAAGTATTTTTTTTCCTAATAAAACCAAAATCATCACTATGGCGACAGGTGCGTCTTAAAAATTTCATGACCTTTAAACGTAGGGACTCTATACCATGTTCGAAGTCGTCCAAAATATCTATTGCCTTTCATTTGTATCAAAAGTCGACATGCACTTCCTGATATTGTTCTATTGTTACCAAGATCACATATTTCTCAGGCAGTTTTTGTGTTTCGTGAATTGATAGTATCGGTGTCGTTTCCTTCTGATTTTATAAGGAAAATAGTACAGTCGTGTTCTTATTATTAGTTAAATTATATGGATTTCATTTCAGAGTTACATTCTTGGAAGGTAAGAAATAAGGAAGTTCCCCCCCGAAATTGGTTTTAAACTAACCATATATCTGAGACTCTGTTGTGACTTCAATGTTCGCACGGTCAAGTTAATGGAATAATCGATTGCCTATAAAAATAATAACGATTTACTAGATCGAATGACTTATTGAGTTTAATTACAGAACATCGTCAAATATCAACCTGCGTTCTCTTATTTCTTAATTGCGTTACCTGTTCTATGTATCGAAGTTCTCGATTAACTCAGTATCGTTAAACTAAACGATCATCGTTAAAGCATAGAAATTCCTCACACATTATTATCGATGACAAAACCGATGATCTAATGAAAGTTTCCTTTTTTGCTTCATGAGTCAGAGCAATGGTTTGGACTTGTTCGAACAGGTGACTTCGATGTAGTTTTTCACGACTTCATACCATAGAAACACGGTAATGAAAGTGCTTTAAAAGGTAATAAAGACGACAACTGTAAAATATTTGGAACAAGTCAAAGCGATAGGGCTAGCTCTTTGCTCAAACTTGAGTCATAGCGATATCCAGTGCTCTCTATAATTTTGAATATTCTAAGTATTCCAGAGCGAATTTAATTGTGATAATGCTTTCACTGCATTCCTAGTAGGCTCGGGTGAAATAACTACACGCATGAGAAACCGCTGACATATACCGTTACACAAAGTAACGGGAAATTTAGATTACAAAAATATATTTTCAGTCTGGAATGTGTTCGTAGCTAGTAGAGATGATCATTAAATGAAAGAAAGAAGCTTTAAAAGCAAGGAAATAAGGCGTCTTAATCCTAATAGCACAAATAATAATATTAACTCCAATGACATTTTTTTACTTAATTTACAAGAAAGCTAAAGTCAAACAAGGTGGTGTGACATTAGCCATATCTGCTTGCAATTGGCAACTAGCAAGCGATTGAGGTCAAAAAGCAGACACACCCAGAGTACGTCACATGTTTATTTGCTTTGGCCATACCTGTACAGGATAAGTACTAATAGGTGTTGCAGAAGGCTCACTAGAACTTAGGAATGACAAAGTATAGAAAACTGAAGGGAAGCAATTGAATATATGAAACAAATAGATGTAGTCGACAAGATAAATATAAAATGGAATGCCAATATGAATTGTGATTGTATATATTTTGCCAGTGATTCAGAAACCTTAACCTAGTTTGTACGTTTAGAGGATTTATTTTAGGATGGATGCATTATAGCATCATATTTTGTAGTAGCTTCAATCTCAATGGTACTTTTCGGGATTTTAAATATATGTATGAATTGATACTTGCTTGAGCATCTTTATCATGCTGTGAATGATCGAATGTATTTTGTGTCCCTTTTGTACCTCCCTGTTTAGTGGTTTAACCTACTATGGAATTTATCAATAGTAAATATTTACTTTTTTCTATAAAACTTGGCTTATTGCGTTTTATCTGTTCAGTATTTAGGTTAGCTCATCAGTCATTTTAGTATCTATCTTGTGTTTGTTGTGTGTACAGCTTTGCTTTTTTATGTTTATTTGTTGTTTAAGTTTTTTAAGGGACAGACAAGACGATTTTGTAAGATGAGTAGAAATTTCTCTTGCATTGGATTCTCTTGAATTTCTTTTGCGGATTGTTGTTCCTCCCGCATAAACTTAGCTTACTGAAAATTGATCGTCTTCGTTAATTAAAGCAATAGTATGGAATAATGATACTTAACTATAATCGTAGTTTTACTGTACTAAATCTTGCAGTAGAATCTCTTTTGTTTTATAAGTCCCATTACAATTCGTTCAACAAACATTGGCACTTTTACGATCACTTTATTGCCGTCTAGCTTCATTGAAATGGTTAATAAAAACTTCAATGTCGAATAGTTTTTGATCTAAGCGAGTGATAAATATGCCTGTCTAGGAACCTAGATATTAGCATGACTGTAGTCTAGACGAAGCGTCTATTGTCGCCTGAAATGGCTAGATATAGAGGTAGTATAATTTTGTACATGCAGGGCACGTATGCATGTTGTAGCCGGTTTTGCGTATGCTGCAGTTCACGTATGTACGTATATGAAATAATTAGATACCCAAATAGGTCAAAGTGTCTGGGCAAACTAGACATCGTTTTGGTTGATGATATCAAGCAAGTAAAAATGCCAACGATGACAAATGAATTAAAAACATATATGCCACGTTAAGGTTGAAAGGATAAAACAGAAAATTAAGCTAGCCAGCTAAATTCAATAATTCAGTCAACAGTAATGAATTAAAATTTAAAGAACAAACCTTCTACACCAATGCACATGAAACTAGAAACATTTCGCTCGATCACAAAATTTAGTTTGCTGCTGAGAGAGATGGCCTCAAATGATCGATGAACCAGAATGAAACAACGCACGTGTTTATTTAAGCAGCTTGCCACTTGAAACTTAAGATGAAGCACCCACAAAAAAGTTCAATTATCTTTGGGAACTCATAGGATAGCCTACGGGTCGTTGACTTTTATGTTGTGTAAGAAAGTACTATGTTCAAATTGTCGGGCACTCCTCCAAACCTTTTTTTGAATAGGCTCTGCTTTGTGTAGATGATTTGTGTTTAAAAGTAATTCATGTTACATAAATTATCTTTTCTTTAGCATAGTAATTGACATTTTGGTATGGTGTCTATGTTTAGTTCCCACGTAGGTTTGTGAATATTCTGTTCCCGTCTGTTTTCACTATTTCTGCGCAAGAGTTGGTTTGGTGATAAGTTCTCATTACCTAACTACATATAAGGCATGTAATGTTGGAACGTTACATAGTATTAAATATTTTGAAGCTGCAGTGACCGGAGCTATAGACAGATGTATGGACACGATTCAAAATCATGACATGCAATGATCCTTAATTTTCAATATTTCATGTACTTAAGTTATAATCGGCAATAAACATAAATACGGCCCAAAAGCTCGCTTAACCTCCTTATTAACTTACAATAAAGTCTAAATTAGTGCAACAAAAGTTTTATTGTTACAAAAACAATTTGGTCGGATGGTACCACGGGTGAAACAAAAAATGTTGGGCCTTAGATGACGTAACGGGTCAGTGACCTCGGACACCATGGGCTGATCGAATGCCATGACTCGAATCTTTGATCATTGTATAAGAGAGATTATGTTCTTGATCAACATAGTAGTTCATAGACCCATGAGTGAAAAAGTGGTTGAGTAACTTTGAAATCAACAGCATTGGCGAAAGAATGATCTCATAAAAGAAGATGTGGAGGTGGAAATTTAGATGGGACTTTGCCCAGCGGTGGGTTGATATACAAAAGGTCAGTGATGAAAGAGGCACTCATATAGAAGCTGTCAAAAGGCGCAAAGTTCAAGCTTGCGAGTGCTGTCAAGTTGGTTTTACTATATATGTTTAGTCACTGACTAAAGAGTGTTGTGTGTAGGCAATCAATTAATCATGGATCTTAGACAGGGTGTTTATGTATGTGGCATATGCTAAATTACTGTAATTCCGATTCCCTATTTCTTGGGGCACTTCCTTACTTATGGGAATTCGAAAAGCTTAGCTTACAACTGACTGAAACTATAAAATATTTCTTTCGATTTATCATCATCATAAACCGTAATAAGATACAGTTTAAGAAGTTAAAAACAAAGTTAAAATCAAATTCAATGAAAAATAAGACCTCTTGGACTTTCTAATTTAAAAGCTTGGACCGGAAGGTGTGTCGTGATTGCTTCTAATAGTCCCTTGAAATACCCCGGAAGAAGCCAGCCGTGACGATTTTTTAAAGTAACTTTGGAGCTTTGTACTATGTTCTTATTTTAATTTCAAGTGCTAGGAGGATATTATTTTTAGCCTCAAAAACATTTTGGACTAGAAGTGAATCCTATGACTATTCATAAGTTGACTGGACCAGTTTTTTGCATAAGATTGAAGAGGATACGTTTGTTTATCTTACAAAATTTTATTGCTAACAAGAAATTAAAATGGACGGAAGCGGAAATGTAAAACCAATTTGGATCAAAGTGGATGTTTTAATGAGAAACCAGAAGCTGAGTCAACACAAGATGTAATCGACAAAAAATTAAACCAAATAATTGATTGGATTTTGTACGCATTTGGAGTTGATATTTTGAGAGTTGAAGATAATAATAATCCTGAATGATGTTTATGCGAAGCTGTTATATTAACAGTATTTCCATTTATGGCTATTAAATAATCTTAAACACATCATAATCCTAAATAAACCTTTTGAAATTGCAGATCGTACACCCACTACCGCAGTTAAGAAGCCGGTTATAACTCTGAGTCATAACATAATCATGTAATATTGTCCTTTTTTGTTCACTTACTCATATCTAACTAATTGTCTCTTATTATGGGATGGCAATTTGAACGTAATTATTAATTACCTTCACTATTACGTCATTCTTCATCAGCAGATGATAGACAAACTATAACAGCTTTTGAGTTTGATCGTCTTTGTTTTGTTTAAGTTCGTTGGTTTAATAACTACGGGTGTTTCTTCTTCATATAGCTTTTAAGGTTCAACTTTATCTGGTTGTGGTTTAATAGGTTTAAAAGTTTTTTCGATAGTGTTAATGTTGGTACTATCTCAAAATAATATCTTCATCGATAGTGACCTATGTGCTGCCAACAACGATGCTGTGGAAGTGGCAATGTTTTGGGCAACCCAAATTTAAACAACAGTCGTGCCAGCGATAGGAAGAAGAAGAAGAAGCTTCGTCTATGAAATTAACTGGACTACCACAGAGACCACTTTTGTCTACCAAAATTTGACCCTCATTAATGAAAAATATTGGTATTCTTTTTTCTATAGCAGTCACAGTTACTGCTGTAATATTTGTCATAAAAGCTTCCTTATTTCGGGTTTTCAACTTTTTTTTATTGTATAACTAAGTTTTATTGGTTTGATGGATGAGTAATGGAGGAATATGTAAATAAAAACCTCAGTTAGTACTAAAGATAAGTGTTTAGGTAGATTTGAGAGTCACGTGCCCAGTGACGTGTTCTGAGCAAAAGGTAATATGTTTCAACCGAGGCGAGGTACGAAAATTCTTTAAATAATAATCTCAAGTCTTTTGTTCCCTTATTTCATTCTTCTTTCATTTAGTGTTTATCATGTTCAGTATTATAAGTATCTGCTGTAATATTTCATACATAGTTCTATACTTAGTTATTTGTTTGAGTAGATGGAGCAGTAGCATCACCAGACCAACAGAGGGCATTGACCCCATTGAAACTCTTATACAGTATCCGTATTGGGTTTAAAGATCAAATTATATTTTGATTCAGTTATGTAATAATGAGATATAGATTAAGAAGCAATTCCTGAAATAGTTATTCCCTATGGAATGTACATATATGGACATGTTTGTCATCTGCAATGAGGGCAACTGAATAATGATACCGGTATAGAATGCAGTTTAAAGGTCAAACTGACAGAACATTAAATGTGACATTCAAGTTTGGGCAAGTCACTTCGTGAAAGTGGACACACTGCATTTTATGGTGATAAATTACTTTCACTTAACAATAATTTAGTAAGAAACAAAGAAAATGATAAACCAGGAGTTTAAAATATTGGAGCACTTAGTCTGTGGTTCGAAAATGAATTCTGGCGCAAAGCCAGGACTACATTAAAATGTAACGAAGACAAACAGAATAACTAAGGAATTTATTAATATTGCCACAAGCGTAGTGCAGAAGCCGGTAAAATAATCATAAGCTATCAATATTGATTAAAATTATTTGAACAATTTCTACGATAACACAAACCTGGCCCATATTTCACAATTATGATTCCCCGTGCAAACATGGCCTCATAAAATAAAAATGCAGTGATCAATCCCTTGGCTGGTGCATTATGCAAGACGATGACTGAATACGAAATGAGTTGGAGAAGATTGACACGGGATTATAAATAACGAAGTGAAAAATTGCCTCAATTGTTGCCTCTGGAGGACAATGTAAGTTTACAGTAGTTTTTTAAAACAATAGTGTTTACTGACCTGTCATTTGCAGCTGTCTTCTGGACGCGGGGGTGCGTGGGGTTCGCGGGGTGCGTGCGGCCCGGGGTGTTCTAGGGGTGCGGGGCGTACGGGGCGAGCTCGTAGAACTACCAGCACTCCTCCTTGACGGAGACCCCAAGACCCTCAAGTCAGTCGTGTTCCCAACACACGCCAGCGCTTCCGTCGCCATCCTCATAGGACTCTCCGCGTTCTCCTTATCCTCTTCGCAAAATTTTACTGGAGAATCCATTTTTGCGGATTTGTACGTGTATTCTGTCTCAATATCGAAATTGAAGCGTCTGATGAACCGTTTCCTCTCTCTGGCATACTGCTCGGCCATTAGCCGTCTCGTCTCCTCCCGGTCCGGCGCGCCAAACAAGCACTTGCAGCTCCCGCGCCTCCTCCTCGGAGTATTAGACGTCCTCAGCGCCATTCCCACTGACATGTCGAACCTCCTC
>NDFZ01005483.1:528049-609096 GCA_002192655.3 Mamestra configurata
TCCGGCCGCCATAACCGTATCGCGCGTCAGGTGAGCACTGACTGGTTAGCAAGAAACATCTGACTAATCTCCCGAGAGAAAACAGCTGTCCGCAGGTAGCGTGCGAGAGGGAGGATATGTGAGCCGGTGCGTTAGAGCGGGCGAGGATCGCACCTGGCAGGGACGCGCCAATTCTAACCTATAAGCGCGGCGTGGCCAGCGTATGCGCGCGCGCTACTACCGAGCCCGACTACGACTGACGCTCGGTGTTTTCCCGCGCATCGCCGCGTGCGCCGATTTTGGCACTCACTTGGCGCGCAAACCTTAACAATGGAAGCAAGGACGCTTTTTGTATAGGGGGATACAGGTGGACTCTTAAAGGGGAAGAAAAGAATAGCCTTTAGTTCAAATATTAGAATTCGCCATTGAAATATGGCCGTTTTGGGAATAGGTGCGAAGTTTCCCGCGCGATTTATTTATAGTAGTGCGTGACGTCCTTATCTCGGTCTTGGTGAGATAAAGTGGACATTAGAACCAATTCTATTTTTTGATAATTTTGCTCTGGTGTAATGGGTTAAGTATTCAACAGGTCTTAGTTCAAATTCAAGGCCACTTTTTTTATAAATTTTAGTCGCTTTAGTGTGATGGTTCTGGCCGACCGACGGGTTATACTAAAATGCACAGGTAATATCGATCGATTCTTGTTATGTGCATTTTTATGTTAGCATTTCGTGTCAAATGCTATGGACGTTAATTGGATATTTTATTGCACTGGAGTTTGATAAAATGTCAATAAAATTAATGGGTTTTGCCGCATGTTACAATGTTGACGATACAAAAACGATACAACGACTGCATTAATTAGATGCTTACCTACATAATGTATGTACCTAAATATGTTTTTAAATTCTTCAGTTTTTTTCTCAAATCCAATGCAAACATTGTTTTCACTTGTTTGATCAGAAGGATATTGGATACTACTAATCTTTAAATATTTTTTTTTACGATTTCCGCATTTTTACATGTGTTTGACATTTGAAAATCGTATTTAATCTATTTCTGTATCTATTTATGTAGGTATTTCAAGGTAAAATACTGAATAGTAATGAATAATAATTAGTATAATTTTAATTTTTTGATCAGTTATTGACTTTGTTTTAATATAGCCCAAACTGAATACAGATCTAAGGTGTTTTTTTAAACAACTATAGAGTTTTGTGTGGAGAAAGTCGAGGTCTTTGTTCAATAGTGGCTTGATTTGTTGACTTTTGATATTCTCTACAATTCAGGCTCCAAATAAATCGATAAATAAGACAAATCACTCACCAACGTCACGAAATTTAATAATGAAAGGACAATAAGTACATGCAGACTTGGCCTTGCTACAATATAAGTAGTTACGGACTCACAACAGCCCACAAGGCCAAATCGTAACAATTACTATCAAAAAAACAACTTATTTTTAGGTTCTAAATATAGAATGAAGGACTGAAGGTCTATAAAACATACATTATAATATCACGTGTGTATTAACTGAAGGGTAAAGAAGAGGTTGTACCCTATCTTCCACCTTCAATTCACCAGTTACGTTTCACCCCCATGTAACAAGCGATGAGGCCTCATCAACCGTCAAATCCAGACTCCAAGCTGCTACTTGCGGAATTTCTTCGAAAGAGTCACCGCGGCCCTGGAACGCAAAGGGATTTAGAAGAAACACGGATGGGTTTTAGTCAGTAAGAGTCTGACCCGCCACTTCAGAGCGGAAGAAGTCATTTGATGATATTCCCATCCTTAAAAAAAAGCTGCTACTTAGAAATTCTATATCTCCACTACTGAGAAAAACCTTATTAACACTTTGCCACGAATCGAACCCAAAACATCAACGCTTGCAACCACTAGCCCAATGAGGCAGTACTTAATATAAAATCCTTAAATATGACCCATGAAGCAATAACTTAGACTGAATTTTTCGCCAAGGCTTGAGCAACATCAGAGGAGCTTACCGAAGCTAGCAATTTCATTTATCACCCATTGTATGAGACAGAATATGTTGTAGGACATAAAAACTCCAAATAGCACGCTTGTGGTAATACAAGTAGTGATTTTAAACCGTCCTGGGTGCCTGGAAAGGTACCTTTAATGTACGGGGAAGGTATATAATAACGCCTTGTGCAAGCCGCTGCGACGAATGGGGAAGTACGTATGGCTTGAGTAGCAGCAGTAGTTACTTTTATATTCAAATCTGCAAAATGAATGACTTAGTTTCTAAGCTCGGTATTCTATCTCTAGTCTCAATAACTACACCTCCTGTAAGTTAAAGTCGACAGTACTAACCACCAGAAAACGGCCGATTCAATTAAGCTTGATGACCGCAACCGGTGACAATGACAGTGGAAGAGATAAAAAAAATGTTTTCTAAGCTACTCGTATTTCATTATTAAATGAAGGGATGAAATGAGAGAATTGTAACACGCAACTCAAGAAATGAGTAATCCAATGAACACGTGCAGAAGCAAAGACATTTAAAAGGCGGGGAAATGGTGAAGAATTTTGCGTGATGGTTATGAAAATAAACATGTATGTGTATTTCTAGGTGTTCTAACTAAAAGTTAATAAAAAACATGGTTTAAATGAAGAAGCTTGCTTTCAGTTTATAGTTTAATCGAACTTTATTATGGCCTTGCAATTCTCCCGCCAAATCAAGACCGACTGTTTTCCCGCCTACCTTAAAATACTAACGAACTTTATTATGACTCAGCTACTAAATAAGGCTTCAGTCAACAACAAACGCTTTAACGAACATTTTTGTACAAATACAGACTTGATATTGCTAATAGAGAGGTAACATGCCTTTATAAATTGATAGTATTTGTCATAGCTGTCGTTCTCGATGGGAAATATGTTATATTGTGGGGGCTACAGTTATTGATAAGTTTCTTTTAGGATGCCATTTTTTGAAGGAAACATTCTCATCTATGTTTTCATTTTGCTACTCAATTCTTTTTCAGATGGAAGTCCATGGGCAACGGAGATGGAAATAAACTCTTTTTCTTTCTAATCATTAAGTCTGAAAAAGTTACAGCCGGATCTTCTCCACAAATAGATAAATAGTTATTATTGGACTTTCATTAACAGACAAGCTTATGCGAGAAAAATATATACACAGAGAAGAGCACAAAGGTCCTGCATATTGCAAAAGAAACAGCATTTTACAGCAGGTCTGCGACAGAAGAGTAAGATGAGAAACGTAGCAGTCTGTAAAGAGACAGATAATCAAACTTAAATATACTATAATTTAGATAGTAACTTAACTAAACATTTCCCTGTGTCTATGTTTGGTCTATACATAATATCTAATATCTAAATACTGTGAGAAATCTTTAACACTAATGTTTTCGTAGATAAATGTATCAATTTTTGTACAAAACAACTCGTAAAACATTATCGGCTTCTAGTCTTACGCCGCGGAACAGGTTTCTACCGCTGACAACACAGACTGAGTACCTACAGGTAGGTATGTTTTTTTTTGTATTTATCTTGTCACTGACACTTCTGTATGCCAAGGTATAGCTAAAAGAGTGAAGCCAAAATTTGTGTGTGTGAAGAGGCACTTTGTAAATCCATTAGGGGTTTCTCAGGGTTGTATATTGGGTCCACTTTAGATTTCTGTCTAGTTTTCCCTTTTAGTGTTCTACTTACTTTAGTAAAAACAGATTTAGGTTTATGTATTCTTTTTACTAATCCCGATTTATATCAGAAATCCACATTAATGATTCATGGTGATTTTGTTTCAAAAGAAAAGCTGGTCCTGTGAGTCCTACTATCTGATGTGATTCTATTTTTCATCGTGATTGATCTACCTACATATTATGTTGGGAAATATCGATTGAATCATTCGTTTGATTAAGAATGTCAGCATTTTAAAAGTTAACCTTCCCGACTACGCCCCTGACATCAATTACAAACCCGTAACCCACGATCAACCATAGCACATTGAACTAAACGGTCAAACAGAATTCTCCAGTACAACTGAGACGGTAGGTGTAATAATACTAGGGTACCAATCAGCCGACCTCTAATTATCTTAGACAATGGTGACGTCACTGAGGCGGGTGTTAAAGTCAATTGTTTGAATTTTATGAGTCGATCAATTGTCTACTGAAGTTTTATTACCGTTGCGTGTGTATTGGAAGGCGGAGGTGATATTGACGAGGTTATGAGAGAGTCATGTGGCACAGGAAAAGATTTTACTCATCTTTCAAGTATGATGTAAGTCAAGTCAATTCAATTCAAAGTCAATTTAGTAATTTCAATTAGACCAAGTAAAAGCACTTTTAAACGTCAATTTTGCAGCTTAAAAATAAAATATTATAGTGACTCTAGTTGTCCATTCGCAAAAGTAGATTCTTATGGAGAAGAACTGACAAGAAACTCCATACTTAGTTACTCTTTTCAAAAAAAAGTTTTACATTATTTTGTTTACATTAATCAATTTATTATAATATGTAAGAACGATGCACCCAAAATAACGCTACTATGCAAGTAATGGGTACAAAGTAATACCAGCAGAGGTAAATTTAATAAATTTGCTAGTTAGGGACATAGTACTCACATATTGACAAATATTGCAACCATGGAAACACCGGCCTCATTTAGTTTAAATCGTCAAAATTTACGAGTAAAAGTGTTATAATACAGGGTTTTCTGTGTCTGCTATACAATAAGGATGACAGAATCGACCGGCTGTACACCTCTCGCCGTGTAAACTAAGGTGAAGTGAGCATGAAGTGAGCTGTCATTCCATCTTGTTTGTATGGATTGACAGCTCACTTTATGTTCACTTCACCTAAGTTTTAACGGTGCGATGTTAACAGAATCACACAATAAGGTAGGTATCCTGGAATTAACGAAATATATATCTTATTGTGCCAAGTAATATCTATGTTAGGACCTAAACATCTTTTATCACTCTGAATAAATCGAAAGATGATGTCACCATACGACCTTAGCGTAATTTGGATACAAATTGCCTAATTATGTTGATCCGAGAAAAAATAAATAAATTCTGTACCTACACATAAAGTTGGTTTAGCTATGTCACCGGAAAATTGCAGACTCCGTAAGATTGTAATAAATCTTTATTTGATTATAATATCTCGTTATATTATGAAAAAAATGTTTCCAATATATCCGTGTCTTATTAAGAAAAAATAGCTTACGATAATTTACAATCTTTCGGCGTTTGCAATTTTCCAGTGACAGCTACATGAATATCTCCAAAGCTAATATTTTAAGGACCTTAGTAAATCAGGCGTGGCTTGACCAAAGTTCATCGGTCGTGAATATGTTTGATTGAAGGCATATTGCCCCAGGTGGAATTGGGCAGCACATCTGGCTAATTGGGGAGATGGCCGATGAAGCTTTTGCGTCTGCCAAGGTCGGACAATAAAGGGCTGTCCAAAATTAAAGCATTTTGAACGGCCGTTCCTTCGGGTTGAGAACATATTGTTCTTCCGTTCTTCTCCCATCACTTCCTTTGGGTGTCGTAAGAGGCGACTAAGGGACTCATAAGAGAATGGGCAGCAGCATTCTCTGTGCTTCTGTGCATTGCATCAGCTACACTGCGATCACCAACCCGCCTGCCAAGTGTGGTTATTATGGCAAACCCTTCCCGTTGGGAGAGGTCTAAGTGCAGCAGTGGACGTCTTCCGGCTGGTATTCTTCTCTCTTCATCGTTATTTTTCGTCTTCCCGTACTCTATTACATCTACATTCATACTTAAAACTTTCTTTACAACATGTTCCTTTTATATTGGTAGTGTTTGCGTTTCCACCACACCACCTACATTACTACCTCGTTTCTAGACTTTCCTTGTAGGAGAATAATGAAATAAAAATTCTTTATTCTTCAAATTATGCTGAGAATCAGCATTATACGAACGTGAAAACAAAAAAAAACAGTCCCCAAAAACACCCACCTGTCACCACTTCCTAGCATTTGAGCTGGGAAGAAGTGGCGGATCAAACTCTCCAACCACCTCATGTATCTGTTCGTTAAGTTCCTAGATCCCAAGTGCTTTCTTGTCAAAGTCTCATGATTACAAATTTCAAACAGGATTGTCTGGAACATGGACAGTTGGCCATATTTTATCTAAAACTAAGTATTATGGCTCGTGCTATACCCCTGCAGTTTATGGCTAATGTAGGCTGTAAACTCACCAGCGGGAGACAGTTTACTGTAATGTTGATCCGCAGCAGTATATCACGGGCCTTATATTGTCGCGAGGCAATTATTACTGATTGTTTTTCCGCTGACAGTTAAGTACTCAAGTTATTCCTTCCTTTGTTACAGCATAGGGTCGGTTTCTGATCTGAGTATTTGGAGTTACTAACTAAGGTATTGAAATACCAAAGTTAGACAGGATTTCAGAATATGACGTACCTATACTGTAGGATATATAACTTTACATTTTTAATTCAGATATCGGGGGTATGCCTATGTTGGTCTAATGATTGCAAGCGCTATTGCTGGGAGTGTTGTCCTGAGTTTATTTGTGTTATTGGGTAGTTCCATCTAAAATTTCTTAGTAGAAACCTGGTTTCTGTATATGTGCGTACATGGCAATAGGTTTACCAAAGGATAACAGGGTATCGGTAGGTAACTGGGTATAAGAGTTATCGGTGAAGTGCAGCCACATTTTGCAGGTTTCTATACTTCTGCCTAAACCAAGAAGTATCTACCGAGAAGATTATTCAGACAAGCGAGGCCGACGTCAAATGAGCTACTCTCAGAAATGTAAAAATGACTATGTTCCTCATGTGATACAGGATCTCCTGGGCCTGAAGTCTCGACATTGATAGTGATTTCAGTAATTTCTACCGAATACTGTTATCCCGCCTACCGAATAATATCGTTACGCTTAGCTGTCAAAATTTGGCGCTAGGTTCGCAAAAGTTCAGTACTTACTTACAAAATTCAAAAAAAATGAAGAGAATACCAAATATCGGTATTTTCAAATCGGTAGGACTTAACAAGCGAATTCGGTCGGTAGGTGATCGGTAACTCTGCCAGGGTTGCGGAATTTGTTCGAAAGAGTCACCGCGGCCCTGGAACGCAAAGGGCAGAAGGAATACGGATGGGTTTTAGTCAGTAAGACACTCTGACAGGCCCTTCCGCTCCACCCCCACCCACCACCACGCAGAAGAAGTCATTTGATGATTTCCCATAAGTACTTAAAAAAAAAAGGTGGTCGGTAACTATGTCGAGACTTCAGGCCTTGGTACCTAGTTGCCTACAAGAGTCACGGCAATACTCATTTTTGTGTCTATATATTTATAGACACAAAACAATCAATTTATAAAACCAATCGCGTGCCATACGTCACGAGAACAATAAACAAACAACCGGAAACATTGTCATTACTCTCTACCATTAGTAATATTAATATAATGTCATACCGAACAGATTGGCCGACCTACTAGCCCCTAATTTCACGGTAGTAGAATCAAATCAACGGTTTGCAGTTGTCAATTATTAATTTTCGCTGTGTAACGATTTCCGATACAAATTAGTGGGTTGAAAGTTATTGTTTATTAATTTTGAAGTTGTGACACGTGCGTGTGAGTGGCATATGTTGGGGGGTGGGCAGAATTACCTGTAAGTGGTCATTGTTGTGGTGAAATGGCTAGTTTGATTTTTATTGGGTACGTTATTGGCTCGTGCATACAGGGTTATTTTTTTAATGACGAGCCATTTTCTTTAAATATGAAGAAAATAATAAAATTGTCACCACATTTACACATTGTGCTCGCATAGCTTGGCGAGATGTAGGGAACAACTGTACTTTTTCTTTTTTTTGGAGTGTTTTTTGCATCGTGATTGATGCTTGAAAAAAAAATGGCGGCTCATTGAAAAATATCCCCATATAGGGCAAACATGCCAAGGTATTCAAATTCGGAGTATGGCTAAATAAAATAGTGTTAATGATAACGAAGAGCTTCGCATAAAAGACTAAGCACCTTAAAAGTTAATTTATCGAGTCTATAGATTCAAACTGTTCTGTATAATGTCGGACGTAAAAGAATAGCACCATCCCATCACTTCCCGTGGGTGTCGTAAGAGGCGACTAAGGGACTCACCAGAGAATGGGCAGCAGCACTTTCTGTTTACTGCAACAGCTACAATGCGATCGCCAACCCGCCTGCCAAGCGTGTCGATTATGGCAAAGGAGAAGGCCTATGTCCAGCAGTGGACGTCTTTCGGCTGATATGATGATGATGATAGATTCAAATATTATAAGTCCATCTATTGACACTTGATCAATGATCTCATCGGTACCTACTCAAGAAATTGCCCTTTTACCATACCATACCATTATCTATTCTCTACCTAGCATGGTATTTAGTTTTGGTGTTACACCAAACAAAGATCATTGAACTCCAAGATAACAGTTTGTCAACTTGTAAAAACAGACGGCAAGAAGCACCTGTCCTTTCATTTATAAATCTTCAACGAAAATCTAAACAGTAAGCAATTAAACTAAAGTGTTATTGCCTATTACCACCACATTTTGCTTACTCTACAACCTTGAAAAAACAACAATAACATCGTAAAATTACAACATCTATTCAACGATTTACAGAAATAGGTTACCACTGCCACGGACTCCTGTCAGAAAAAAATAGCAAAAGAACGTTCATTCGTTCGTATTGCATTTATCTGTAACGTTGGAGGGTATTATTGCGTATTTTTTTCTAGTTCATTCATCTTGCAAGAGGGGGCGTAGCGGATGGCGGAAACGGACACAATGAGTACTTACACCGCTGCAACTTCCGATACAGTCGTGTGATGAAGCGTTAGACACCTTTTGCGAAACGTTTTTTGTTGTTGATTTTTTAGTGACTTGGAGATACATAGATTCGAGACTTGATTTGTGTACGATGGTCTCGTACATGTTTATGAACTTTACCTCAGTCACTGCTGAAGTCCAGGTATCTCCCAAGTTCCACCATAATAGCCGGTTCTCAGCCTGCCGCCACCAATCTTCCAAAATCCTTTCTTTCAAAATATGTTGCTTCCTGCTCTGGTTTAAATCGACTGTAACTTCTATGGCGGCGTCCGTTTACCGACAACTGTAATCTAGGAGTATTTAAATCAAGAGTGAATAGGTAATTTCTAGGTGAGCGAACTCCATCGACAGTAGTGAAACGGGTGTAGGTATATCTGTAACGGTAAATGTTTAATTAAAAAAATATTAATAATTACGGGACATTATTAATAATTACCGTAGCATATCCCTTATTAAATCAAACTTATGAAACAGACATCTAATAGAACTAATAATAATTACAAGCCCACATTCACCAACACCTCTGCACCCCACAGTACACAAAGTTTTACCTGCAAACATTGTCAGAATCGGAAGTGGTGGCGTATTGTCTCACGCTCCTCCGCGCTATGGTGTGCACTTTAATGCTGAATTTAATGGGATTTTTTGCACACCATTGTCTCTGTTTTCGCAATTTAAAGAGAACTTTATTGGTACGAGTTAATGGAATCATCAGGTTCCGGGATGTTGCAATTAGAGATATTTTTTAGCTGTTTTTTAGTGGTTGAGCTGTTCTAATTGTAAGTTACATTTATATTGCATAAAGAGGTAAATGATCTCTGGAAGTCTGATTACGAGATATTTCACTACCAGCTCTACTAGTAAGCGACAAGTCATTTTATTTTTTATTTTTTTTAAGGATAAGAACGCTTCATTTGATGATTTCCCATCAAATGAAGCGTTTTCTAAAAATGAAGCTAGACCAAGCTAGATCGATTTATCGCCCCTGAAACCCTCTGCATACTAAATTTCATGAAAATCGTTGGAGCCGTTTCCGAGATTCAGATTATACATTTACATATAAGTACACAAAAATTGCTCGTTTAAAGGTATTAGATATTATATACATGTGTAATAAGGATAATTATGTAGAAAGGGGGAAACTTCCTTAAGGATAAAAAGATAAAATGTCATTGACTTTAGTGCGGTTAAGATTGTTGCAACGTGGTAGCCATTGAAATAAATGTAATAAAGCAATAAATTAATTGGTACTAGCTGGATAAAATTGGCTGAGAACATTGAATGCGAGTCAGCCTGTTTTTTCCGATCTTCAACAACCATCGTCATATTTCAGGCAGTTTACATCTCAAATTGAATTATAGGTACCTACACACCTAAACCCATTGATGAAATTGTACGAAAAATATCCGTTCGGTAGTTTTTATCGCATTCCGATAGTACTGTATGACTGTAGTGATGTAGTTATAGCGAAGTGATAGGAAGAATTTAGTCATATAAAATATAAATAAATATTTTTTTTAATAAGCGTGTTCCGTTTTGTTAACCGACTTCAAAAAAAGGAGTAGGTTCTCAATTGGATTGTATTTTTTTATGTTTCTTATTTACATCTAACTACGTCATTTATAAACCGATTTGTTCGAGGAACGAAAATTCTTCTTGAATGCGAAAGAATATACGTTCCGATTGGTCCCATAGAATTTTTTTCAAAATCGGTTCAGTAGTTTGACTTTTAAATCAAAATAGCTGTAAAAAATAGAAAATATGTCATGAAAGTAAACGAAATTGCGTGTTTTGCTTTTATGTGACTTTCCAGTAGTGTTGTTAGTTGTGGGTGTGGACTACCACTAAAAAGAGTAAAATAAAAAACTTTTTACAAAAAAATACAACCGACTTCCAAATAAAAATAAACCACTACAAAGTATAAAATAACTTTAATTTAATAACACCGACTTCCGAAATTAAAGTTATTTAATACTTTGTAGTGTTTTTTACCTGCGTAATTTTCTATGTCGATCGCTTTTTCCAAATTAACACACCGAACAGAGTTCTAATTTGCGGATTTGTGTTTCAGATAATCGAACCTGGGCCCAACAATACACACAAACTAGACCCACGTCCAGCTAATCGCACTACTTATTTTTAGCTCATTAAAATCATCGGCACACAAAGGCTCAACAATTATAACTTGCCCCATATAGTTACCCATATCCTGCACTATCCTGTTCTATAATAGGATGGTCGACAGATGTCTAGCCTCGGTTTCCTTTACAACCGGTCCAGGTAATTAAGTTATTAGACTGTCAATGAGCTTATTATATTTATGAATATTGATAGCGAATATTTTATTAAATTTACTGTGAAAATATAGTGGGGAACCTAGATTTGAAGCAGGTGTTAATGTCCAAAATCAACACTGCTTTTATTACACGTCACGAGATAAGCTAGATACTCAGAAAGAAACAACGATACAAACTCGGAGGTCAAAATCGTTTTTAAAGTCCACATGTAATATTCAGACCACATTAGAACCATGCAGGTTACAATAAAAATCTGTGTGGTTCTTTTGTTAAAAGCAAGATATGGCCGGGAGGGGCAATTCAGCGTTGGCATATATGTCAAAAATACCTCTAATTACCCTTTAGTTTGATGACAGTGTTCTGTTTAACATTGCCCAGTGACTTGAATTTGAACTATTTGAAGAACGAGAATTCCCGAACATTACAGATGACGATTAAAGATTTCAGTGAACATGTCTGAGACAAGCAACACTGCATACATCTGTCAGTTATCGAGTAACAATAACTGAAAAAGCATTTCTGTCAAAGTTCTCCTACAAAGAATGTATTGACTTTACCTTCTTTGTGTGAAAACTTTGACAGAAATGCTTTTTCATTTTACCAACAGTTTTATTTGGGAACAGATACACTGAGAATATGGCTCGAAAGTTTATTAGAGATGACCCCAGGGCCCGGATACCATGATCCCAGGAATGCATTTTTTCTTTGCAGATAAAAAGTAAAACAGCTGTCTCTGAAGACCCGATGTTGCCTACAAAAAATACCATGCCGTATTATTACCTTGATAGGTGTTGAAAAAAAAAAAAGAAAAAAAAGAAAAAGAATGTAAATGGTTTACTTCTTGCTCTCAGTAGTCACCCCATTTCTAAAGATATCATCTTTCACACAGTTCATTCATCGTTCCTTTGGTCTTCCACTCCTCTTATAGCCATCAATATTTAAACTCAACTTTCGTCATGACATCTTCTTCATTCTTCCAACTAATATTATAAACGCGAAAGTTTGTATGTATGGATGTATGTTTGTTACTCAATCACGTCAGAACGGCTGAACGGATCTTGATGATATTTGGCACAGAGGTAGATTATTGTCTGGAATAACACATATGATACTTTTTATCCTGGGAATATGTTCCCTTGGGATAATTTTGACATTAACGCGGGTAGAGCTGCGGGCTGCAGCTAGTTGATAACAATTATAAATTTTATATAAAAAAAATGTTTTATTTTTTCTTAATTTACACATAACAAGCCAAATACTAAGGATGTTATAATAATAGAAAGTGCTAGCTGACATAACTATGATGTAACTTCCGAAAACGTGCCTTCCATAGTATCCCACAGTATTTCGGCAAATCAATCACTACGCCATAGTCCAATGATTCATTCAACTTTACACTACACATCTGGCCAAAAAAACTTACCCACTACCACAGACCAATAAAATAATAAGAGGTACTTTGCCAACAGTTCCTTCCTTCCCAAACCTAAGTATTTATAGAAAAGATTCCATGATTTATGGGATAGGCCACAGTATGCGGGCTCTTCAAAGTTTAACGGATTATTCACAGATGTTCGTGAACACCTTTGGCTGAGGTGTTGCTATTGAGTGGCTGCGGGATATTTGTCTGTTTTGAATTTAACCGACGTTTTTGGCCAAATTGTGTATGTGAAGTGCGTAATGGACTATTGTGTGTGATGATGATGATGCTTTAAGGATAGAAATGTGGGTTGCAAATAATGTTCCTTATTAAACCGACGCAAATGATTGTTTAGAATTGTTAGATTCTTGTTTGGGAAATTATTATTTTTATTAGTTTAAGCTCGCCAAACTATTCCCAACCACTGCAACTTTGGGAAACCAGAATCAATAGTGGCGACAACCAAACAAGCAATGCAATGTAACTCTTCAAGTCCGGAGAAAGGAAACAACTGTCTTTGAACTCGTAACGAATGTAATCACTCAGTAATCAGCTAAGAAAATCGGAGGAGCGAATTTGTATTTCAGGCATTTTAACAATAAAAGCAACAGCAGCGTTTGCAGCCACAGGTGTCGTAACTTGGCAGTTCTATTACCTACAGCTGCGCACATATTTCTGCCCGACATTGTACGACACTGCTATCCTGCTATCACTACATTGACAGGTTCCAAGTGAAGCGGATCCAACTAATCACGATGCACGACCTGAAGCTTCCTGCCTGGCAATGTTGCCAAATATGGCACGAAATTGAAACAATAGGCCCACTGGTACACGGGCGGTACTAAAAATAGTATTTAAATTATGTGTGACTTGCTATCGCTGTACGGAAGTTGTGTTGATGTTCTCTTTTTGTTATGTTTTAATGTTATTGTGTGTGTGTGGTTCTGGATTGTTTATGGAGTGAAAGTTTTATTTTTAAATTCTTGATTCTTCTACATTCGTATAGTTCAAGGGTGCCACACGTCAATAACGTAGGTCCGTTTCCAGTGGCGTAGCTAAACCCAAAGGGGACTTGTTTCAAAAAAAAATTAGGCCTCCTTTTTACCCGACAGCTCACCTCGTGATCACTTCACCCAAGTCTTCACATCGACATGTTTAAATCGACCGGCTGACTGACTGACATAACAACGCTCAGCCAATACTGTTGGGACTAGGAACATGAAATCTTGCGCAAGATTTCCTTTTATGACGATGGTGAGTACTTGGAAGAAGGAGTTTTTGGAAATACAACCTTTCGGGGAGTGACGGAGGGAAAATTGTATGCACTTGCTAAATCTGCGCAGAAGTTGTGGCCGGAGTGCTAGTATTGCTATAATTCATTTATTACGGGTTTCTCATTAGTAAGACTTTAAGGTTGCGGACACGGACAGTAGATATTTTACGATTTTTTGCTTCCACTGTATCATTGATACGGCTGATACGGCGGTACTCAATACTCAATACTTTATTTGCATGCCACAATGTGTCCGAATGATTTAAAGGTAATTATTAAAAACCCGTTGTCAATATCTCACTGTGTAAACTTAGATAGAGTGAGCATTAAGTGACTGCCATTCCATAATTTTTGTATGAATTGGCAGCTCATATCATATTCACTTCACCTGTTTACAGAATCGTACTGCTGTACCTACTGTCCCACTGCAGGGAAAACTGGACAAAGACCTCCCTATTCCACTCTTCCTTCTCTTTCCACTTCTCTTTGTTCAGGGCCAGGTCAGGACCAGTCCTTTTCAAAGGAGTTCAACCAGTCATCTCCGCCTCTTCATAACAAAAATAACTGATGCCACTCGGAAAGCTGACATGCCAAAGTCAAATTGGGCTGGCTATTGCTTCTCGACCACGCACATGAAGAACGAAATGAATTTGAAAGACTTAAGCCCAGTTTCTTTAATGAAAATGATTGTGATAAATTGTCAAAAACGTAATCACAGCTGCTAGATAACAATCTAGCAGCTGTGATTGGTTGAATGAGTTTTCAACAACCAAAATGCATCAGTTGACTTAGGAGGTACGTTTAATTTGTGACGGGTCTTTTTTTTTCTGGAAACCGGGGGTGTGTTTAATTATGTGCTTATCATACTATGCAAAAATACCTCAAGCTCATTGATTACCAAAATGATTTATAAATTAAACTTGTGTCTAACATACGACGATCCCTAACATAACAGGTGTCACTGATAGCAGCAAAAATAAACATAGGGTGCCCTATTTTATCAATTTCCAAAATACATTTCATAAAACACGTGTCACTAACTATCATTACAAAATCATTGAGCCGGGAAATTATGAGCTTAAACATCGATACAAGGGAAAGTGGACCTTAAGTGTGAACAGGTAAATGTGAAAATGCATCGGCAGTTATTTTCAGCAAAATAATTAACTGGAGAATGACCAATCATCGTGATTACATATTATTTGATTATTAATGACAAAATGGTGCAAGACACGCGACCATAACTTCCTTTTTTGTGAACACTAGGGATCTGACCGAATAATAAAAATATTATGCTGGCACATCACTTGGCTCATGACGAAACTAAACTCTAAATCATCGAATTAAAGTTCATTTTTAACAAAAAACTGAGGCAAAATTTACGCTAAGTGAAATGCCACCTTTAAACTCGTCTCAAATGATTTCAGTCATTCTTTGGTGTTAATCCTTTTGTTAAGCTAAGAACAGACATTACATTATTCACTACAAAAGAGGATTTCATTATTTTATTTTAATCCGTTTTTTAGTTGTTTGCTAGGAATTTGCTAATCCAATTTTAAAAAACAACTGTTCCCATTTTAGTCTGAGTAACGAACCATGAATGAAATAGACAAATTATATAAAACTTCATTGTATCTTACGGGATTTAAACTTGTGCAATTTTGCACATGTCGCAGCCAAATAGCTGAATCAGCCGTTTAATTGGTTGCCTATCTTTTTTATTTAACTGCGCCAATTTTTCAGCGACCTAAGTGGCATCTTTGGTTCAATATCGTTTAATGACTTGCCCATGTCACTTATGTCGCTGAATAAACGGCGCCGTTCAATGAAAAGGCTAAGTTTTTAATGAATCGGCTGATTGAGCTAGTTCGCTGCGACACATAGGTACTTATACATATTATGTAAATAGGTATGTACCTACTTCACGCAATAGCTTTACCACAGAATATATAATGCTTTACTTAGGAATAAAACAATCAGCCTAGCCTTTCCCTATCTGTTGGGGTCGACTTCCAGTCTAACCCAAACACCAGTAGGTATTCCACATGGAACTCAACACCTTGGCAAGACTGGTGTCAGATTTCCTGGTTTCACTGCCCGTAACGACCGTCAAAGATCTAACAATCACAGCCGGGCTTTCCGAGGCACGGAGGAATCTCGGTACCTATGTTAAGATGGTAACCCATTCACGGACCGACCTCGGCAGACCTTGAAGATCGACCAGTGCGGCTGTTATAATTTAGTCACGAGCCCCTCTCACTAGAAATATGGCTTTTGCTAGAAACATCTTTCAAATCACAGAACAGTTGCTATCAACAATGGATCGACCGTAGCAACATTTATCCCATCAATCATGCACATGTCAAGGATACAATATTTGGCGAAACGGCGTAAAGAGAGCAACGCTAAACCCTTGCATCCTTTGTGACGTCCGTGAGACAGATGTGCTCCGGAGTACGTTTTTTTTTTTTGTTTGGCTTCGCACGGCCGGAGTACGTTAATGTGCCGCAAGCTTTTGATGAGAGAATAGTGGACATGACTTGGATCCAGTAAACGTGTTAAAATTAATAAGTTTGAAAAAAAAAATCAGTTTCTGAACTGAAATATAACAACATCACGTCTGAGTATCCAAATCAACATCAGGCATCGAAAGATAAAAGAAAGCTGTTTTTTTTTTATATTTCGATGCCTGATATCTCTGCTCGATGCCTCTGTAGGCATTGGGTGGGTATGTAGGTATAGGACACCCATAATATATTTGTCAGTTGACCATGTAATAGGTCGAGCCTATGTCATTAGTCGGGTACTAATTCTTTCTCCAGGCTGCTAGTTATTAGTTAAGAGTCTGGACTCACGCTCAGTAGCAGTTGCAACCGACCACTAGCTAGGCCGTGCATTATAAACTACTCAGACCAATGAGGCAGTCAAAATTTTGCGAAACGGCGAAAAAAGAGCAACGCTAAACCCTTGCATCCTTTGTGATGTCCGTTAGACAGATGTGTTTCGGAGTGCAATCCATCGGTTGTCTTGCCGCGAGCTTTTGTTGAGGAAAGAGTGGAAATGACTTTTTTGCAGAACGCAATCTGTCAAATAAGCATAAATTTCCATATATTTTTGACAGATTGCGACTGAGATGCGAATGCGAACGTTGCTTAAAAATGAGTAAATTGGTACTCAGTGTTTTTTTTTAAAAAAAAGGCTTCTAGAAACTGCATCTGATAATCTACCAAGGTTTACTGTGACCACAGGTCCAAACACAGCTTTTATTCAAGTTTTCGGATCACGAATTCAAGAACATGCGGTAGGTAGGCGATGCACAATTTTTTTTCCCTTTAGATACAGTTAGATGTAATGTTCTGCTGCCTTGGACGACACAAAAAGCAATCTACTACAAAATTGACAAAGTTTCCTTTACATTGTAGCTCACAAAGGCACATCCACACTAGTCCGTCGTCCGTTAGATGCGCCGGCGCAACAGGTGTCGGCACAATGGCCGATATTCGCGCCATGATCCGCACTTATGTTATTATTATTGACTGGATTCTTTTCACTTGTTTCTGTGTTTAATTTTGGAATTCAGGTTCTAACGTTTGTAATAAGTAGTGGCCATTCAACGCGGCAATGCTGCCAGTGTTCTGGGCACTTTTGCAATTGACAGTGATGTGGATGAATTTTTTGATGCCCAATGATTTATTATTTTTATACGCGATTGTTGTACATAATATAGTTTGTTTAGTCGGGTTGAATCATATAATTTGATTGTTAAATGTTAACGGAAATTAGAAGTAGGTAATTAATTATATTAAATGAATCAAACTTAATTAACCTTTTGCGTTTTGGGGTATTTTGCAGACGTCGTGGGTATCGATATGACTTTAATGATGTTACCGGATTATTGCAAGCACCGTAAGATTGTCATTGTAATAAATCTTTATTCCATTATAAACTCTAGATATGAGTGTGTTGTCAACACATTATTTCAAATACTACCTACACTAATAGGTAATCTCATCCAAATTCAATAGTTTACAATATTTCAGTGCCTTATTCAGAAGAAAGTGTTCACAATTTCACTTGATTTATTATGAACGTACGGTGTTTGCAATAACCCGGTGACAGCGAGAAAACGTATTTTTTTCCTAACATTTAATTAGGTGATTTTTCCTTTTTCTGAAAGAAATAAACGTAACATTCACGCTTGTTCCCCAAAGGATAAAGCAGAGGTGTACCTATACGTGTATACCCCTATTTCAAATTATTGTGTTATGTCGTGTCGTGGCGACATCTGACGCAATTGATTGGCTACAAAACTCGTGATGTGACTTCGGCTTGAAAATATTAGTTGATTGGTGTATCTAGCGCCACGACACATCCTAACTCATTAATGTGAACCTCACTTAACAGGGGCGAGCCTATTAGCACAAACTGAGTACAAATCCGGACTCCGGGCCTACCCAATACCTAAAACTTTTCCTTCCCTAGAATCAAACTCTTCATGAACCTCAGGATCAACGAGGTAATAGGATTCTGTAAAAGTTTTCTTAGCGGTCTTGAGATAAGTTTCGCTTATGTCAAAACCGGTAGTGTTGGCTTAAATGAAACAACAGCATATTTCAATAAAAACATTCGACTATTAAATGCATAATATATTAGGCATGTGAACAGATACATAAAGATTAGATTTTCGAGATAACCCACCCACATTTCTTCGAGATATATTAATATTTAGTGATAGTTATAATTATTGTATAAGAACAACTTTCATGATTTTATTTTTAGACCCAAGTTTTGAACAATTACAATAATTTCAAACATTATCCAAGCAGGTTTTGTAACCAATTGTTAGTTGTATACTTGCACCATACAACTTATAATATAGCATGTTCCTTCACAATCGAAATGAACTCCAGATTCATTGCTTTATATGTTTAAAAATTCGTTTGCTCGACATCGTAAAACACGCGATGAATAGGGTTACCATGTCAAATGAGGGCTATCGCGTTTGACTTTGCCGCTAGAGGCGCTAGTGTAGCGTGAGGTCTTCTAAATGTCAAATTTCACTGTCAGTTGTCTTTTGACAAGAGTTTATCTCCTCATTTTTGTGATTATTGTGAATATTTGAATATAGCAGCCTGACTATGGCAGATTAAGTTACGGTTCCACCGACCACAGCATTAAACCTTTTTTTTGTCGGAAATATCCTTCTTTTTTTTCGCATATGATGAATCCACGTAACACTGCGGCACGATCTATGTCGTATTTAATCGCACATTACGTAATTATATTTTTTTTCCTTTTTACTTTGTTCACATGCGCGTAATAACAACTTTAATGCTATGCTTAAGGACCTTACTCGCCAGTGGCGCCAACTGGTGAGCACTAAAACGGTAGCCCCCCTTGAAAGCATATGCTTTTACACCAACCGATTACATTAATTTTGTATTAAGCAGCTAGGCTGCTGGTTATGGCCTCGTCAAGTTAAAATTGTCAAAAAAGATTGACGTGTAAATGTGTTAATTTTAACCAACTTACAAAATAAATATAATTTATGGCTATTAGCTACTTACTAAATGCACAGCAGTACCTGTGTTTCTGCCAAGGTTGCGGAAATTTTCGAAAGAATTATCGCGGCCCTGAAAGGCAAGGGGCATTTGAAGGAACACGGGTGGGTTTTACGCAGTAAGAGCCGCCCGTGGGTTTAGCCCATAGCGTGAGAAGCTATTGGATAATTTCCCGTCAAAAAAAATACCTGTGTTTTGCCTGTGGCTGACAAAATTTGCTCTGTTGTGTTGTGTGTGTTGTGAAGTTAGTTTTTGATATCACTGTTTTCTAAATTTATATAATAGTTGGTTCAAGGTTGATTGCAAGGCTTAGATACCAGTTAAATTTTCGAACCGATACTATGTATTTGAAGCTAAACCTTTTCATTCGGGTTTCGTTCGAATTATCCGGTTTTTTTAAACCGGTATTTGGAGGAGTCTTTACATAAAGGTTTTTTTCGGATTAAACGATATAGAGCAATAAAAACCGGTTAATACTGACGCACGACAAAAAAACGCCGCGCCGTGCGTATTCTCAGTTGCAACGCGTCTATCGATACGCCGCCGCGCCACTTTTCAAATAAACCGGTTAATTTAGGTTGAGATAAAGTTCTAAAAACGTTCATGCTCTTTAGAAAAGTTCGGAGCAAAACCGCAATAAACCGGTATTTTTTTAACCGGTTCCGAGCCTTGATTGATTGGGAAAAATTGGACAGTTTCGGGAAGCTTGATGTGCTGGCGTCTGTACCTCATAAAATATTTTCTTACAACAAACAATTTGGTTACAATACCCCTTTCAAGCATCGTCGAATAACATTTGAACCATACAGATTAGTAACATCATTTTAACATACAATATCACAAATGTAACATTTATTAAAAATTATTAATTAGCTAAACAGCCCCTATCTGCAGTATCGGCAGCGCCAATTGGAACGCGTTCTGGATGTATGTGGAACTGTTGCCAGCCTGAAAGCATAAGGCACTAAGTAAGCAATCATTTATTTACCAAAATGCTTAAAGCTAGGTTGCGTAAGTATCAATAAAATAACGATCAAGTGCGAGTCGGACTCGCGCGCCACTGGTTTCCATACAAATAATATTTTTTTTATTATGTTATATATATATATATGTATGTTGTATATTATCTCTTAACACCAAAGAGGGGTTACAGGTTTTCCTGTAATCTACATGTAAAGAACTAGGTACATATTTATTATCTGTGATTTCTGAACAAAATTAAGTTTCGGAGCCCTCTCCCCATATTTCCGTCTAGGTATGGTAAATGTTCATCTATATCTTAAACAACTACAAAATCATTTATTTCACAGTAATTCCTTTGATGATAATTATACCACACGGGACAGATCGAATTTTACTTTTTATTTTCTCATCTGAACCCCAAGTGATTCCACACAACTACATTGGGGTCTATGGTAGGCGCCAGATAAATATAAAATAACGGTCATTGACATACTTTTATTGACTTTCAAAAACAGAAATAAAGACATAAAGCTGTCCTGAATCGATTTCTATCGTGATCCTTTACGTTCTCTAGTAATGAAAAACAGTTCATAATTTATTGTTCGGGTATCTACGATGGGATATTAGGGAAAGGTCAATGTACTTTATTTCAAGTTTATCTGGCGCCTATCGAAAGCAACTATATACAAGTATTTATATCTTATTTATATCTTCCCAATTTTAATAAATTTTGTTTATTTTATTTTTTGGTATGCGTCATGCTTGTCGCAAATAAACTCTTTTTCTTTCTTAGACAAGGAGCGACTAGCTATCTGACCTCCACAACCAATATACTGGGTAATATAACCCTTTGGTAAAACCGGCCGTAAGGTTTTTGGACTTCTGACTATCCGTGAAGACAGGCAAAGAGCTCAAACATACTTCAGCAACAGATATTTCAATAAAAATAGTTTACCTCTAAGAATATATTGGTGATATAAGTGTTGACTTGTTCCTTATTGTCTGAAGGTAGCGCGTTCAGCTTCTCTGTGAACAGGGTTGCGAGCTCGCTGATGTGTTTTGTAAGTACCACTGTCATTCTGGAAGAGAGAAGTGACAATAAGTTCACGGTTGTATAGCGTAAGCTTAAGATCTCAATGAGAATCTAGAACATTGCATTTGACAAAGTTGACTTGTTTCATGCGGACTTGGGGATGTCCGTCGCCCCCCATTCATCCGGATCCGAGGTGGCGGCGCGTGGTGTTCCCGTGCGCCCCTCTTTGACGTAGCGAGGGGAGTCAAACACACAATATTCGTCGGTCAACTTCCCACCACTATGTTGGTATCTTCCAGTCTAACCGGATACTGCTGAGAGTACCAGTATTTTATACGGAGCGACTGCCTACCTGACCTTCACAACCCAGTAACTGTAACCAGTAACTGGGTAACTCAATAGCCTTTGGCAAGTTTGGGGCAGATTTTCATGGCTTCTGACTACCCGAAACGACTGTGAAATATTTAGAAGTGACAGCCGGGACCAACAGCTATACGTGCTTTCCGAGGCACGGAGGAATCTCGGTATGGTAAAATGGCCACCCAACCACGGTCGAACCTCGGCAAGTGTTGCTTAACCTTATGTTTTAACACGATCTTCACTGTACTACAACAGTATGATATTAATTTTAGTCATATTTATTATAGTATGTTATATTTAATATTTTTTTGTCTTTTTATGTTAACATAACTTTTACACACGATGTCTACATCTCTTTTATTCGACTCTCCTTTCGCAGGTATGCTGGAAGAGATTTCTTTAGAAATAAGCATCACCTTTGTACCTATTTTTCTGTTCCCTTCTTCTTATTTATTTGTTAAATGTGTGTACATAAACTGTTAAATAAATAAATAATAAATAAATATAATTACTGTGTGAGTGCGTCGGCCTCGTCGGCGGTAGATCGGCGCGACTTGACAAGTAACATCTCAGCCGCCTTGTGGTATTGTTCTACTGATAGCGCAGTACTCTGTGCCAGTGTCGACACGCCGCGCTTGTAGAGAGACTTGACGGAAGCTTCCGACTCTACGGAGGATATGTAGTCGAGGATTTCTTTGTATTGCCTGAAATGAGGGGATGGTAACGTTTTTAATCATTGAAATAAGAAGTCTGAAAATATATGATGTATAGTTTCGTTGGACTTTTTAAGAGTTTTGATGTCTGTGCTGATCACTTCGTTGTGGTATTTAGGATTGCCAAATTACTAGAACTGTTTAGTTAAGATGCCCATCATCGGACTGTTATTTAATTAATTCTATTTAACCTCTTGTACTACCCACAGAAACATTTAAAAAAACAAAATAGTTCTGTTTAAAAGTTATTTCGTATTCAGCCAAAATTCAGCCCATATCTTGAATATGAATTATATCTGACAAAAAAGTAGTTCCTGTAGTGAGGAGGTTAGCCCTATGAGAATACCAGCGCTGAGTTTTTTTTTAATACCGCTGCGCATGCTGAATCAGGAGCCTTTTTGGCCTCACACAGGTCTGTATTTACAGAGGGGGGGGGGGGGTTAATTTTCGGNATGAATTATATCTGACAAAAAAGTAGTTCCTGTAGTGAGGAGGTTAGCCCTATGAGAATACCAGCGCTGAGTTTTTTTTTAATACCGCTGCGCATGCTGAATCAGGAGCCTTTTTGGCCTCACACAGGTCTGTATTTACAGAGGGGGGGGGGGAGTTAATTTTCGGGTCTTTTGATATTGTTAGTTTCTAATCACTCAATACTGTTTTTTTGTTTGTCTTGTGCGAGTCCTGAATCAACATTTTTCTGTCTTTCTTTCAATTACTCACTTGACCAGTGGCTGGAACTGCAGCTTAAGTCCTAAGTCTTGTGTCGCAGTCTGCAGTCGCTCGAGGAACGCGTCAGATTTGGACAAGTCTTCGCTTGGAGATTCTTCCTCTTCCTCATCTTCTTCCGGCATTTCACATAGTTCTGTCGAAGGTATAACATTATAGCTAAAGACATATAGGTCTTTATAGGGTTTTATTTAAAGATTATACGAGTGTTTGGTATAGGGCGTGAAATGAAAGGTGAAAGTTTACTAAGTGGTATACCAACAACAATAAACGTTTAGAAACCAATGAGGTTTCTTTCAGATGTAGTAAAGAGTAGGTAACATTATTCATAAGATTTGCCGAGTTTTTCGAGTAGTCGGCGGGTTAGTCTAGTGCCACAGGCGGTAGCGTTAACATTAGAATTTCGGATTCGATCCCCACTGCGGTCATAACAAAAATGTTATGTAGTTTTCATTAGGATTTTTTTGAATAATTGCCCGGAGCCTTGGCTGCCCGGCAAAGCTCCAAACAAACTACCGGGCCCACTTTAAAAAAAAAAAAATCTTATACGTTTAACTTATGGTCTACTTTAGTGGAAGGGAGGTGTGATCCGACTGGATACGGTACGCAATGGATATATCAGGGACAGACTTTCAAGTTCAACTTGCCAGAATAGGAAAAAGACAAAGGCCACTGGCCGTATTCCTCCAAATTGCCATTTTAGTTCCAGGGCCTCGGCAAATCTATCGAACAATTCCGCAACCCTGGCAAGAAGTCTACCCCAGGGAGTGAATAAGGGATGAATAAAGCGCAGCAGTAAATGTTAAAAACAATTATTAGAAATGAAATCGCACCAGCAACTTGCTGCAATGTCTCCTTGATATCTTGCCTCTTGTCAGCGTCGACGCTTCTAATGCGCTCCTCTATACGCATGCTCACTTGCTTCGATAGCATCTCTAGCGCTTCTAAATGTACTAGACCTGAAAATAGTACAACATTTTCTTATTAATTTATAAACACAGAAGTTTTTAAGAAATATGATTGAAAAAAAAAATTGTGAAGGACTGCGTGTACAGATGAGTGGATAAATTATTTCCTATTGTCTGCAATTCAACAATACACTCTAAAAAAGAAGAATATTTCCTTTCCAAAGATAACAGTATCAATAGACAGACTATAAACCAATCTATTAGCTATTAAACTTTAAGTATGGACGTGGGGTCTCACAGGCTCCGCGCGGTTCTCAAGTTCTTAGTTTCACACAAGATTTTTTGTTGTTTTAGTGTTAGATTTAGTTACTTTTACTGGGTTCAAAAAAATACTCTGAAAAGTCTGATAAAGTGCCATGATTGTTAATTTTTCAAAATTTCTATAATTATAATAAAGAAAGTTGATTACGAATACCCGTTTTTTTTTTATTAGAGACCTATAATCAGATATAGATGCGATTCGGAGTCAGTTTCTAAAAAAAGAATGCATGTGAATATAGCAGCCTGAGAGACTCCACGTCCGCACTAGTGTAAAAAATATACGACGTCCATAACTAAAGGTTAAGGATATCGTCACAAAACTCAGCACAGACTATATGAGAGTACTAAATCAAATATTTAAAAAAAATCAGATCTTCAAATTTTGATTTTGAAAAGTGATTGGTCTAGTCACAAGACCATTTCAAAGATCTACTAGGACTCTACTAAGATTTCATATTACATAGCAAATGTTGCAGTAAACAGGCTGCATATCAAATTGATTTTAAATACTTCTTTTTATGACGAGAGAATTCGTCAGGTAGTAAGATATCAAACGTATTCATATACCTACCTTTTATTATCAAATGACTTCTTCCGCTCTGGGTGGAGCGAAAAGGCGTGTCTTAGTGTAAGTGCTAACTGACTAAAACCCATCCGTGTTCCTTCTAAAGCCCTTTGCGTTCCAGGGCCGCGGTGACTCTTTCGAACAAATTCCGCAACCCTGTCAGGCTATGGCCCTAGCGGGCCCCGTCTTCTATGCTGACATCTCACGTTTTCATATACCTTAAATTCCTTCAACAATTTATATTAAAGAATCGTACCTTCAAAATCATCAAACAGATTCTCGTAATGGACCTCCTTAGCCTCCCTCTTCTCCTCCCTGACCCTGTCATCTTCCTCAGCCTTAGCCTTGGCTTCCCTCAGGACTTGGGACAGGACTGGCTTGTCTCCGGCTCCCAGGCCGAGTAGGGCCCGCTTCTTGGCCAACCCCGGGTCGCCGTCTTGGAGTACTTCCATGGTTTTCTTGCCTATGGTTTCTAAAGTGTCTAGGCCGCCGTGTATTACTTTTGTGCCTGCAATATTAGTTCAATTGCATTAGGAGCAAAATGCATGCAGTATTGTGTGCTGTGTTGTCTTAAATCTGTATGAAAGAATTCAATGGACTACATATCATCATCATCATCATATCAGCCGAAAGACGTCCACTGCTGGATATAGGCCTCCCCCAAGTGTTGTTTGCTATAATCACCACGCTTGGCAGGCGGGTTGGCGATCGCAGGGTAGCTGTACACAGAGAATGCTGCTGCCCATTCTCTGGTGAGTCCCTTAGTCGCCTCTTACGACACCCACGGGAAGTGATGGAATGGTGCTATTCTTTTACGTCCGACACCATACAGAACTGAACTACACATTAAGAAAAAATCAGCCTCAATAGGCCCAGTTCTGCCCTATACTATGAAGTTCCAATGCCATCATGATTCCGTTCAGTAAAAGGGATAGTGCGTCTTATATAGCGCCGTCTCCCTCCTTAGCAGAATATGATGGTTTTAAGACGTCATGGTAGGGCCCCAGTTGTAAACAGAATCACATAACAACAGCAAGTTAACAAATTAAAATAAATCCGTTATAATACAGTTTTTTTTTAAACATTGCCCCACAGTAAGAATTTATCCTGTATCGTGGGTGCGTTTACAAACAGTCAGACTCGGAATAACTATCTGTAGGCCATACAAATTTTGTTCCGTGCGGGAATCGAATACGCGACACAGCGCAGCAGTCAATCGCTCAAACATTGCGCCAACCGTGTCGTCTAATTGTTATAAGTATGTTATAAATATTATTTATTTTTTCTACACCTACCACAGTGTAATCTTTTTAACCCAAAGGTTGACTGGTAAAGAATTCCTTGATGCAGTAAGTCCGCCTACTGTACAGACGCCAGCACATCAAGCTTCAAGAATCTGTCAAAGTTCTTTAATAGATTTTCAACTTTATCGCTAAAGTATTAGGTTTAAGGTTGATTGGGAAAATTTGACAATTTCGGGTAGCTTGATGTGCTTGCGTACATCAAAATTAAAAAAACAACCAAAAAGAAGTAGAAGGTTTCCTTACCTGTAGTTTCAACAAACTTAGTAACACCAGAGAAAAGACTGCCAAATTGGAAGGCATCACCAGCATTGGCCCCATCAGTGGTTCCAGCGTTGGCCCCAGCCTCCTCGCTCGCAACTACTCTTAATTTATCACCAGTTGGTACATTGTCAGGCCTGGTGACTCTGGGTTCTTGGTCTTTAGATGTTCTCCTGGCTAGCTCTTCTGGGTCTGGAGCACCTATACCTGTTTCTAGGACTGTTGATATGCCCTGCAAATGCGAAAAATACTTGTCAGTAGTGTATATAAGTTGAGAGCATTAAATCTGTGATTGAACTGAAATAAATCACCACCAACTGCATCAGGCTGTTTGAAAAGTGATTTTTTTGGACCTTTGTAGGTGTTTTTTGCGGCGGGCTTTTTGATAGTTTTTTTTTGCAACCATTTCTTAATATCATTCAAGTGTAGGTCGATTTTCAAGGGTAAAACTATGTAGATACATAACGTGACCCTTGAAAACCCCTGTATCGCCACATTTGCTGAGATTACGTTAACATTTTCGAGACAAAAACAAGCCTACGTAGCATGGTTCCTGTAGTATAGACCTCGGCAGCAAAGCCACATGAAAAAGGTAGTAATACAGTAGTTTAAAACAAGCCAAAGTTTGACACCGACAGTTTTTTTTTTTGTAGATAATAATGGCAATCTATCATTCTAGATATTCAGCAATATGTTTGAACTTGATAATGGGTTTGTACGGAAGTTGTCCAGTGACTGCCCGCTTAATCTTGTAGCCTCCTAAATTAGGTCTTGTGGAATCTTTTTACAGTTCTGGTGTAGCGGCATCACTGCTGCCACATGAAAAACTAAGAAGCGAAATTTGTACGGCAACAAAAAGAACCGCAACGCCAGCGTCCAGCGTCAGCGACGAACTACCGACGAAATCCTGCATCGCGCAAGCGAGGTTCTCTGTGCGATTTGAACATATACAACAGTCCCAATATCAACTATCGGGCGGTTGCTCACAAGACAACAACAGTCTGGTCGGAGGATCCTCTCATTTCCAATAGAGGTGTGCGGGACTTTACTCTCTGTTCCGCATACCCTCTATAACCAATCTACCTTTCCCATATTCAGGTCGGCTTCCAGTCTAATCGGATGCTGCTGAGTACCAGTATTTTTGGAGCGACTGCCTATCTGGCTACCAAAACCTAGAACCTCGGTAAAATTATATCTTTTGATAAGACACTTGTCTCGTCGCCGACGAGGAAGCGATTAGCTACCGACTATTTTCTCGCTGAGGAAACGGACAAAATATATATAGATCCCGCGTAAGTAGAAGAGATCTTTGAGCCGATTGTAAATAAGCCTCTCGAAGATTTTACCGAGAAATGGCAGTCATTGGCACTATGAGTTGGGCGGGGAAAAGTTTGAACACCTTGTTGATGATGCTGTCGAGTTCGAGTCCTTGTTTATGAGACTGAGGAGGAAGTTTAAATTCAGAGTAGCTGCTGGCTCAGTGCTAAAGATTCATATGTACCAAGAGAGATATTTTTTACATATACGCTGTGACCCTTAGGAGCATTAATTTCTCTCTAGAGTCAGTTCTAAATTTTACGCAGACGAAGTCGCGGGTAGAAGCTACTAAAACTAATATTATACATGTGATATATTGAATTAATGGTGTTTACTTTTTTGTACCTATGACCTTTTTAAGTTTTTCATTCATTATTATCATTCTCAGCCCACATCAACCACACTGCTGAATTTTATTATATGATTAAATATTTTGGTCTTTTTCCGTTAATTTATGGGGCGGCAAACCCTACAGGCCCCGACCGCTAAATTTTAAAATACGCCATTGTGCACAGATCAACCTCGGCAAGCATCAGGCAGCTAAATAAATAAATATGTTAACATCGAAGATCAACCAGAGCAGCTATTTTTACTTAGCCACTAGCTCGTACCTGTGACACCTGACTGGTGATATTACTAATCCCAGCTGAAGCAGAACTAAGTCCAGCTGTGGCCGAGCTCAGCAGAGAGTCCACGCTCCATCCCCAGCCCCACCCACTGCTACCACCAGCAGATGCCGCTGCCAGTCGGTCTGTCACTTCTTGGATGTTAGGCTCCGGTTGTCTGGTTATTGGCTTTGGTTGAATGGGTTGTGGCTTTGGTGGTTCTGTCTGTAATTTTTTGAGAAGAGAACTGGTTGTTAGGAGACAAAATAAAAAAAGAAAGGAAAGTAGTTTATTTGGCACATACAGATATATGTACAAATAAAAGAAAACTTAATTTTAAAACAATTATATTGTGTGCCCCGCGACTGCCCCAAATAGGTCCAGGTCAGCAAAAAGCCAGCCAACTAGTAGTAATGAACATAGTTTGCTTTTAAAAATAACAAAATGGGTCAGCGCAATTAGATAAGATTCATACTATTCAGCACCACAGCCATGCTTTAGGTTATAATAAATTATTCAGTTTTATACTGTACTGTGAATTTATTCGTAGACTTGAGTTTTGTTGTTTGCTAAGCAATAGTATTTTGTTAGCTCTGAAAGTACCTTCTGAACATCAGTAGACACATCTTCTGCTCCCCAATCATCAAACTCGTCCCAGCCAGTATCATGGGACTTTTGACTCTCCTTCGTAACACTAAGCTTATCCTCTGGTTTTGTTTTAGTCTTCTCTGTTGGGTTATTCTTTGCAACTGGTTGCGGTGCTATAGGTTCAGCATCTTCTATCTCAAAGTCATCCCAACCATCAGCTTCTTTCTGGAACAATTAATTTTACTTGGGTCTGGGTGAAAAGACAACATTCACATGGCTGTTTTCTCTAAAGTAGGTCGGCAGACATGTTTAGTATTGCTACATGACACCAGTTATATTATGTTACCTAAGTACATAAGCTGTTATTTGTGGCAATAATTGTATCATCATCATTATCTACAGCCGATTTTGCCCACTGCTGGGAATAGGCCTCTTTCATGTGCCAATGTTTCTGTGCCAGCTTCATCCAAGCTCTATCCACTATAGTAACAATGTCATTTGCCCATTTTGCTGCCAAAAACACTTCTTGGCCCATCCGTGGATGCCACTCGTAGATCACTTTTTATTTTTAAGAATTTCAATTTTGCGGATTCTGCAATTTTCCCGTGACATATACATATTTACATTTTGACAGATGTTATTCTACACGCAAAACACTTGCTTGGTCGTGGAGATGCATAAACCTGCCTGAGTTACATACATACAACAGCTCTTATTGAGATTCTGCTCTGCAGCAAGGCTGAATTAAGAAAAAATTGATTTTATTGGCCATCCTTGCTTAGTGTGAATAGGATACAACTCTTGTGTGCTAGCATACATAGGTAGGTAGTTTGTAATGGGTTATGTGTGGAAAAAAACATTGAAAAATGTTAGAATACCTTAAACATATGAAATAACTTGTTGAATAATTTCTAAATACATTCATGATTCTATTAGCGTTAATTATAGTAACATAAACTTGAGCAGATGTTCTAAATAAAGTAATTAGCAAACCAAATGCGTGACATAAGGTCACTGCTGCCTTAATTACTTTTTGTTCTATCTAGGAAGACATTGTTTTAACATAATTCTAATAATTTGGTAGGTATTGAAAAATATATTACATATTTTATGATCATAAAGAAGCATTCATTTTTGATAAGATAGGAAAAGCATTGAGTATGAGAGTTAGATATGTGTTATAAATTATGTAGTATGTATTACACAATATTGGCTTACGTTGGGCGTTGTGAAAGCAACTTGGAAGATGAGACATGGACAGCAGTGGACTACGAATGGCGAAGTTGAATGTTTGACAGAATATTTCAAGCCCACATCTATTTAATATTTTTTCATCTTACATACCACTTTTTCCGCCACTTTTTGAGCACTGCTTGAACTTGTTTTAATATTCGAAGGTTTTTGTTCAGTTTCTAATGCATTGTCGCTGTAATTTGAAGAGGACAAACGTTTCTTTCTTTCCTTCTTGTCAGGGCTGCCATGGCCCTCATCAGCACTTTCGAAGTCCTCACTGTCACTAGTAGGCATTGTTATAAAATGTAATTATTATTGTACCAGCTGTTTTACTTTAAAAATGAGATTATTACAAGGAAAATAGAAATCTTGCGAGTTTATTACGTGTTGACAAAATTGCCAACAACACATGACATTGACAGTTCGCGCATGGGCGCGTTCCGTACCCCAAAAGTTATGATTAAAGGTATTAACTCTACATTACTCTTTGCCTTGCTCTATCTTAATAAGTTAAAGTAGTAAAGGTAATTTCTGTAGGTATATCTGTATTTTAAACATTATGAATAAAAATATACTTCTTTGTTTTATTCCATTAGAAATCGCTAAAAGTGAGTTCATTTAAAAAACAATGTTATTTGTACACAGTCAGATAATTTTTATTTTTTTCTTCATTGTTATTCTATGTTTCGATTTTGTGAGTGTTAAGATAGGCTGAATAGACACAACAATTGCGTGTTAATTTGATGTGATGAAAGAAAATTGAAAAGAAAATAATTTCAAATTTACAAACGCCATCGACAAAGTTTTTTGTTTTAAAATCATTTTATTACTGTATAATTGTAAGAACTGTTAACTTGCAAGAAGATAATAATCTTAGTGGTTTTTAAGTTCGCATGTTTGCTCTGATAATATACTTGCATGCTCTTTTTTTTGCTAAAAATATGTATTTCAACGCTTTCAGTGCTTCAACTGCTAATTACTTAAGTGACGTTGATTTTCATTTGTTATTGTGAAGGGATTTTATTTGCATGTTCGTATAAACCTATTGTGGTCGTGATGAGATAGCCAGAACTTGCGCCACAGTGAGCAAAGCAGTAATTCCCGCGGGTAAGTACCTACCTAACTCCTAGGGACCTAACCTAATACCTTCCCCAATAACTTCTTTTTTGTCTCATCTCAGTCATCTCTGATGTTTGGTAATTTTATTATTAATTATACTAATAATTAATTACCATAACTACTTACACCGTTCAAATTACGTTCCTTCAGTTTAGCCCGCGAAATTTAAAAATACGTATGACGCAAAACTACAGGATGTTATGTTACAAGATCAAATTAATTTTGCGGGAATTTTGAGAAAAAAGCTTGTAAAATAACTGCTAATTATAATTATTTAAAACATCAATTATAACTTCCTATAGCAGGTTTTTTTACGGAATCTGAGTAAATTCAGTTTCTTGATAGATAGGTAGGTAGTGAATTAGTGACAGTTAACTTACGCCGTTTGTCCACGGCGTCCGTTTCGCCGGATCCGTCATCCGAGAAAAAACCGGACCGAAGGAGCGGCCTATACATTTCAATAAACTTTCTTCCACTCGACGTCCGACGTCCGAGATCCGTCATCCGTTCTTTTGTCGGGCTCCGGGGATTTTGCTTGACCGGATGAACCTAAATCAGCCTAAATCAGGAGTACGTACATGTAATACAAATATATAAAACACTATAGAGAAAATTATTGAAAAATTTATCTTCATGCCGTCGTAACTTGTCTTAAAGTGTATAAAATGCTTTCGAGGTATCTCTCTTGCAGAAGAGGGTGAACCCAAAACTTCTTTTGTCTCGTGCGTCCTCGTACGTACAATAATATGGCAAGAAGTTGTCGGCGTTCTAACGTAAATTCCATATTAAATGCACGTGCACACGATATCTTAGTTACACCGCATTTGAGTGATATTTCGTTCGAGATCGGATCGGATCCGGACGCAGTGGACAAACGTGATCCGTCTCCGTTATCCGTCTCCGTCAAAACGCCGGATTCCGTCATCCGAGAAAAAACCTCACCGCGGACAAGGGCTCTTACGCACCTAGCTAAATATAAGTAGGTAAGTACTGCCAACATTATTGACAAAACAAAATCTTTTTTTGAAGTACCTAATCGAATGTCAATAATTTTCAATGCCCTGTGCCATAGGATACCTTCCTATGCACAGGGCATTGTAAATTACGATTACGTATTATATAAAATGTTATTTCAGTTAGGTGCTTACTTGTACGGCAACCCGGCGGCCATCTTTAAATGTGGTAGGTAACGCGATTTTAGAAAAAGAATACACGAAAAACGACAATCGAGTGACAAAGGAAATTCAACTTATCTACCTACTTTTCTGCCTCTTAAAGCTCTCACAGACAGAAGCGATGCGACAATAATAATAATAATAATTTATTTCAGACTAAAATTGTCCATAGAGTGTTAGTCAGAAAACTTGCACAATGCTACAACGATGCAAACGCAGTTCAGCATCGCTGTCGAAGTGTCGTATCGCTGTCGCAGTGTCGCATCGCTGTCGCTTTATCGCATCGCGCCTGAATACGGGACCCATTACCGCTGCAGTAACGTAAAAAGACTACCCTCCTTAGGGTAGGTATACTGAAAGGCGATACGACACTGTGCCCTTTAATTTATAAAGGACTTCGCCTTTTGCTGTATCATAGTTCGACGTAACCTTTCGTAGGTAGGTATTATAAATAAAATAAAGTTATTTTAACTAGGTTTAGAAAAAAAAGTGTCAGCTGAGCCTTGGGATCAGTACCTAGCTGTAGATACCTATTGCTTTTGTAAGTATACGACATGGATCGTCATCATCAATAATACTGTCAAGTGAATTATTTGAGGAGTTACTTTTAAAGGGGGTGCTTAGAATGTGAAGGGGAAGTTTAGCCTCATCATCTTCTTGTTATTTGGGGTCTGCGCCACGCGTTTTCTTCCTCCATTCTTTCATATCACTCTTCATGCAATGACTGCCTTCCCTTCTCTTTCATAATATTTATATTATGAAGGTAAAAAAAAAGTTGGGGAAGACCTAAAAACGAACGGTATTGATTTGGTGTAAGTTAGTAAAAGGGGGCGAAGAGTGTTCATAAAAAAAAAAACTGGGCATTCACTGAAAGTTCAAATGACGGTTTTGATAGAAATGACTGAATTGATGACGATGGAATAAATGACATGCTGTGCCAACTTGTATAGTGTTTGGTTCAGGCATTTTACGGCCTGGGGGATGATAATTGATGACTGTTGCTGCAAATCTTTTTGTCTCAGACTCTCCTCGCGGTCATATTAATGGAGAGTGTGAGCATTGCAGCAGGAGAACAAGATATTTACCTATTCCCAAGTGGTCTGGACGTAGTCACCGTGGAAAAGCCTAAGAAAAAAATTGGTGTGAGCGACGGATCGGATTGGTTCCGACCAATCCGACATGAATGTCGCTCACGCCAGCGTCTTTAAGGCAACACAGGAAGAGTGCAGTTATTAGGAAGACTTTTCTCAGCAGCGACACCATATATAGGTTAATCAGAAATATAAGTGGTATTGAACTTTCCATCAGGGTTCTCCATACGTTCATACCGATGGAGAATGATGAATCATACCAGGAGAAGAAGAGGTTTAACACTGCATACGTAATTGGTATTTAGAGTAGGTACTGGTAATCTATCCTCCTTATGGGTGACTCATAATTGAAACACACCTACGGAACGGAAGGACAATATCGTAGCTATTCCTGAATGGATTCGCGGTAGATTAGTCAGCGGAAATGTAATTTCTGTTCTTTTATCCCTAAACCTGCAGAGTTGCAGGAAAAAAACGCTGTAAATTCGTTGAAATAGATGTTTAGTGAATTTAGGTACCGGTTTTCTCAGATTTCGGTTCTAGACGTACTACTCTAGTTACGCCTTCTGGTAGTTTCTTAATATTCAAGGTCATTCGGAGACAGTGCGCATTGGCATCACTTATCTCTTTGTAAAGTATCGAAAAGAGTGGCCATTCTTACTGTACCTACCTACTATTTTTTTTTGTTCGAAACATGTTTAAAGCAAAATTTACGTGTCTATTTATTTTGAATTATTTTGCTATACTTACGCATTTTCTCCGAAGTAACCCAGTATTTGATTCGAAGTTCATGATTTCGAATCCATGAGATTTAATCACTAGCCATTACAATCACATCAGTAGGTACTATCAACATTGCAAATTAAAATTCCTACCTAGATTTTATAAGTATTTGCCTACTCTATTGCAATTAAATTAATAACTTACGATGCGCACCCGATAATTTTAATTAATATATCCAACCACACTGTTATTTAGTTATGATATGGCTAATTAGCTAGCCAACTCAATTAAAATTCTATGGGAAAGTAAACCACAGATTTTTTTTTGCGATAAGTATACATACACAATAATATGTTCTATTTGGCAATAATTTCAACTGAATTTACAGGTAGGAAACAAAAAAAAACAGTTATATTGTGTGGATTAATTGAGGAAACCATTCGTGTTAAATTATGTAATAACTTATCAGAACTAGCAAATAGGTAAGGTAGTTCTCAAATATCGAGCCATTTCAGGAAAATTATCGTAAGCGATAATATGCATTTTTACAGGAAAGGGATTTTTCTTTTCTTCATTTTTAGTTTTTAATGATATCTTTAAAAAAAACAGCATGTGGGAGTGGGCTGGCCACGTTGCACGAATGCACCCGGTCAGGTGGGCGAAGGAAGGTGAGGAAGGACGTCGTCGTCGAGGTCGACCGCGGCGAAGGTGGTGTGACGATCTCATCATGTTTGCGGAGCAGACTTGGCCAGGGATCGCCCAAGAGAGAGAGATTTGGAAGGAGAAAGGGGAGGCCTTTGCCCAGCAGTGGGACACAAGTGCACAATAAAAAAATAAAAAATGCAAATCATTTGTTATTCATGTAACTGCTCATTCAAAAATGCTTATAGAAATTTTAAGAAATACCGGGTCTTTATTTCAAAACTATATATTTCTTAATTTGGAAATAAAACCTTCCTGCAAAAAGTGCATTTTGTCGATTACGATGTTTTTCCTGATAAAATGTGGTTGAATAGATGGACTTAGCTTTACCAACTGAAATCGCATAAGATTGGTTATGTACAATCAATCTACTTAGTATCGGTGCCATAATGAAGATGTTTTATTTACTAACTACCAACAGTAGCTGAAACGTCATGTTAGAAAGGCAAACATGACGTGTCAGCTGCTGTTGGTAGCTAATTTGACAGTTGGTCAAAGGTAGATACGTTATTTATTTATTATTTATATAGCTTTAATAACTCTCTGCACTTGTTACAGTAAGTACCAACACGTACAAAGAGTCATAATCTTATTATATATAGATATTTTTCAATATTAAAGTAAGACATATTTAAAATTAACAAAAAAATACAGAATAACAAATAATTTTGATACCAATAATAAAATCGCATAATTAATTGATGGACATAATAAAAATTATTGAAACCGGCCGTAACTCAATTGTTATTATCTATATGTATGCTTAGGTTAAGGTCTATCTGTGGGTCTTTGTAATCTAAAAATAAATGGTTTATTATTATTATTTACCTGTTTATCTAATTCTATTCAAAATCAAAATCAAAAGTCATTTATTCAAATTAGGCCGAGTGCCAGCACTTTTTGAACGTCATTCCTGAACCTAAGTCCTGAACATGTATTAAATAATCACAATAAGAATTAAAAGGTAGTCAATCGCCATTGTTAATGCTTTTATGGTTAAAACTAATTGAAGCGAACTTTAAAAGTACAACATTGATCAGTTTTATGTTACCTACTACAATCGTACGTATCCGATCGCTAAAAACCGATCGGTTAAACTAATAAAAATTCACGAATAAGTTAATTGTGAAAGAAGAACGTAGTATTTGTGAAAAAATAACAAAAGCAAGTATATATTTCTGTAAGCCAAGATAAGATCAAAAATACCTAAATGTTTTTGTTTGGCCGATTAACTCATTAGGGCTTTTTTAACCTACTTCAAAACAAGGAGGAGGTTCTCAATACATTGGAACCTTTTTTAATTTTTTTTTTTCATAAACAGTCATCCATCATCGTATACCAGCCGAAAGACGTCCGCTGCTGGACATAGGCCTCCCCCAAAGGAGGAGAGGGTTGCCATAATCGACATGCTTGGCGATCGCGGTGTAGCTATTGCAATGTACAAAGAATGCTGGTGCTCATTCTCTGGAGAGTCTCTTAGTCGCCTCTAACGACGCCCACGGGAAGAGATGGGATGGTGCTATTCTTTTACGTCCGACACCATACAAAACACATAAAACAAACGTAGAATAAAAATACCTATTATTGTTTTACTTAAACTTTTCAGATCATGTTAATAGGTCTTCAACAACAAGCTTGTAGTTTTGCTGCTAAACTAATATTACTTCCGTCAAAAGAATGATGTAGTAACCTTGTTTCTAAGTTTTATGATAGATCAAAATTAGTAGGTCACATAAAACTACAAGATAATCATAACACAACACAGTAAGTTGTATATAATATGGCAACAATATTATTATAGCGACTAACTTATGTAGGTACATATCAGTAATTTGTATGTATGCACATATATACGTACATACGCTGTGGAATGCGATCTATACGTATACACGGCCGTCTATACATATTTATACAGCGGAATCGTAAATAGATTGAATGGGTATGTACCTACCTACTTTTTGCTTACATTGCCAGTTCGTTTCACAGTCTCCGCACCGTACATAGCATCAGTCAGTCGGCACTAGTAGACCATGTAATGTAAACATTAGATGGTCGAGGAATGCATTTAGACAGTAGGTGCTGGTAGTGAATATTATCATGTGCGGTGATAACGTGGCTGCGAGTCGGCGGGGTTTAGTCGGCGACGCGGGGTCGCGTGGTGCGGTCGCGTGTATCGTTCCTATCGCTCGAGTGACGTACGGAACCGCTTCGTGTGTTCGCGCTCGCGTACGCGCCGCATTCCATCGTGGGGGCCCTTCGCCGCTATTGGCCGATCCCGCGTGACGTCACACCTCGTAATGAGGTATTCAACATGGCCGTGTAGCTAGTTCGCGAGTGTGCTTCGTTACTCGTTTGAATGGATTTAATCAGTGAAATATGCCAAGGAGACGAAACGGTGAGATACCCTTGCCCGACGGATGGGATTACGCGAGGGACTTTGACGGAAAACTGTATTTCATCGATCACAACAGTAGAAAAACGACGTGGATCGACCCGCGAGACAGGTAAGTTTTCCAAAGAGAAGTGTTAACCCGTAAGAGCCCCATGTCAAAACTTTACATTCCAATGCGATTTCTAACGTTTTCTGATTGAATTTGAGTGTTGTGGTCGTAAATATCGGGAGTGCACGTGATATAGTTGGTTCTGTTGAAGTTACAAGTGTTAAATACAACTTTAAAATATAATAAATCGTGAAAAACAAACTGTTCGTTCGCGCGACGCTGCTGCTCTCTAGTGGTAAGAATGCACGTCAACCTCGATTTCACACGACATTCCACTATTTAGTGACAACAAATGAGCTAAACACAAATTATGGTTATCATTTGTTATCCTTTGGAATGTGTACTGTGGTCTTGTTTTCGTATGGGTTCGTATTTGGTGAGCGGAGCAGTCGGTACGCGACTAATGAGGCCACGGAACTGGTTCACAGCAATGTTAGTGGCTGAACTGGCGCAGAAATAATTCGATGAAGGGTTTATGTGCTAAGAATGAATGTGGCATGTCGTCTAGATGGTGGTGCGGTCGGTGGTTTCGTAAGGTGCGCGTGTGTGTATGGTGCCGATGCGTGGAGAACGCGGTGGGAGATGGAATGCAATGCATAGGCAAGTTGCGCGGTGTGAATGACAGGCCGTAGAATGCGGCCCGGGCCTGCGGCGATGGTCGCGCCTTTCTAAAGCGGCGCACTCCCCCTCCGCGCCGCCCCGCGTCTCCCCACACCCCCCCTTCACCACCTCAGCAAGCTGCAGGTGCTGCACAACACATCCCTATTAAATACCGATCATGTCTCTAGCCGTATCTATTTACCATAGTTAAACCGACACCTGCACCATTGTTTTAAAAGTTAACCTTAAAAACTGTACACCTGCACTTGAAAATGCATGGTTACTGTTAAAACCGGTCAATTATCACTTTGGTGATGCTAAACGGCGTAACAATTAGCGGTAGTGATGTCTGTACCATTAAGAAAATGAGACATCCTAAAAGGCTAACTGTCAGTCTAATGGTGTTGTTTAACGGGCTAATCAGATTTACCATAAAGTTGTATTATAAAAAACAAAATACCGTTAAATGTTTTGCAGATTAATAACATGAAATGCAGTTTAATCGCAAATGAACTTACAATGCAGAGTTGCAAATGGGCATTCAAAGTAAACTTCTCAAGTTAATGAATGATTGAAACAGGATAAATGTATGCAAATTTGTGTTTCATTTCAGACTTATAGTCGCACAGGGCAATCTCGGTAATATTCAATTTTATAACCGACTTAAGTATTGAACAAATATTGCATAAATATGCGAATGCGGATTAAATTGATTCAAGTCAAGAAGGCACATGAGAATATAGTCCCGGTACATTGACACCACAATAAAATTCGCCGCTGACACAGGAAACATAAAGTGGTATTTTTATTGAACCTTTTGGCAAACTGCATTCCATACAGTCGACTTTACAGTATGATATTTGAGACGTGGTAACTAACTTGGCACTCCAAAACATTATAAGGTTTGCATGATAACCCACTGCAGGTTATAAGTGAATAATGGAAAACTCAAGAATCAAGACTTGACTGATTGTTACCGGAAATTTTGGAGTTAATTGGGGTCAAAGAGCTGCTATCGCAAAATTGCTCACTTAGAACATTGTTTTGGAAGAAACAAATGGATAGTAAAAGAGCAACGGCAGTCAAAATTGACCTAGAATTTGGTGTGTGGAGCAGAGGTACCGCGGATATCACTCTAACGTCGACATCTACTTGTGCGAAACGCGCACACAATAAACCGAGCCACTAAGCCAATTTATTAATGCTAAAAATAACCCGGCCATGTCTCGGGCGCATACGACGCTATTAACCTTAAACGGAACCTAAATGTTGTACTATGAAAAATGTGCCCTCCGTCACTGCCTTTGGCAGAATGCAATTATTTACCTACCATAAGAATGTTGTCAGTTTAGTAGACCAGCTTTTTTACGTGCAGATGTAATGGTCTCATTTTGACGACGAGAGATCGCCGTTTATAACGAAATATTTGCCCTTGAATTTCGATATATATGGCTGTTTTAACAAGATAAAGATCTTTATGGTGTCGTTGGGCGCTGAGACTATACATTTACGGTAATAAGTGGCTTCTCAAATGCTTCTGTAACGAGATGTTGCGTGCGAATGAGCATTTTGCGGTTTTCGCAGATCTCAAAGGCAAGTGTGATACGTAACTAGATGAGCGGCGTAAATAGTTATGAAAAACTAAACTACATAGAAGTGTTCGACAGCTACGCATTGTGAACAGAGGAAAAACTACTCATTGTGTCTTGAAGCAAGGAAGCGGTGAAGACAATGATAGCGTCGATTAACAAGCGAATGGGAACTTATACCTGTGTTCGTCGGTGTTTATTACTTTAATTGTATCGGTTCAATGCAGTTTCACTAAGCCAGTACATTGTTCTGCAGCATACCAGAGTGTTGCGTTCAGTTGATCGTTAATGCATAATTCTATTTTGCGAGTGAAATCTGCGTTAGCTGTCTATGCGTACAAGTTACCTAGGTGCAGGCAAATTGTATGTGGGAAATACAAGGATGCTCGCGTCGGAATGTTTCAATGCGATCTGCATGTCTGCGGTCGAGTAGCTGGTAGCGTGATGGCTAATTTTATAATGTAATTGTTCTTTATACACTCAACTTTGTTAAAGAGACAATAGTAATACAAGACAGAAGAAAACTGGCTATCACAATATTTTCTTCAATATACCCATGGCTTGTACAAATTCCATCTAAACTGTTTTCCTAAAGAAAGATTGTATGTATAAAATCAATCGTGTTTAACGAAGGTATCTTCACAAGATTGTGTAACCTAAGTATGTGTTTCCCACGCACTGCACAAGTTCCGAGCTCCCTCATGCGTAACGACGAAGGGGCTGGGCATTTTACAACGTTTCTTGACTTTAATCGACTGCGTTTTAAATAGGTTTATTTGTTCACTTTTAAACCTATTCAATTTGATTAGGTGCAAGAATTATATGTATGTTTTTCAAAGAAGATTTACAAAACATTTGTTCGAGTGTGTACCGCAGGGTGCGGCGCGTGGCGGCGAACGGACGCGAAATAGCGTACAACATTGTTTATTCTACGCATTCCTCTCAGATAAATATGTCCTTGGCGATTTTATACACCCAGACGCGCGTCGACACCGCCGCCGCCGACACCGGCTACACTGCAGATTTATTTTGATTCCAACAACTAATAAGACGAATGTTCGTTTAAAAAGTCTAGAATCTCGTAGCTCTAAACCAATGTAAAGTCTCTTAATCCAATTAATTTATTAGCACCTGACATCCAAAGGAAGTGTAAAGATTATTTCTAATTATGGTAATATGCAATCATTGACTCCTACACCTAATGTAGTGTCACATGTTTCGAAGCGAATCAATATCCGTTTAGAAGTTATCGTTATTATAATGAAAATGTGTTTAAAATCACGCATGTTTAAAAGTTATCTATGTGAATATGCGATAAAAGCTGTTCTGCTCTCGTTTCTAATCAAAATTGGCATTCCTCTCTTATCTATATGCCGTCATAAAGCAGTTGTTTCCCTCCTGGTAACGACTTTTCCATTGTTGTGCACATCTACTCGTACATTAGTTTTAGTATCTTCACACCGTTTCACCTTCTTATTTAGTTTTTCCATTCGGAACTCTGTAAATGGTCTAACGTGTATATGTATCGGCCGCCCCATAACTTCATGAAGTTAGCATAAGCAATGATAAACTTGCAAAATATGGTGTGTCGACATAGCGGGCCTCGGAATGGTCGGATGGAATTTCTGCGTGTTTGTCCCCCCATATAGGGAGTGATAAATTGACGATAGTCGTCGCTCATCAAATTGTATAACTATTTGCTTGATTTGCATAAGAGTGTTTGATTAGCCATCGGAGGACGCCCAGCCGTCGTTGGCTTAAGAATGTTGCCCATTTAATATTTCCTCTATAAATGTTTGGGACGATTTAATGTCCACGGTAAAATTTTCGATTCCAATCTGTCGGATGATGGAACGAAACCGATTCTTTACCGCTATTCGACTTAAAAACGTCTAATAAAAATTAATATCGTTATTTACGGGCGTATTCATTAAAGAAAGTTCTTTTTTATGGGAAAGTAATTAACGACGCACTTAATAAGGTGAACACCAGTTTTTTGTTGATGATGGTATTTATGGGTTTAATTACTATAGTAATCCTGACATTATGAATGTACAAAACTAAAGCGATTGTAAAATTTTCTACAAAAAAAACTTCTGCAATAATTGGGATATATATAAATCAAGGTTTTGATATATTATAATCTAAAACTTATGCAAATTCGAGCAGGTGTTCTTTCGTTTTAGTAATTCCAATTTGCTCTCAAATTGTATGGCTTATATCTGTACATTTCGTATATCCTATTGCCAATGTTAATACCGTGAATGGTTTAATTTTTAGGTGTCCATAAATAGAGGCACTGTGAGGCAAACTGGCACAAATCCTTGATTTTGAATAAATTGTTGACGACCCGCCATTTGGCCGTGGGCGAAATATGCGACAGCAGACTATAATAAACAATTTTCTCATTCCAATATGTACCTTGTTCCTTAGCGATACTAAGCCATTTGGGTTTGTAAATTTTCAAATGATCGTAAGCGGTGTGGTATGCGAAAACACCTGTATTTAATAGCGATTAGGTGATAGTGTTCTGTTTGCGTCGTTGGATTGTGTTTACAGTGTATTCCTTCGGTAGCTTTTCTACATTCGATTTTATAAATGTAGCAGTTGTCTTCTTTGTTCCTAAATTTGAGTTAAATTAGTTTGTATGATCAAGCTGTATAAGTGTATCTATATCCTTTACCTGTGTTTTCCCATACTCTGCCATGCAGATTGTGAATTATTTTACTGTTTGTCAACGCTTCGTTTCCGCTGTAAGTATTACCATTTGCAATGGATGCTTCTAGTCGCCTTCATGCATTTACAGTGCTGAATATATTTTCTTGCTGCATTGTAGTACTTAACCGAAGAAATTGGCAACAGTGTGTAGCAGTAAAAATCGCAAATATTTCCCCGACCCCATTCCACGCGGTCGATCATTCACGAAACAATGGTACGAGGAATTTTGTTCCTCAACAAACATTCGCAGAAGCCCGGCGCCTCCCATTCATTGGCGATGCGTTCGCGCACATTGATATCTGCTTGTTTGGCCTCTGTTTAATCCATACTTTCCGGTCTTGACACCGCTCTAATAACAACGATATGTGAATGGAGCCGCTTTGGTGCCATTCCTACCTAATGTTTGACTTTCTACCGCTGGGAAAGTATCATTTGTGCAGTCGTGAAGTTGCCGGCAAACATCGTTACAAGCCATTAGCAACATTTCTGCCATACTTCGAGGGCGGTATTCGAAGTTGCAACGAGCAACTGCTTGTGATTGCTTTTCTACATTCTGTAACTATTGCATATTTGCATAATGAGAAGATTTGAATGCCACAGATATCGTTAAAATTTGTGAATGTGTGTGTTATCTGAATATTAGACGTACCCTTCTGTTGTATGTATGCATATCTTAGAACCGGTCAGTCAAGTCGATGAATGGGCAGTTTTTATAACATTCGCTTAATTAATTAGCATGCATCGTTAAAAATAACAAAAATACAACAATGAATTACGACGATCATAAAATTTTGTTCTTGCGAATTAGAGTACCTACTAGCTGATTTACTACGACAATTTTTACAACGTCGTGTCTGAGTTGTGCTGAGATTTATAGCGTTTAATCCGCTTCACATCAGACTGTAGGTACTTATTACTCAAACAGTCAAACTAGAATGGGAGTGACCACAATGCAATATCAATTAGAAATTCCTGAGTCTGGGCGATATTATAAGCGAGGCGGCCGACAATTCGTCATTCTGTATAGACATTATTTAGACTAGGTATCGTATTATCGAATGTTTGTGAGCGGAGTCGTGATACTCATGATATTGTGTCGCACGCGCCGCCTGGCGGCGTGACGAAGGCGGCTGGTATGCGGCGTGATTCAAACGGAAACCCTATATATTCAGTGTTTATGCAACCCGCTGTCCGTCCGTCCGTCACTTCTACAGACAGCATGCAACATTGAATTGTATAAATTACGGTTCGATGTGCGAGTTTATTTTGACTATACTTCAAATTATTTCAAATAGTAGATAAAAAAATATGGAAAATAACCTCAAAATAACCGCTCCCAACTTCATAGTACTTGAGAAATTGCTAACGAAGCTCATAATTCATTAAAATAAGAAGAATGATTTCGAGATTTCAAAGGCATTTAGTGTCAAGAGATCTTTATTATTCAGATCGGAGCACTTAATGTGTGTATATTCTCAAGTCTCTCAAGACGAGCATGAGACCTTGGTGGCAATGACGTGACGTGCGTTTCAACAACACAGTTCACACTAGGCGCTGGAATGTCGTTTGTCAATGATCGAATAACGTGTGACGTCATAGCGTCACATTAGCCTGCTGCGTTTACCATCAATACATAATTACTACTTTCGAACGATTGCCGAGGCAATTTGGTGGATAAATTTGGTGATTGGTCGTGACGTAAGATGCCAACAATGTTTATATGTGTGGTTACTTTAATGCATGGTTCGGTTCAGATACAAATTTTATATTCACGCATTTGATCATCCGGTCGGCATGCTTCGACGGATCCATTGCAAGTTGTGTTTAATTCGATTATAACGTTGTACGAATGTGTCAGCCGAACGGAATGCGAGAGGAAATCACGTTGACCCCTAACACGATTCCTTTTTTGGCCATCGGAAGGTTTGTAATCTTCCTGTCCGTGAGTATATTTCAACAGCACATGAGGATTTATTTAAATAAGCACATAGGATACGTGACATCACGCCGTCGGAATTTACTTATAACTTTGTAAGGAACAGGTTATTCACCTAACATTATCCTTAGCCGTGTCTACTGACACAGTTTCATATGACGGATTATCTTACGGACTAAAATCTAAGTAGGGCAATGCCCTCTTGGAGTAAAGGAGTAAAAAAATCCAGATTGTTCCGAAGCCCAAGGAATGTGCATTAAACGGGCCATCCGGATTAAAATATTTTCCTGGCGGTATTTATAGAGCATTAGTAGGTGTGCGTGTTCGTCTGTCGGTCGGTCGATATGTGTGAGACAGCATGGCACCGCCTCTCACCAGACATGCCCCAAGTTTGTCGTAATCCAGGATTTGGTCATTGGACTTCGAAATGATACTTGGATAACACATGACTAATAGTCTAATCATTTAGATTTACGGTGAGCCTCTTGATTCTTTGGCGTGTTGGGCGGACGTTAACGAGATTTAGCTGATATATGGCTTTGAAATAACGTCTGGATTTTAAGAATATGGGATCTTGGTAGAGGTTTTACACCTGCAATGGCGTTAAAATCTGCAGGGGCATGTAACTAAATAGTCCAAAGCGGGCAGCAACCTTCGTGTTTCTATTTGCGGCTACTGAACGGCGGTACATTGGCCTTCTCCCGCGCTATTTTCCAATGAGACTGTGATGCACTGGCATATCGCACGGCATAGCTTGCGGATTTATTCGCATCGATTACGCGATACAGCTGTATGTGAACTCAATTCTGTTGCGAACTGTATTATATGTGAAAACTTGTACGGAGAGTGAGGTAAAGTAGAACAAATTATATAATTGTGAGACGGACGTGATTGCAAAAAAAGAGGACAATGTTTTTTCTTATTCAAAATATTTTGTACAGTTGTTTATGCTTCATGCTCCCTTACAACAATATTGTACAAACTAACTCATGTAAAATTGTAATTTAATAGACCCTAACGTTGTTTCAACAATTTGAAACCAAAACAAGACATTTAGAATTTTAATGCATTTTGTTAGAATGTAGAGTGATTGTTACGAAGTTCACTCTAGCGTTTAATACATATTTTTTACTGTCTAAAACTGAATATATTAACAGAGTGCTTACAATGATATCCCAAATGGTTGAAATACTATGAAAGACAATATGAGCCCTTGGCCCTCGATAGTCTCAATCAACTAATGCATTTTCATCAAATTAGCGGTTCTTGATGACTGTTTGAACTTAGCGCGCAAGACAGGTAGCCGAATTGTAACATAACTCGATAGATGGCGTTATCTTAAAATATCGCCTAAACCCAAACCAGTGTTTTGTTCTAAAAACTACGCTTTTAAAATGGTGTATGCTTTGTATGTTTTCTAGACAAGTGCTTCCGACATTTTTGGAATTCCATTTAAGATATGCAGTGTAATCTCTTATCTACAAAGATTGCGTTAACACTTCCATTTCTATCGACAAACTGAATGTAACAATACAATCATTATCATTGATAAGTTTTTTCCAATACTATCTGAGGAATTCGACCTTATGCTGTAAAATGAGTTATTTGCTAACCAATTATTGCAACAATCTGTGTAAAGGTCTTGGCGTATTTTCTGACACAGAACCAGAAGCAATTAAATGTTTATCTAGTATTATAGCACCAATAATTCTGTCGCAGAGGTATTTGATTAGAGCCAATGTTTCGTTTACGTGGGCGCGGGTGAGTGTGTGTGAAAGTGTGGCTGTGTGTGCGGCTAGGGATTCCGTGACACGGGTCACCGTTTCCGAGAACTCGACTCGTCTTGACGTCCCGCTGACAGGACTGGTTTTGCCGTTCTCCCATAACGCAGCAACATTGTTTCTCTATTTGTCTCGCTCACTTTAACTACTCTTGTATCTCCCTCTTGCTCCCACACCGATGCATTGGATGCGCACACGCACGCGCCCTCTATCCCCTCACCTCGATAAGAGTGATCGTGTTTTGAAATGGACGCCGCATTCGGTAGCTGTGCGGAAGGAGTAACGAATTCCCATTGAAGATTAACCCCTGTCGACTTTGACTCAATAAATTGTTATACCGAAAAGAAATGATGTAACATTTAGCGATTTTACAACACAAGATTTCTAATAAATATTTTTTGAATGGTTTATGCTTGTTGAAGGAATTCATGTATCTATTTATTTAAATAGTTATTGAATTGAGCTGTAAAGTGTTTATTATAATTGCATATAAGTAAATAATCTTACACGAAGTTATACGCACTCATTAAACAGCCTTTACTTGATTGCTTACTGTAAAACAACCAGCAAACGGTAAAACAGAATCACGCGAACATCGAAAACGTCGATTTCAAAAGTTGCACGTACACCGAACTGGACATAAACGTGGCCAATTAACCGAAGAATCTTATTTAATAACCGACTACCGTATAAACGCCATATTAAAAGTCACGAAAACCGTTAAGTGGGATGCGTATGAGACGCGGCGTTCGGTTGATTTCGTCACCATCGGAAATGCGAGTGTGTCCGCTTTTTGTTGGTGAACTGGTTGTACGTGAATCATGATCGAAATTGTAGCAGCAGTGGAGCAGGTCGCCGGCGCCAGCGCACCACGCCCTGCGCGCCAGCTCCCGGGCAGCCGCATCGCCCATCATTAATTATTATCATGCCACAACCTGCCTGTATTATCTGCACGCCTAGGCACAACTTGAATGTAGAAACTTGCACCTGTTTTTTGTTCGATACTATGTTTTATCTATAATTCCATCGCGCTCGTAACATTACATTTTGAATCAGAAAATCTTTAATGTAAAATAATGGCGATTTCTTCGTCCTATAAACAGCAATTCGTAACCTAATTGCCTCTATTTTGAACGATGTGATTGACTAACGAGGTTCTATTTCGACTGGTATAAATCCAATGATATTGACCGCGTCCTCTTGATCCCGTAACTTCTAAATTGATTGAAGGCTAAACGATTTGAACGGTCTGGTGATTAATCTATTTTCGAACTGGTAGCTCTTAAAGACAAGATATCGGTGTCGAATTTTTGTGAGACGTCTAGAACAAAATTGGTTGGTTTAAAGGAGGCCAGTTGCATGTTTACACACAGAGTAAATACGGAATCGTTCCAACCAGTCCGCGTTACCGAATGGCCAGTGAAATTATCCAGTCGAAAGATTCGAAATAATAACTGGAGCTTATTATTATTTTGCCTTAATGATAGTTATAGAAGCGCAGTAATAGGCTCGCCCCTGTTCGTGGGAAGAGCGCTGGGCTGATGTCAGACCTTCTATGGGAAGCTGTTTTTTTGTGTTGTATTTGCTCGAATTTTCTGAAGCGTGTTTATGTTTTCTAATTAAGTTTTGTTCTTTATAAAACTTAAGCGTTCAAGAAATGTTTTGTTACAGTTCAATCAAATACCTACTATCTTAAGAAACCTTTCGGAAACTACTCAAATTGAATGTCAGAATAAGATGCAGAACCAACTAATATCACATCCGATTTAAAACAATTTCCTGCACCACAAAAAAGCACTCGTCAATATTCTAATTTCACAAGAACATTTCCAACTCGCCTCAATTCTAGGATCACAGTACACAAGCGTTTCCTAGACTCAACAAAAAACGTTTATTGTTCCAGATATACTAAGCCACAGACATTCGCGGACTGCATTGGCAATGAGCTGCCTCTTGGATGGGAAGAGGCTTACGATCCACAGATTGGACGTTATTACATCAATCATGTCAATCGTGAGTAACACCTGTTCTTTATTTGGCAGTTTTTCCAACTGAACAGATCCCTAATCTGTTCTCAGTATTTTTGGAGTAGCGTGTGTTTTGAATATCGAGATTAATCGTCTTTAAGAATAACAAAACATATACAAAAAGCCATCTAGTATATTGTTATAAGGTTTCGTCATTTGGAGGGGTTCATTGCATACTAATAAGAAAGTATTTTTAGACATTAACAATATCTTGAAAACCAGTTGTATTGGTAGCATGTCTATCGAATTTTCGCCCGAGAAATTTACCTAGATTAAGATTAGCATACTGAGTAGCGAAATAGTGGGCCTGTATTAACAATGCAATAATTCATTTTATCACAATGAATTGTTTGTATCGGTTACAACAGGCTAACTCTTATTTATTATCCCCTGGATTATTCAGTATGTCGGGTGAAAAATGTACTACGCGGGGGGCTTATGAAGTACCACGGTGCTTTAGTTATTCCCTATGAATTATTGAACAGGTTGATTCATGTCTAGCCTATAGAATGTTGCGACTGTTGCGGCCACCATCTTGAATTCGATATTTGAAATCGAAATGCGCAAGAGTTTTAACGTCACACCACGAAAAATAGATGGCGTTGCGCGTATGTTGGGATGCACGTCCGTGCAGTCGTGACTCGTGGATATAATATGTTTTTATGTGAATCCTTAGATTATTCTATGGCGGAGCACTAAATAAGTCGTGTTATGAATGGAATGCTTACGTATCGTTTATTTACGCAAATGCATCTTCGTGAGTCGTATTGAATTGATTAGTCGTTGCATAGATATTGCTTTGCTACCGTGTAATCTCACATGCAGATAAAATAAAAGTGTTGTTTTGAATTTTTAATACATTTCTATAATGCGTAATGCCCAGTAAGAATATTATGAATAAATAGTTCCTAAGCAGAAAAACATAACACACAGTAACTGTGCAGATTTTATAAACGTTCAATTCATAATGCCTAAGTCATGGCCTGAAAACAAGATGCCAAGGTTCTACAATTATGGCAAAAGTAATATTTCTGCAGACGTTACTCACCACGATACCGCACATATTTCGTTCCGCCTTTTAAAGCAAAGCTGAGAACATACTAAAACTAGGCTCGGCAATGTCAAACAAATAAGATAATCACATTTACAACAGCAAATTATTCCTAAAGAAGCAACTAAAACTTCTAACGAAGTTTATGGTGAGTGTCGAAAACTTTCAACACGACAATTTAGTTACCTATCTACACGACGCTATAAAAGGTAAAAAGGCAATAATGACTGCGCTATAAGATGGAAAACGCGCGATATGTGACGACCCGCGAACACCCGATAACGGTGTGCGCAAACGCACACTGTACATTTTCGCACGACGACGCTCACGCATTCTTATGCATTATTTATGAAGACCGTAGAACTTTTCCGCCATTTTCTTACTTTTTTTCGAGACCACCCATCTACTCTTGCTGATCGGATCGGCTTTTGATCGTAGCTTGTTAGTTTTTATGTTTTTTCGGTGTTAATTTCTGAGGAGACGCCTGCTCGCTGCAATTTTCTACAGTAATAGTTGCTAGCGTTGAGAATTTACGAGTCGTAGGAGAAAGACCGTTTTATTCGCATGAGAAACTGAAATTTTATGTCATCCAATTTTCCATGGACGTCAATACTACTACTACGTAACTACGTAAGTGGTTGATGTAAGTACGTCATGTGATATTAATCAGTGTTATTATGAATTAATAGGTATGTATGCAGCAATTATTGTTTAAGTACAGTTTGCGACGTAACTCATCGTCAATGTTTATTCTGATAAGATTAAAAAATTTGCTTGATAACATTCTCAAAATTTTAGTGACTGGCTTACCATTTTTGAAGTAAATAATGTCTACAAATATGTTTTAGAGACACATCGTCGCGACTGAGTTTTGTAAAGAAGAATTTCATAAAAGATCTTTCTGTCGTGATTATCTGACGTGCATAATTAAACTCAACGTGCAGATAATAATCCTTTATACTTATTTAAACGCTGACTGGCTAACGTTTCTGTATGGGTAATTGATTTTCATGTTGATTGAAATAAAACAAAGTAACTTTATCTTGAAACAATATTGACTTTTCAAAATAAACATTGCACTGAATCCTGCACCGATAAATGTTTGCTTTTAGATCTGGGTTTTCCCTGATTTCCATCAGTGAAAATATGCTAAGATTAATCTGAAACATTTGTACCTACACCATCTTCGAAATACGTGCTGCCATCTATGTCGTCGACTGCAAAACATATGTATATTCAAGCAAATAAATTCTCTGAGCTCATTAAACATATTTGCTAGGCAATGTAACACGAACTGGAATATTTGTCTTCAGGTAATTTATACATAGGCATCCAAAACCAATAATAAAGGAATGCTAAAGGATTTAAATAGATTTCATTACTGTTCATTTTATTAGATCCTATCTCAAAAGACAAACAGGCTTGCGCGCTTTTTAAATTATTCACGATTTAAATAACAATATTCTGTGAAGACATTACTTAAACTGATTTCAGTTTAGATATTTTAATTTAATTTAAACGTGTTAGGAGGAAATTGGATGTTTATTTAGTGTATTGTGGAGTAGGGTGCTATTCTAATACGTTGTTGGCTACATGCGTCTGCGCAGCTATGCGTCACATTTACATTCTGTCGTGTTGTGTAGGGTTGCTATGACAACGATAGTGTGTTATTGTATGTTTTATTCATGTCGAACTATTTCTATATGCAGTGAAAATAAAGCAATGCGTAATAAAATAACAGTTCAAGCGAAATACCACAGCTTTAGAGATAAGTCAAGGCAATTAAATAGAATTTATATATGTGTATTTTCATTTATATTTTCCTATGACGCATACTCTAAATTTGCAATAATGAAAAGTACAGTCATCAATTCATCATCACATTTAGTACCTTCACAAAGCTTTTACTTGACCAAGCAAAAATAAACATACAAGACCCATCTCCTGTACAAAAATAACTCAAAAACGCTTTGTATATTCATAAATTCCTGCACAGTAGCCCTACAGTGTCCATTTGCAATATTCAATACAAAATGCAAATGACTCCCAACTCGTTTGGTTCTATGGTGTTTTACTCGTGTAGATCCCTTGATAGCTTACCCATAGTCTCGACGCAATCGCATAAATTCTCTTCAATGTAATTAATAATTAAAAGTATTTATTTGATTTTATTTTATTAGGTATTACTGTGTTACTCATTTGAAGATTCTCTGCTGTTTTATGTTTAATTTTAGTTATGGTGGTTGTTTCGATTACTGTTTGTGTGATTTTAACACTATCATTTTTACATGAAGTGTTGAGGCTCTTTGATCTTCTTTCACAACACAATAGAGCAAGGATAATAAAGAAAGTGTTCATTTTTATGTGGATAATCTGTTCAACTTCAATTCTCAAATCATATTTCATGATCAACATACCCAAAGGAATTTACCGTACAACTACTTTCTTACAATACACGTGGATCGTAAAGAAATTCCAGATAAAACAGTAACACGTACAGAATTATATCTCCTTGGTAGTTAAGCTCGTCGCCATAATAGCGAATTACATTCGAAGTGGCGAAGTAAAACGGCTAAATAATGTGGTCAAATTAGATATGAAAATGCACGACGTTACAAATGTTTTGCCCATCATTTAAAAGCTCATTTCTTGAAGAATGCCTCGCGGATAACATTATTCATCACTAACGTGGCCAGTCGTTAGCGTAATAATGAAAATAAAAGCAATCTACATCGAAGCTCCTCTAGAGTTATGCATTTTTCGCATTAAATGTTGTAGCATTTAATGTATAAATAGGTTCACGCTGGCCAGTTCAAGTTTCCCAGTATTCAGATGGGATCTTGATAGCTTTCATTCAAATAATACGTCTCTCTTAGTTTCAACATGCTTAGGAACTAGAGGTTTTGTATAAGCCGTGTCTTAAACATTTTTCCTTTCAATTTCTACACAAAGCTTTAAGGATCCTAGTTTATATTACAAGAACCATATATATTTTGCGCTGGTGCTGTTAGATACTGCATGCGAGTCAATATAAATTCACTGGAATGTTAGAACTTGCTAGAGAAAATTTAAATTCAACATCGAATTTATTTCCTACACGCACACCGTGTTAAAGTAACTAAATAATCCTGCTAAAGGCTTTATGTTAATACAGAGAATTCAAATCTTGCAGATAAAAACAAAATAATAAAGTTATTTTCATTTACAGTAAGTAAAGCATTGATTGAAAATGAAAGAGCACAGCGAATGAGAAATAATTGACATTTAAGCAACATCTATAACCGAGACCGACCAAGATTATCACATGGAGCTTATAGCAAAAATAAAATAAATATTAACATGCCGATTCACAGACAAATTGGCAATGAAATAATCTTACAAGATCAACAAAACATTGACACACTCATTAACGATCGTATCACAGTTCTCAATAGAAAAGGACAAGCAATAATGAAGTTGGAACTCGTTTAAAATGAGCGGTGCAATTAATTTTAATATTTTTCTAGTATTTAAGTCTTTGAACCTGGTGGTTTGCATACCTGTGTAAATATGCATAATATGATACTTTGTTAATGCCTCCTCCACTTTACATATTTAGTTTACAGCATCCATGTTCTCTATCAAGGTATGCGATCTCCCCCATACCTATTTTCTGCATAAGCCCGCAATATTTATACGCTTCATACCGGCTTTTATTTTACACCGTGCTGTGTTGAGAATTTCATTTGATACTTTGAGTTCGCTTTCTTTGTTAATTGAAGCTGAGCAGTAGGTATTCAATCTTTTTGCAAATAATATGAAGTATTCCTTACTATTTTAAACGACAGGACTTTATTTAAAATTTTAAATGAATTCCACGATGTGTTTGATAGAATTTTCATTTATTGTTTACTAATTATTCAACAATGGTGGCATCGCTTACATTTGCATGTTTTTTTAGAGGTGTCACATCAGTCACATAGTTTATAGACGCGTTAACTTCGTGAGGTGGAATATTAATAATTTTGGCTGTGTGTGGTCAATTCTTACCGTCAAAGGAAGCAAAGTCACGTGCATTCCTTGTTTATGGTCCTTCGGTTTTGATTGAACTTTGATATTGTTTATTATCGGTTTTCGAAAGGAGCTCTATGAATAATTAAGTGCGACGTGCATGACTTGTTTGTTCACACCTTGAAATGTGTGTTAGAGTAATGTTTTCAGGACACGTTTGGTCTGTGTTTTTCTCTCTAGACATAAAAAAAGATTGTAACTTTATAGTTTTCTTTTTTGCCTTTCTGTATTGTGTCTAGTCAAACTACACTAAACAACAATATTAGCAACTTGCCAGCGGTTTCAAATACTAACTTTAATTCTTCCAGATATAATCACTTACCATAAGTTGCATAATCGTTACCTATTTGATTAACTACTATCACTTTACCTTCATCGCGAACAGTAGCCAAATTATATAGCAATTTCGACGGCATTGTTTCTCTAATCTGATATAAAGTGAGTAACAATCTGCCCGTGGAATCGTGCCGGCCTTGCCGGGTTCAGAATTGAGAATAATAATTGAAAGATCGCCGCATGCGTACTTTGGATGTCACGCGGTGTGCGAATGATGGCGGAATGCAGCTGCCCGCAGCCCGATGATGGCTGACTCTATGATTGGTTCCTGTCGCTATGTGCTTTGTGACTAAATGTGGATCATTTGCTTAGTGTAGGTCATTTTATTTGATACATCTTGTAAGAGTAGTTTTATCTATTAAGATGGTTTGCATGACTAAAGCTTGGCAGTAACGAGTACTGTGCGAGATGTCTCATCTCTGTTTTTATCCTAAACTCCAATAAAAACAAAATGACAATAATCTGAAAAAAAACAAAGTTATCATCAATACAGAATTGACTACCAAAAACACAGTCTACTTTGCAATCAGTTTTTCAGATAAACGACCGTGAATTTACAATCACGCCAAGCCTCGTCCTAAATGTCACTATCGGCTGTTAAAGCGATCGCTATCAGTGTTTATTGAATGCCACCATTATCAAACACTACCTCGGTCTCGTCATTAATCGGCTGGTAATCGGCAGCTATATCGCATAGCTTGACGATGAGTAAGAGGGCTTTAATTTGGTTCACATATTGGCTTGCGGTTACTGCTTATTTGTCTCAAGTAACTGAGCACGGGGAAAACGGATTTATTAAAATTCCATTTGCTTTGAGTAATTTCTGGTCAATAGGTCGAGATTTTAAGAGTGATAGCTATGCGTGAGCCCAAGAAAAACAATATTCGGTAAGCCATGACCTTTTTAACTGGTGAATGACGCGAAACGGAAAGCGTCGATCTATCTTCAAATGTCGGCGCTTTTGAGCAACGTAAAATTAAAATTGTAGGACAAATACAATTCTTATTTGCAACCTTAATATAGAAAGCTGATACAAAGACAATTTATTGTTACAGAGGTGACGCAGTTGGAAGACCCGAGGTTAGAATGGCTCAGCATTCAGGAAGCGATGCTGAGGGAGTACCTCCACACAGCTCAGGAGGCTCTCGAGGTTAGTACTTACATTTAATACCTCCTTTTTGACATTCAACAAAGAATATCAATAGCAATAGCGATTACACTGTAGACAATACTAATTAAAATCAAGATATGAATGTATCAGGGTAAAACTGCCTTACAACTAAAATATTGTTTGTCATCTATTTTCAGGCTTAAAATCATTAAACCAACATCCTATGAATTTCTTGTACCTTGCCTTATCTATACATAATTTTAACTTAATCATATCCTGAGATACTAAAAATTAATTCAACATTACCAGCGTGTGTATTTCCCGCGACAATTTGCCGTCCATGTCTCAAAGCACTTACTTTGCATCGATTAATGGTTTATCTTGGTTCATCAATCGATCAGTTTCATTTTAATGTGCTGATACGAAGGCAATATTGTCGATAATTTTAACTTGACTTCATCGTCTATCGAGGGCAGCTGTTACTTATCGGACATCATCGATAAACGCTTTAGCTTGTATCACTGGGGCAATGTCACTGGTTTTAATTTTAACTTAATTAAAATGTGACGTTTGCACTAGACGACTGAGAAGTTGGCGGGACTTTTTTGCTTTCGATGTAATCTTAGTACGATCAATGTGTGGTCAGAATACATATCTATTAATCGTAAAGAGGCGTTTAATTAAATTGAAATTATTTATTACAATGAAACAAGAGGATTTGTCGCACTACCAAAATCTTTGAGAAAACTGTATTTAGTATGAGAGACACAGTTGAGTACCATGAAGTTCTACCCACTCGCGGGGGAGCATTTGTACATGAATACAATATATTGACAGTGGTGAGAATAGAAAACAGAATTAGCCTCGTTTTGTGTGTCATTTAGACTTTCTGTAGCGGTAAACGACCATCAAGTTCATGGATTTAAATGTCATTTGGTATTACCGTGACCCTTTTCACCGTAACATTGCCTACTGCTGTTGCCAAACGCTCAGTAACATTCATCCCGTTTAACTCTTTCGACACTTGATGTAAAACGTGGTAATTTTCAATAAACTTATTCAAGTGTACTTCAGTTTAGAGTGTTTCCTGTAACGAGAGGCTGATGAATATGAAATTATTCAAGCACCGTATTCATTTGAAATTGTTATCTAGAGTGGAAACGTGATAATATCGCTCTACTGTCTATTATGCAAGTTAATAGTTAACAATACATACAATGTATATTGCCATTGTCAAAGGTTGAAGTCTTATCTCTGTCGAGAGACATACATGGATGCATGTATTAAAATATACAAAGTTGTTATACGAGTGAATAGTATTAAATAGATGGGAATTAACAGCAAATTGATTTAGTACTTGAAATTATTGATGCTGTTGAAGTAGTAAGAAATTATGAAACTGAAGAAATATTCGTTAAACGAGGAACAAAACTAACAAGCAAAGTTTAACCTAATAATGAAAATGTGATAAAACTAAATGAAACTCGGCTATCTATAATTAATGTGCTCAAAGGCACATTAACCACTCGTTTAGTGGCTTCTCCAGCAGATAACGATGGAATGCGATCGTGCCCTGATACAGAGATAAGAGATAAATGGTTGCAGTATTGTTTCGAATTGAGCACGCAATGAGACGATGCTTGATGGATCAAAGTTCAGTCAGGAAGCGAACGTTGAACGCAGTTAAGTTTTAATTTCTCAACATTCGGATTAAAGAAAGAGATAGGATAAGATGTTAGTCATCTGTGTCAATTTAGGGAGATAGATTTTTCTAGAAGAAACGGTGTTTTAGAGAGTAGGATGCAATTTTATGAATCATTTACGAATGACGGTGTTATTCATGTCCAAATGTCTAATGGTGTCAAAATTCAACAGCAGACCCGACTCAATGCTTTGTAAACCAAACGCTTGAAGTGGTACTGAATACCTGTCCATCATCCAACGAAAAAAAATAAGTGCTAAGTTGACGCATATGAAGGTCAAAGTCGTTTGTTGATCTAAGATCACAAGACTAAAATGAATAACAATAATATAAGGGCTTTACATACATTTTTTGCCTGTAAGTACCAGTCTGTACAATATTTATCTCGATTGCACCGTAATGTAACAAGCAAAGGTTAAGAAATACTTCCTTACTTGCTGATTGTAATTTTGTTTATAACGACAAAATATTTTTCGTGCCGTAATCAGGGTTAATTAATATTTTGTAGTTTAATTTCTGTGTCATTGCAACTGCATTTAAAATTCTTTAGCATATACCTGTATTAATTTCCAAAATTATTGTACGGACTTACATAAAATTATTTCGATTCCTATCTGGCATTTAAGGTTAAGAATTTCTTATTTTAACTTTCTCAGGTTTGACGTGAAATCAGAGAAAATGATAAAACCATATAGGAGGCCATTTGGAATAGTTTCCTGTTACCTACGAATACTAGGCTATGGACTTCAAACATCTCACGTCCACATTCGCACTCCGAATACCGTTATCACGACGAATCTGCATTCGTTTAGCGAGAACATACGTGATTTTACCTTCGCTTTAGGTTTTTGAGATTTTTATTTAGAACCAGAATCGTGATATTCTCAAAAAAATAATATACAGTTTCTTATCAGTTTTGTGTTTGCGTCTAGAATTAAATTAACTAGATTCAGAAGGCTATATAAATTATTAAGATCTATTTAGTCCAACTACTTCAACTTTAGGAATTTGTTCCAATTAAGTCTAAATTTTGTAAATGACTTGGATACCAAATTACCTTATTTCAACAAACTAACAATACTTTAGACCAAGTACTGCTGCATGAAGGAAATGATATTTAAATTAAGACAATTTCAACGAATGAACCTTGATATTTAGCTCCAATTAGTTTGCTCTCAACTGTCAAAATATTGAGGCTGTTATGTCCGAGAGATTCCAGAATTTGCAACCACGTAGTAGATAACATTAAAAGGTGCTGAATGCTTTGTTTCTGCTAGAAAATTCAATTTATCTAAATATTTCAGGGTGTGTTAAAGAGTAAATTTTATATAACGCTCCAATTTTTTATCTATTTATTCGCAAAATAAGAGCTACCCAACAGTTCCATCCATACCTACAAATATTTCAAATACTTACCAATCAGCACAGTAATTTCTAATAGGAATGCGACAGACGTCACAGACGCTAGATAGAATCCCAGCAGTCATCAGCGATAACCTTCATTCTGCCAATTGACGTCAATTGATTGATAACTCCGGTGCAAGTAAACAAAAAGATACATTAGAGTGATCAATTACCGTAACCCAAGACCTTAGACCTGCGCAAGCGCAAATTGATGTGGATCTCTTCGAAGTAGGGAGATTATAATGTATTCTGTCATTATTTTCATGTCTGCTAGATGGTTTCTGTCAAAATGTCGTACGGTTAATAGTTTCTCTGGTGGGTTGATATTGAATGAGCGATGTGGAATTTGTGGGTCACTTCCTTCGGGCTTTGTTTATTTTTATCTACGAATATAACTTCTTAAACATAGTCTACCACATTTGTCTAGATTCTTAACCTTTCATTTTCATTTCTGTAAAGTCCACATATTACCTAGAAACGATGACATTTGAGCATATAACATGACTCAATGTTTTCTAACAATAAAACTATGTTGTAAAATAGTTTGTAGATATTCTATCTCACTATAAAGCTCGCATAACACGTTTGCTTAGTCATAATACCAAGAAAATGGCATTCTAGCATCATTTATGTAATCCCCACGTGTTTTGGTGCTCAAAAATATGTAAACAGTAGATGTCGTAAGTTGGGCTGTGGCCGGATGAGGTTAGCATACCGGTGTTAACGTAGAATTGCCTTTGCAGATTGGGTAATTGTGGAGGTTAAGGTTTGTTGTACTTGAAGAATATTAGTGAAAACTTACGTATATGTTAGCAATTTTGTTGAGTTCTCTCACTTAGAAGTTGATTCACAAAGACATGCAATGCAATTTTAACTGATTTAACAAAAACAAGCCTACATTTTTGTGGCCTGTACTTGCATATGTTTCAGTGTCACTTCTATTTTAACTTGTACACTCTCGTAGGCACAGAAAATATCTGCCCAGGAAATTGTAACACACAACGGTATCTTTTCTCATAACTCTTGAAGCTATAAGGTTAAACAACCTGCATGAATCAGATACTCAAACACGCTGTAAAAGCGAGCCACTTCAGGACATAGTGGTCAAGGATTTATGATATGGCCGTCTTGGTCAGAGTTTGCTTTAGATTAAGATATCAACTGTAAAGCTTAGAATCTTTAGGGACTTTGGTTGGAGAAAATGAGTTTAATATTTATTGGATAGTATTTTTTTCAAAACTATGTTGATAGATATCTGAAATAAAGACATAGGCTTCATCCATCGCCTTCCACCACGCGAATCAAGGTCAAGCAAACAAAAAATACACCATTAGTCTGAGGTCAAATTGAAAACAGTAAAGTTCATAAAGACCATAGAGATTAATGGTTTGGACCGCCCAAATATCTTCTGCAATGGTCAAATACCTTTGTAATACGTTAACCACGAAATTGTAAAACACGTTGCGTGCAAACACATCGAACTGATCGGATATTGCGTTCCGATGCGTGAGTCAATCTTTCAATAGGCGCTCCAATTCTGCGTAGCGAGTTGTTCCGCGAATAGACGCGTGCGCAGGTTTTCGCGTCTGTTTTAATTTAGGTATAAAACATGAGTTTTCTTTTTGGGAATTGTTGGAAGAAATCAAGGTTAAGTTGTCGTTTCTTAGTCGCATTTCAAGAAGTATTGGAGACACCAGAAGATCCGAGCAATAAGATACAATGTAAAGAGAACGTGCTGGAAGAGCGGATGATACTATTAACAAAGTACAAAAAGTAAAAATAACTGTTACTGCACTAAAAGATGTTTATTTAAAAATATTAAAAGAAAGTAAAAATATGAAGCTACACCAATAACCGAGAGCCTCTTTTATGACCTCATAAACGATCGACACATCGTAAATCGGTATCGACACTTGATGCCCCATTTCATACTTTTAAGATAACAAAGACATAAGCAGTAAAGTTGTGCATATTGTACGTTTTACGAGAGTTTTATCATAGCAGATAGCTGAACAGGCCATCAAAGTCACTTAGCTGTAGATAGGAGACGTCTAGTCAAGCTGCAAATCGTCTTGGAGCTTTGAACCGATAGTGCAAGTGGACTATAGCTTTTTGAAATGGGTTTTGTTGTATCTGTGGGATTTTTTGTATAGGTTTGTTGATTTAGTCATTTTATTTAAGCATATCTTTGAGATACAAAGTGTGTCTTTGTGTGTTATTGGCTAACTAAATGTCATCTTCGATCACAAACAAACAAAACATCTGTCAAGTCCATTTTCACAATGATACATTCATTTCTAATGTTACATCCAACGTTATATTAACAAAGTAATTCGATTCTAACATGGCAGACAACATGCGAGTCGTATATAAAAATTCACCGACTTATCTCGGGTAAAATAGTACAGAAGCCTCGCCACTATGGGGACGTGCAAGCATGTGCACACAATTAAAACAAGACATCTTACCAGCAGACAACAAACACCGCAAGCAAAAACAACCTCTATCACCTGAAGAATAAAGTGAATCTAAAATTTTTCAAGCAGAAAAATAAACTTTGCTCGATCGTATACATGCTCAAGTCTAGTATGGACGCGTTTGCGCAAGGAAGATGTGACTAGCACTACCCAAAGAGTTTAGCAATATGAATAAAATCGTGCTAACTAATTAGCAAATAAGCTTTCGTATAAAATTTTAATTGGAACGTCGCCTACGTAACCTTGAAACTGTCTGTGATGATTGTTCTCGTTATAGGTGATGAATAAAGTAACGGAGTTATCTTTGTTATAAGCCAGATCGACGATTGTGTTTTGCACTCGGTAAAAGGCCTTAATGAAAGCTAAGTGATGAAATCTACTTAACAGTGTACCTGCTGAGAAATGCTTAAGCGAAAGCTTAAGACAAAGTATATTGCAAGAGTTGTTAGAAAAATAGAGTGATATATTCGAAACCTGGTAGAATTGTTGTGTACATAATTTGGGAGAAATTATAGAAATGTCAACCAATTTTCTGCAGATTTACCTTTCATCTAAGAGTTCAGCATTCACTCCAGTATTTTTGCATCCACTCCAGGTTTTCCGTCGTATCGTGAATTACAGAATTAGATTTGGTCTATCAGACATCAGTCCTTCGTAGAAGCATAAAATTTCTCGTGTCGCTTCCTAGAACCTACTCACGCCACTAATTTTGTAACATGGAATGCGGTTGCGTGTGGGTAAGGAAAAAATTTACCACTCTTTGGGAATTAATGATCCAGGTAAATTACATGCAGGTATTTATGTAAATTTTTCATGTTATGAATCAATAAAATTATTTCAATTGGAAATATATTGAGGCCTTACTACGTATAGTTACCGGATGTTTGAATAATATAATGTCGTCCCACATACTAGGTTGAGTTCTGATTGTTTTATTAGTATTTAATTTTGATGATTTTACATCATTATTAACATGCTATCCATCTTTCATCTTCCACTACTTGGCCTTTTTATGAACGCTATCTTCCACCTTTTTATTTCCTTCCTCCAAATATAATAATCACGTTCCAGCTAACCCTTTGAAACACACCACATTAGGTGGTCAAAAATATTTCCAGGAAGGATCCAGCCAGATTTGGCGTGTTCCTCGAAATGTACGCATGCGCCACTGGTCGTGTGCCAATATGCTATCCGATTGCAAAGGACCTTATTAATACTTGAAGTTAAAAGCATCGCAGGTGCTTGTAACAATTCAAAGACTATGTTTCTTCATTGTTTTTTATCCTTATCTTATTGTGAGTGTTTGTTTTACTAATCACGCTTTTGTTTTCACAACTTTATAAGCAGTTCAACAATGATTGCTTAATGAAAAGGAGCTTTCAATCCTTATAGTAAAGCCTATATTTATGGTCGCTTAAAACTTTTATTGCAAGAAACTGCATTTCTAAAAGCCAGTTCTGATAAAGCTTCACATAAAAAGCTTCATCAAGATTTCTCAATGTGAATACTAAAACATGTTTCCATATTAGGAGGTAAAGCATTCCTGTCTATTACAACATTCCAGCGTAAACCGTAACAGGCCTATTGTTTTCATATCTCCACTTCAGTAATTCGATCATCCAGCGTCACTTTCGGTACCACCGTGATGTCACCTTTGTTTAGTATTACTCCAACAATAGAGCCCATATTTACTTTTTATCTTTGTCATTGTGGTCTTTGTAATGTATTTTTCTTTTAACCTATAACAGTATCATTAACTGTTGTCCGTTATCTTTTTTAGATGGAATGCCTTGGGTATGTTAATACAACATTGTTTAATTTAATCGTGGTGTGGAATGATGTGTAGATGGATGATATGAATTCCGTTCTATAGAATTTACTAACATATTTGACTGTCATGTCATCACAAGCAACTGTTTCTTTTACTGATGGAACTCCATTTATTTTAGAAATCTGAATTTCTTTTCCTTCAAAACTTTTTTATCAGCGAAATCAACATTACGAGTGGGCATCAAAGCAGCTTAGTATTCAAAGCCCTTCTAATTGCCTAATTGAATAAAGATTTAGAGCCGAGCACAGCGTGAAGATTTGTCTAATTAATACAATTACATTCTCAAATGCAACTCCACGGATCTTTGTTCCCTATATTTACAAACTTTGCCATTCAACGGAGACTTCTCCTGGCTTCATTGTCAGCAGGCAACTGCAAATTCTGTTTAGCATTGCATTTATTCAAATGCTGAGCGGTAACATACGCTAATACATATTTAATTGAGCACGCCCTGTACATTTTATATGCGCTGTAACAACTGGTTATGGGGCTCACAATTTTAAAATCGAATTTTCGAAAGAGGGTCTTACAAAGGATCCGTGTAGGTTTTGAAAGATGAAAAGTTATAACTTATGAGTTTTGCTTTAGAATGCAGTTTATAATCGTATATCGAAATCGGTATGTTCAATGTATTCCTGCGCTACAAACATCTGAACCATTGTTATACCAATAATGAGTAAAAACTGGACGAGAAAATTTTAAAACTTACCTCAATTTTAAACCATAGTCATGACTCTTAAGACGCCTCACCAGTTTTTATACAGAACCCTAAAAAGGGATAAGTATCATTTGTATTATTTTGATTTTGATGGTAGTAAATTGATGGTTGCCGCGAACGGTTATTATTTTTGACCCGGATCATTCCTGGAACCAAGGTCGTCGTGAAACGCAGCCCCAGGCACCACAGATGAGAGGGAGGGGCAGCTTCCAGATCTTTTTTTTACCATAGACAAGATTGTTTTGAAGTTTCGGATGTTGGGAATACAGGTTTATGGTAGCTTTGTTTAATGAACTATAATGATATGGTTTGGAGTCGAAGGCATGTTTGGGTACAGTCTGATGTTGATGGCAGCGTACCAAAACCTGTTTTTCTATGAAATTTTTGTGAGTGATGCGTAGTTTTGAACATAGACAAAAAACTGATCAGACCACGTGAAGCCTGTGTTTTCAAGACGTTCCATTCCACTCACATTCAAAACTTGCCAAGTTCTTGAACCTGCCTCAACTTTTTTTTTCCAAAAACATACATTACATAAAAGATGTCCGCTTTGCATTCTGTATAAGGCTCTTTCCTGTATGAGGCACCTCTGTCCACATTCTCGGAAACGCCCGATTACAGTCATTATCATTACAAACTCACAAATGTCAACATACGTGGTTAATCTTGAAAGCAAGGCCCTAAAGTAATAATACCGGTGTCCTAATTTTTCGGCCACCGAATTTTTTTTTTTTAATTGTGTCAGAATGATCTGAGAAGCTAAACCAGAATTTGGGACTTATGATATTTATCCATTCTTAAAGTTGTAAGTACTCATCTCTGCCTAGATTGGTATTTCCATGAAATTGGTGTAGCTGCGTCATATTTAGCCAGATGGTCCGTCCTACACTTTATACATATTCCCAAAAGGGACGCTTCTTGACAGTATTGGCACAATACAAAAGATGAGCAACAACATGAAAAGATAAATATTATGCAAACACAATTCTATTTAACTGCGTAGCCACAGAAATATAAAATAACAGGAAACACTGACATTCCATAGGTACTCATCTTTGTCCAGTGAGACAGAGTGGCTGTACATGAACTTTGATAAATTCTCTATTTATAGCTTTCCTATTACAAGTCGACATGCGTATGTGTTTGAAGTCAATGATAGCATTAGCAATTAAATTATACTTAAAAGCGTTCGTACATTTGCACATGAAATGTATCGTCACAACTGTGATACTGAGAGAGCTTATTCTAAAAGTCTATTGCCCTGTGTTACTTCACCCATCTATGAAAATATATTTAAAAAAATGTTGGACCAGGACGAATGAAATGAATCAAGACGAGGGCCACATATTTTATGCCTTGACTGCAGGCAATGCTGCTGTTCAAAAACGAAATCGTAAAAAGAGCAGTAAACGTTATAGGACGATGTAGATAGAGTAAAATCCTATGGAGAAAAGTTACAATGTTGTTTAAACAAACCAGGGCTGGAGTCTCTGGAGCAAAGGGTCTGAGAAAATTGAATATATTTCAAGATTAATCTTGTAAATATATTGAACACGATCCTTATCTCATTGTTTTTTATTGAAATTATAGTTGCATGCAAATGCACATGCAGTGTTTCATGTAGCAAAACTGTATTAAAATCACTTTCCTCTAGAAAATTCTCTCCAACATAAACGTCAGACAAGTCCCAATTCCATACCTGCATAACCGAGACGGCCAGCGATTAAACTGAAGTGTGCACGGCAGCAGCCTCATCATTACACTAAATTTAAAATGAAACAAACCGTCCATAAATAATAGTTATGATGCAGCCACCAGGTTACGCTGCAAGCAAAAAGTATGAGGGACGAGGGCCAGGGAGGGGATGGGAGTGGCATGCACTTTGTTTTATCAGGCATATGTAGGAATGGAAAATCTTTGTTGGACATGTGATTACTGATTTGTGAAAACGACTCGTCTGATAATAGTTTTGCAGTTCGAAAGCTCAATATCAAAATTGAGGGTGAAAATGTGAGATTTGAAGGTGGGACGAATTTTAAAGATAACCTGGTATATTAGTTAAATATGAGGCAACTCATATTGAAAACGTATAATAATAAGAAATATAATGGAAATATATCTGTACGATGCGATGACGTTCAGCAAAACAGGCAATTATTAAAAAACCACCCAGTCAACTTTCTTTATATTCCACTAAGTTGTCATCGTTACAATCAGTATCATAAACAATTTAGCCGTCGCGTGTAAGTAAATGCCAAAAAACCCTTTGTTTTAAACCAGAACTTTCGTGTTACCTCAGATTTCGAACGCACCAGCAACAGATACACATCTTTGCTCAGACAGTTTTTTATTACCTCTACAATGTTGTCGGTGATAAACAACACAGTCGATAATTTATCAGAAGTATTGCTTTCAACCGAGGAATCCCAATCCGTATTCGATTTTGGGTCTTGAAATATTTTAATTGAAAAAACAGTAATGTTCGAGGTGTCGGGTAGCCATGTATGGAACTTTTGCTTTTTGATGTAATTAAAATTTTGTTCAGGACATATTTGTGAACAAGTTTGTCTACACTGCAGTTATATGCGTGACCGGGGTTATTATTGGATATGATGCTGTTGAGATGAGGAATTCTCTGCATCCTTAAGATATATTCCTGGTTATAAGTTATGCCATGTCTCATAAGACAATATTGTTGTACTCGTAACTCAGTCCCGTCGAATGGCAAACATTTACCTAGCATAACATTTGATAAAGTTTGCCCATCCTGTACAGGAAACAAGCAGCAAGACAACATAATACATTAATATGACACATAGGATACTTAATTTACTGAGGGGTAATCAGAGTCCCATGTTGTAACGGACATGCGAACAACCGGTTGTAGGACATAGGACTCACTTCATTGGTCCTAATTGCAGAGTCTATTCCTAGCAGAGCCAATTTTAGAGGTTTAAAAAGAAAATTAGCATCGCTACCAGCAATTATGTAGCCTTTTTATGAAACAAGGTATTATTAGATCCTAACAAATGAGGCTGTATTTTGTAGACACGTAATGCCGGTGGTTAAAGACAAGAACCGAGATAATTGTAAGACTTTTGAAGTTTGAACGCTCAATAATAAAAAAAAAAAAGCAAATCTTGATCAACAGCTTAACAGGTCTAATACAGTGGGAAATCCGTAGAAAATCCCCGTCTGTCGTAAGACATTCACTGTAATTTCAATGATTGGAATACAACAAATTCTAGTTAATCCAGTTTTAGTTTTATTTATGAGTAGTCAAATGGGTATTCCTTGTCACTATAGAAAACATTAATACAGCCAATGTCTTCAAATATTGCCGCTGTCTGTTTCATTTTGGATTTTCCCATTATTCTCAAGTACTGGTTATAATAATATGATGAAATGATTGGACGCTAGATAATGTCACATTTCTTGTGGGATGGGACCTAACCTACGTACAACGCGTTAAATGCTAACTACTTGCTTATACATTTGATGAAGCACCCACTTCCTTGTATGAAGGACATACTCGTAGCTGTAATAATCGCCTTATTTGACATCACTTTATTTAAATCCTGTAAATCTTTTAGAAACTGCATTATTAGATGAATTCTAAGGAATAATTTCAAGTACTTTTTGGTGGACTGTAGGTACAAGTCAAATAACAGGTGTTGATACTACCATGTTTATAGCGAATTATAAGAAGTTAATTGTAGCGTTAGAAACATGTTTGTTTGTTTGACGTTCTTCAGTTGAGTTCTACAAACAAGAGTATGATGTGTTGATGACTAAATGTTGGTGCATCATTGTTTTTAGTTATTCTTATTACTCATGTCGTAATCCTATTCATTAATCTCATTCAATTGTATTATTTTCTGCAGTGACATAAATTCGTTTTATAGGCTGAAATTCGTCGTTAACTGACGTCGATGAAGATGAAATTATTGAAATTGCCCTTTGTATTATCTATTACTCTTATAATTCTTGTAGATCATGGAACAAAGTTAAGATGTAAGATGTTATTGTTCTTGGACCAAGCATTGTCATTGCAAGTTCATACTTTGAACAGAATATACAGTGTAATAATTAATATATTATGGCTTCCTTACACAATACCACTTCGTCTATTGTTCCATTCAATAGCATCTCAGGTCGCAAGTCCAACATCTTTGTGCATCACCAACAATTTCTCCCAATGACTCATGGTCATCATAAGTTCAAAAACGTAAATCTAAAACGACGTCAATTGAAAAGGCTAAGAACAAAGAAATTTTCTCCTCAACGTTACTATTATCGTAGCACATTACGACACTCGATAAGCCATTTTTAGACCACGTCAATCCTCATAAAATGTTTACGCAATCAGTATTAGGTAATAAAGTAACACATGCGTGGAAAGCTTGCACGGTTCGCGTAGAATATATGACGCTATTTAGACGGGACTTATTTGTTGGCGAGTTTTCTCGAAATCTATTGAATTCTTTGGCTCTGTAGAGCGCTGAGAACTTAAAAGCTACTCGTGGTTGGCAGCGTTAGGTTCAGCCAATTCTCAAAACACAGAATATGATACTTAGGAAGTTGAAGCAACAGTTTTGTCAACGACAGAAGAAGTCATAACACTAGATCAAAACAACGCAAATGACTTACAATTTACTATCTAAAACTATAGCCACGAAAATCCTGTTACTTTTATATAACCGAGCATCCGGCACCAGCGATTTATTGAATCTAACCATTCAATAAAATTTCATACCATTCGAATTCACTCGTTTAAATCAGATATTATAGTAATTAGTAATAAATTGAATATTTTTCTCGTTGTGCCTCCTTAATTGATTCTTTGTAACGACTTGTTAGATAAGCTAGTTGTATCGATGAACGTAATATATAAAAAAATATTCAAAATGTTGGTAGGCATGGGCAATTAAATAAGACTTTCATTGTTGACGTCTATTAAAATATATCTCATCAAACTAGTAATGTGTATAACAAAAAAAGAAGTAAAAATCATGTTGCGTCTATTTATATTGGAAAACTAGCTTTTGCCCGCGACTTCGTACGCGCATATCCCGTTTTTTTTGTTCCCTTATAGCCTATAGCCTAATATAAAAAGAATTTTCCGAATTCATCTGATAGTTCCAGAGATTAGTCCGTTCAAACAAACAAACTCTTCAGCTTTATTATATTAAGTAAAGATAGATTAAACCTATGATATAAATACCGCCTCAATAAAACATATGAGAAATAGCATGTAATACAATTAGTTTTTAATATCCGTCGGTAATGATAGCAAACTTGAGCGTAAATAGGACTTGTATGAAGCCGATCTATATCCCGATTTGCTCTAAAAAGTCGATCTGTATGCGGTCCCGCGATGTAGGTATCGCCCATCCCTAATTGGCAGTAATAACCATGACACAGAAATTGATGTACCTGCTAATTGGATACAGCCGATCTTGGTCTTGTCCATCGGAAATCGTAAAGAAGAGCGCTGTCGTAAAGTTGTCAGGTTGACAGGCTGGTCGGTGGTACACATATGTCTGTTGCAGCATCATGCATAAACTTTCTTGGGCGCTATTCCTTACCATGGACCAACGTTTCTTTATACGTATAAGTCAGGTAAGGATTAGCATTTGAGATTGAAGAAGCATGTGGACATGTCAACCAGTTTGTAGTTATAACTATGGCCGTAAAAGACTAAAATAAGCCAACATTGAAATTAATAATCTAGAAATAAACGACAGTACAAGCAAAATTATGGCCAGACACTAGCTGACCATAAAACAGGTCAACACGTAATTACAGTAGATGTACAATATCGCATAATATTATAATAAAAGGCCGCTGAGTTAGAAACGGGTCGTTTGTTAATGTAATGCAACGTTGGGCTACCGTTCGACTGGCTACGCCCGGATAATATATTGATTCTAGATGCTGGCTTGATTATGATATATCTGCCGCTCGTATTACACGCCGCCTCGCCCTATAGAGCCTTCGGGCTGTAAATTTACGAGGATACGTGGGTTTTACGTTTTTGCGTGGGATTACGCCAATTTCACGGGCCATGGTCGGAGAAATTTTAGTTAACAAATTGCACAGGTCATCCGATAGCTACTAAATTCACAGATATCACATAGAAAGTTTAAAAGCATTATTTCAATACGTCCCATAATAAATAGACGTTCTCTGTAGCTGTTGGAAACGATACATCTAGATAATATGCAAAGCGATTCTTCCATTTTTCATGGTAAACGCACCAGTGCACTGTGAGGAATTGATTAAATCCATTAAAATACCGTCGATATAAATCGTCTGGGTCTACGCATTTGTCATAAGAATCCAATGACATGTATTTTAATCTCCATGCAAGCGTAACTTGGCTTCAGTGTAGGCAGATTTGAATATTTGATTATAATCTTTGCTATGAAAATTTACCTGAATTCCTCATCAATCGTTAGGAGGGAACGCTGATTTATATTATTCATTTTAAGTTTCATGTTCTTTAAATGTATTCAATTGGGATTATAGTCACCTTCAGTTAACTTCATCATTTACATCAAGTACAACTGCTTTATCATAAGTGTTGCAAGATCTTTCAGATTTATTAATATGTGACTGAGCTTCAATCTTCAAAGCTCCCAGTCTTGTTACTTCACTGTCAACCATATCGCCTTTCTACATCGTGTTGACAACCTCACAAAAGACGAACGAACAAATCCCCCTTCATATTCAAATACCATTTCCAATCCTTTGCAGCCATTAAAACACGTGCATCATACAGTCATACCCTTGGAATGTTCAGAATGGGGATCAGTTGTACAATAAAAAAACTCGAAAGTACTATACTATGACAGAGCGTACAGCGGTAACATTTTTCTTTGGTATTTTTATTATAAAGTTTTATAGTGTTCAAAAGTTTATTATGTCGAATTAAGATTTCACGTTTGTTGTCTCTCTGAAGTGGCAGTACGATTGCTACCTTTTCGTTTATCTCTTTCCGTGTCCTCTTTGAATCCCTAATGGATTGTTATAATTATGTTCTTATTTGGCATAATATCCGGGGCATAAGTTTCAGAAAATATGTTTTAATACGTCGCTGTACACTGCAGTAAAACACATGGCGTAACTTTTTCAACGTCGACAAGCATTTAAAACTGTTTTTTAAGGTTCTTCCTCCCCAATTATTGTAATTTTCAACACTATAACTTGTTAAACTTATTTTAACTTTCGTCCCATATTTTTTCCTGCAAACTGAAGTGTCTTGTGCAATCAAATATTAAAGGCTTTTGTTTAAAATCCACAATTTTATCGTTGGCTCGTATAAAACATGCAACGGCCATAACATTAACGAGTAAAGCCATCGTTATCATGAGAATGTTGGAATTTTAAGAAGTACCTCTCGATACAGTCGCTTGGACCACGATGTTTCACCCGGTAGCGTTTTAAAATTCACCTTGTAATCGTGAATGAATATTTTCGGGCCCAAAGTTGTGGTAATGGCTTACAAGAGTAATGTGATCGATGTATTCGAGATAAATGAAATATGGGAATCGTATGTTTTATTTTACGACCTGACTGGACGCTTGCGATCGATGTCAAAATTAACCAGAATTTTGGATGTTTAATTAAGCGGTTTTGGTTAGTCCTTGTTTAAAAATTAGTGCAGTAAAATGTATACTGAAACTTTATTTTGATCAGCATTCATATTTCTTCATGCCATTTGACAACCCATTTGTGATCAAATTTTCCTAAAAAAATCATGCCAATTTTATAAAACTATTTGAACCAGCCTGTTTGATCAAATTACTTGAACGTCTATTGGCCGTATTAGCTTGGCGTTTTAAAATTCCACTGGCACTTAAGCTTGGTATTTAAATCCGATTGTCATAAAACGTCTTGTATAAATCTATAAAAATGTTGACAGCACCCGGGTCGTTGAGGTCACGAGTATATCGCATTCCTCTCGACAATTCTTGTAACATACTGTATAGTTATAAATTATCTTGGGCGAGATCTACTTCGGAGTTTTATGGGAATATTCCTACATAGTTGATATGTTACGTTTATTGACTGCTGACGTAAGTTGGATTGAGGTTTAAAATTATCTCTAATATGTAATTACAGTGACTATACTGCTTATGAAGAAATATTCGAAGCTTCCACATTAGGTGTTGGTTTTACATCTGATTTTCTTTGCTTGATATTCGTAGTAGAAGTATTGTATCTTGTATTATCAATTTCCCAAAACCACCCCAGTTTTAGGGTGTCTCCATACTGTCTTTATTAAATCAATAGCTATGTTTCTATAGTAATCAATGTAAGTGCAGAGTGCCCTTTCTTTGATATTCCCTTTAAATTTCAGTACATTCTTATGACTACGAAAATGTTTTGTTACCTGTTCTACTTAACGAACACACGTGTTGAATATTGCGTGTTTTATACTCATTCAAGGACTACGGCATGAGTAATACAAGACGACATGTACGAACAAAGTAAAATAACTTTAATGACATTGAATTCTCTACCGCCAATAATATGAATGCATACAATTTCAAAAGGATTCTTACCGTCCAATTTACATTGGCCGGTATTTTTTAAATATTTTAAAAATAATTATTACGTACGTGTAGGCTACTGTATATAAATTACGGGTTGTTCTTTTCCCAATAATTGTAGGTTGGGGTATGAACAGAAATGTTGCGCTAATATTATACAGGTTTGGCGCATCTGGTTCGTCTCGTCGAAGATTTAAGAGTCGATCGGAATTTCCTCGCAGTGTTTTGTATTTTTACTGCTTCTTGTATGCTAATATTGTCTGCATTCATTTTGGTGTTTGGTAACTTTTTGTAACAAAGACGTTCTTATTTCTATGATAAACATATTTTGAAGTCGTAATTCTTCTGTGACATAAATGACAAAACTTGTAAATATGTAAAAAAAACTTAAACTACCCCGAACTCAACATTCAAGCCCATCCCCAGTCGTAAACTGAAGAATTCTCTTGATAAACATTCCATAGGTTTTATTTTAAACCAGTGACATTACCACACTCTTTTGACCCGATGCGTTCATGCTTCATTATAATTATAGACGGGTTCCTAACTTTTAAAATGTTTTTCTTTTTTACCGTGCGCATAGGCCGGTGCAGTTAATGACACCATCTGTCAAAGCCGTACGCCGTTAAAGGTCACGCTGGTCCATACGATTATTTTGATATTTCGTTGGTATAACATAAATAGAAATGAAGATTTCCCTCATTGAAAATATGATTATTGTAGATATTGTTTCTTGTAGTGTCTGTGATACTCCAATCATTCTAGGCTACGTATTTCTTTAGCCAGAGGCCTTTGATGATCTGCCATTATAGCAAAGTGAAAGTTAGACTTTTTATCTGTTCTTTATTGAACAAAATGTGAAATGGTAATTAATTATGTAATGTTACTATCTCTTAAATTGTGTAATTACGTTGCTTATTAAATATAGATTAGTAGAGATGAACTGGCGCGGGCGCCTTCGTATTCTTAGAATAATGGATGGATACTAAACCTCATTTAGAGCGTAAATTTAGTTTTGAATTTTGTGTTGGCAGAAGCTACACAAGACATACTATAGTCACAAACATAAAATATGCATCAAAATGTTCATCTCATATTTCCAAACACAGTGCAACCTTTTAAAGTTTTAATCTCCAAATTCCTAATAAGATTACACAGTCAACATCATAACTTATTGATAGCAACTTACACGGTATAGCCATAAAGAATAAAATTTAGGAGCATGTAGTTTATACAAAGGATCATTTAATATTATCTAATCTCAGCGTAACTTAGTAGTCGAAACACATTGTCCTTTTAAATTTCTGTCATAAAAATAAAACAAGTTTGACGCGGTATGTAGAGCCGGGCCCTCCGGTGACGTAAATGTACCAGTAGTTGAAACTATGAGACTTGTGGTATATGACATTTGGATTTTAGAGCCCTCAAGTGCTGAGATGAAACTTTTGTGGGTTGGGTTGTTTTAACGGCAGATTTGAAATAACTGAATTATTAGAACATAGCTAAAGCTGTAGCTGTAACTACCATAAGTCAAATATAGACGTAAGTACTCAAACATGAAGGGAATGAATGTTATAAACGTGACATTATTTCTATGGGATCCTTAATTCCTAAATTGTTTCAATTCTAAAACCCATTCAAAATTAACGTGACAGACATAACAGAAGAAATGACACATTCACTTATTCCACTTCTACCGAAGTCAACATAAAAGTGATAAAAAAAAAGAAAAATAAATCCGTGTCCTATCTTATTTGTATTCACCCATAAGACATGTCGGTCGTGCATCAACGATGGAATGCGTCCTCCCAATCATAAACAGATGACATGCGTCCCCAGGCGTCGCATTTTTAACTAACACTCTAAAATGTTTCAACACGAATTGAATTATGGACATTATTCTGTTACGTGACTGTCTTTGGAGTCACAATTTCATTTTGACTTTTATAATTTCCCTTATGGGTTTATAATTAACATTGGTATTTGAATTACAATTTGTCTTTCAAGTAGCTAAAGCTTGATTTTATGACGTTTCTACTAGAATTTCCGTTTTTTTATGAATTTGTGTAGGAATATGGAACATGACGCCTTGCATCTTCTTTCGACACCCTACAGGTCAACTAGGAGGTTCTTACAGAGTTGTTTCAACCGGCTTTAAAACTGCTGAAGCATAAATCCAGCTTAAGCCTAAATGCTTATGGCTATAGGGCCGTAGCAACACGTACAATAAAGCGGGCAGGGCTGAAGGACGGGAAAGGCTGTCCCGGCCCGTCCTCGACCCGGCGAGCGACCTCAGCGCGTGCGCCCATTGTTTCACCGCCCGGCTAATGTTACACCCGTCGTAAACTTGCGTGCGCGCACCGTGACCAACGCTCCCAACCAACGTGGACACATTTTCACATTTTACGAATTTGCATGCCTGTTTTTCCAGTAATCTGGAGTTATTACACTTGGTTATCGATCCCGTTTGTTAATTTGAAGTCTCAGGTCTGCAACATTAATCATGATGCAGTCTTGAACAAGAATGTTTTAAAAACATTTTGTTCGTTGGTTCCATTCCCACCGGCTAGACACAACTATTAAAACAATTTCAACGTTGTTTACAGAATACTAATGCAATATCAGTAATCAAACACTTGATAGATCAGATGTGTTCTACGTGTCGCACGTCATGAATACAGTACCTATGTCTCAGAAAATATTTTCACCAACGTTTCTCCTCCGCATTTTCGGACAAACATTTTTTGCACGGAGCATATCAATCTGGAGGTTAATCGGGCGAGTTCGTGTCGTCCCGGCGTAGGTACTTCGTGCCCACACGAGCTGGCTGCTCGTAACCCGAGATTGTTTTCGAAGCGGGAGACGCGTGCGCGCAGGACGACCTCCGCGCTGGACCTTGGAGTAGGGTTACCAGAGAAATTCTTTCTAAAAGTTTAAATTTTAGTTACTTTGTATCGATTCTTACACGTTAAATATATCATGTATGCAGACGAGATGATTTCAGGTATTTGGCCATAGGACTTCCATATATCCGAAGCATAAATTTTTAATTTTGAAACCATTTTGTTAATTTTCAACGTGACAACTTTTTGCATGACTTGAACTCCGAAGGCGATTCTGAAACTGGCTTAACTTTTAGGCCGAGTTCTTTGTCTGTTAACCCTACCTAGGAGACTCACGCACTCGCAATTATGTGTATTTTAACCGCGTTTGCGTTACGCGAGCTATGCGCATGTGGGCAGTATTTAGTACAGCAGTATGAATAAGTATAAACTTGAAACGTAACACAAATAATGCCATGAAGAATGTCCTTAATTCTGGCTCTTGCAGCCTTTTGTAGGTCTTTGCTTCCTACGCTTGCGAGTTTGTATTAAGGTTGCCTTGCTTTAAAATTGTATTAAGGATAATATTTTTGGGAGTCTTAGAGAACATCGGTTTTATTTTGGCTGTCTGATATTATTTTTTTAGTCTCAGTTGAATGCGCGTATGTAGGTTCGTTGGGATTATCTCCACAATGACAAATCCGAAACATTTCTTCCTTTCACGTATTTATTCTCAGTCAATGTATGACCGACCCGGATCGATCTTGGGTCTATCAACAGCGCATGTGGGCAGTAATAAAGGCCTCATAAAGGGATGCTTAACGCGTTGCCTTGGGGCACAGCATTTGTTCGTCTTCGTGCTTGCCTACTAAAGGCACACGCGTGATTTACGAGCTTGTTACCCATAGTGTAATTTGCCTGTTCCAAGTAAATTGTAATTTTGTTGCTTTTCTATTTTCGTTAAGCAAAATTGATGATCGTGGAAACGGTGTTCCAGGAGATCAATCTTTCGAGTACAATTACAATTATGAACGCTCGCAAAAGATTGAAGATAATGCAGTGCCCATTTCTTAGAAAACTTCATCCAAGTTTTTTAAACAGTGATAAGGAAACCCGACAAAGCGAAACGAAACCAAACCTAGGAATGTTACTCATCTAATTGAAACTCCAGCGGATTTTTCCTTGCATCTACGTCGCCAGCAGTCATTGGTGCGTTCTTCCACACAACGGCGGTGCCTGTGCTATGAACAAACGTATTTATTGTATGGATGGCACGCGAATTCCTGGAACTCACGATTCCCATCCACGACAAAGGATCTCTGTTTTTTTTTTCAACCATTTCTCACGAGGGTGCTCGCTCGTTTGTTGTTTTTTCAACAAATTCCAGAAATGTTTACGTTATGAAGGTCGTAGGTAGATCTGCATCCTGGCCGTATATTTTTGTTTGGTGTGTTTCCCTTTTAACTTTTTTCTTTATTGAATAAGTGCTGGGTGATTTGTGATATTATTGTACCGTTTGCTACCCTGTACCTTTACAACTTAAAATTCTTTAAAACTGTTACAGGGGAAATACCCATCACCTTTTTTAACTTGAGAAACCAATCAATGATTTATTGAACTGAGTTTTCTCTGAGTTCATGCTGTTCAAAAACCAAGGTCTGAAAAATCGAAAACATATTCATTATTTATATATACCTAAGCACATATATCAAAATTATTATCATAAAGATCTTTAGTTGTTAAAATATCATTCATTCTTTGTAAGGGCAGTGATGAATGTCATTTCATAAAGTTTAGTGCGTGCAATTATCTAGTAATAGCCACTTTGCCAGCGGACTGGCGTTCCAACCTGATAGGTTGTATACTATAAAAATATTTATGGAATTGGTAATAGGCGTTTACTATGAAATTAATTTTGTAATAGAGTACACTGAACTACACTTTGATAGGTTCCAAGGAAATTATTCCTTGTATATATTCGTATCCATACGCGTCCGTTTCAATGTAGCTGCAGATTTCAAGGACGTGATATAGATATATATAGAGAATATAGATGTCGTATACGAATGCAGAAATTATTCAGATGTTATCAGATAGATAACATTTGTGTTTAAGTTCTTACGCTGCTTAGTTACAATTTAAGTAAATGCTTGTAATGCATATCGTGATACTCTCGTCTGGTAATTTCCATGGATTCTAATTACTTATCAACACGTAGTGCGTCAGCCATCGTAAAAATATGTACCTATACTGACTCAAAATCAAAACATACAAAATCATTGGAAATAAAATGTTGCCGCGTCTGCGCGAGAGTTGAATCTATGGCGCATTCCACGCCCGTAACACCGGGAGCGGTTGGACCCAATAATAAGAATATGAGCGTAAAAAACGAATACGTCAAACCGCGTGTTTCGTGCGCCCGCGCACCTCGCCTCCCCCTCCACCGCCTTCTGTCATATTATTTTTTTACCATCGTTTTTTCTTTTCCCCCTGGAAGGATAATCGTGTATAACGCTAGACCGCATTCGACTCGAGTTTATTAATATGAATATTCGGTACATTCTTCTCTTTGTCCGAATGTCTGTATGTATGATGGATGAGATTAAACTCGTGTGAATGCGTGTCCTTGATTTTTTGTTGTATTGATAGTAACATGACTTTTTGTACCACGCTCTTACGGCCGCTTTGTATTTTTATTTTTCCTCGAGATTTTAATGTTGTCCATTTTACATTTCGTCTTAATAACTTTTACAGGGAATTGCTAATTAAAAAGCCGTAATAATAAGTGTTTGACACTTGATCGATCCATCAAATTAAACTTTGTATTGATTGAAATATTATTATGCTGATGTAGGTTTTTAGTACAGTTCATTGGTGAATGCCTTATTAAAAAGTAATATATTCATAGTCAACAATTTTCATAGGTGGAATGGAATACTAATAATGTGTTGAATGTATTGGCAATTTTCAACAAGTAGTTGATAGCGCAGATAGCGGCGTTGTAAAAGCCTCGACCGGCCGTTTGATGGTCGTGAGTTCGATCCTGGCATGGTTCCACAGACGGTGTGCTATGTAGTCACAGTCTTCTAAGAACATGCAATAGAAATAATTGTGTCTCCTATTAAGATTTCTTCTTCTATAGAAGAATTCTAAGCGGGGCACAAATGACATTTTAAGATTTTCTATGCATTTCAGTTTTTCTTTTGCACTAAGAGAATAAAGTATATTTTTGTCTCTTTTTGCATTTTTTTTCAATTTCTTTATTTATATTTCTCGGTTTAGTGCAAAAGTAATTCTATTTTCGTAATTTTTGAATAGGTTAACAATATAAGGAAGGAAAATTTATTATAATGGGAATAAGTGTATTTATTGCTTAATTAATTACTTGTACCGATTTACATAATTTTCATTACATTTGACACCATTTATGTAATCTTTTCATTTAATGTTCCAACTATACCTATCTAGAACATTCTAGATATTCTTTTTCTTTTTATCAGTCATCTCTTAAATAATATTAACAATCAGTTTTCGTAGTCGTGTCGGACGCGTCGCACCACAGCTTCATATTATGTTGTAAGGGTAATAATTTCTGTAATATGGTAATGCCAGTGCCTGCCCGTGGGCTTGCTTCTTGCAGGAGATTGCTCTTAGAGAGGCCCGTGGCGTGTTTCGCCTTTATAATGTTGAGACAAGACAACGTCAAATTTATTATCTTTTTTATTATTTTATTCTTCTTATTCCCCACATCTGCCATAACAATAGCCTTTTCATCGAGAGCAACCTGCTGCAATATTGATTTCTTACAAGTTTTATAAAAAACAACGCTACGCTATTCTTTCTCTACTTTATTAAAAACTACACTGAAGCGTGGCCACAGACACCTGGTTTCCTACCTTGTTTTATAAAAAGGTATATTTTTATCAGAAAATCAGCAATTTGTTAGTACCGAGCAACAATAGCGTAGGAAAGTTACACGGCTTGTCCGGTCTATGGTCATCGCAGCGCCCAAGGGAAGGCGGGCGTGAGGTATCTCAGGAATTTTAATCGCATCCAAGCCCCCGGCCGCTCTGGCCGCCATCCGAAAGTAATAAAAACAAAACGTGGAACCACGGACCAGCTTGAATTTTGGATATGAACAGACATTATCTAGCCATCTACTTTGTTTTAAACTTTAAAAATTCGTAAGATGTGCTTCGTGAACAATGATTGAATGTTTAATGAAGAAAAAATATCCGTACTAATTCGAAAATTATGTTTGAGTTTAGATGGATTAAATTAAAATAATTATGTAGCCATGTTAAAAATTAGGAAGTACTATTTTAATTGTTGTTCTGGTGTTGTAGAGGATAATAAAATATTGTAAATAATTGATTGGTATTTAAATAATCCAACATTTTTGAGAGAGAAAGAAAACTCGAATGTGTCGGTCGTTTACAGCAGATAGCCAACGAGAAGAAAAAGACGTAAAATTAGTTCCGTAGGCTGCAGGTGTGATAAGGACAGCTCTATAAGTAAACTTGTGTAAGAAAGAGAGAGAGGCAAGTATGGCAGAGTGAGTCGAAAAGCAACCGGTCCAAGAGAGGCAGATGCTCTCACTAGAAACCCCCACGGCAAACTTACAGATTCCAACAATAAGAAAATAATTATTAAAAACAATTCCAGTAAAGCCTTTATCCAGATTCTGGCTTCGCATGGGAAATAAAATGACCTCGCACGGAGCTTTTGTATGGAGCTTAATCTCACATAGCCGGGATATAGACATGAGGCACAATATATTTGTTCATAAATTCTACACGAAATAGTATTTTCAGTTTATTTTCAGTCAAACAACAAAAAGTTGGAGATCAAAAGGCGAGATCATAAATCGCAGGGAGCTTTTGATTGGTAGAAAATAAGTTAATAGATTGATAATGTGCCACAACCAATTTCAAGGAGTCGAAGCTTTCTCCTAAACGAGTTCTACTTTTCAGTATTATTAAAATACATATTTCATTCGCAAATGTACATCAATAAGAAATTGAGTTTAAGGAATCTTATTCTTTTCTATCATTATTTCATCAACGATTTGATGGCTCAAACTAATTTTGTTCTATGCTTTTGAATCTTCATGTTCACCAACAGAATTCCTATGAATTTTGACTTCAGCGTTGAGACTAGTTATCTTAGATACATTAACCGTGTTATTTTCGTCATTACCTGAAATTTTACCGGTATTTGTTAGCAAAAAACACATGGTGCTATTAGTCGTACATACCGCACGATGGAATGTAGGCACTGTGCCAAATTACCTGCCTGTAGACCATCATCTCGTTAACATCGAGTTTTATAAATTAAATTGCCTATTTTGTAGCTCTTGCTGACGGAGCGTTATATTTAACTGCGGTTTATACTGCACAACATTGAATTTTAATACCTCCCGAGACAAAAGGGAATAACAAGAAGGTGTTCGAAGTTATGGAAGAACATTTTTAAAATATTTGCATTGTATTCAATTCATAGTATGATATCCACATGTTTTACATAAAATCACATTGCAGAACAACGTGTTCGCGTGTCTATTGAAAAATCAAACATGTGTGGCTTTAGAATTTTGCGGTTAGTTAGCTAGAAAAAATGCGAGCTATTTATTCCATCAAACCAGGCGTGAGAATAGCTGCAGGCTGCATCGGTCGAAAAATACTTTACGTGAATTCACTTGCTTTTAATTTTTTTCTTACTTCCGAACTTCGGGTCAATACGAAGGCTCCGAGTCGGGACGGGATTGCAAATGCGTGTAAAGGAATTCCGGAACAAAAATGTGCGCGTCTACCTGCAGCCGGCAGATGCGCCCTGAGATCCCCCCCGCGCCTCTCTCGCATACCGCCATTAAACCATGTAAATTGATTACGTGGAAAATCTGAGAAAATCTCGCGCTAAATAGTGTGAGCGCGTGACCGCTACATAGCCAGTGTCACATGTGAAATTGCTCGGTTTTTTTGCATTCTTCCGCGCTGTTGACGCCGCGGTTATCCGAGGACTGCTGTGATTACGATTGTTTATCGCCGCCTAGTTAACGAGCCTAAGCTGATTCTGAATAATTAAACAACTGTTACGTTTAGGATTGCCACTTTATTGCTATTACTGAGAACATAAAGTGTTGACGTTTTATGACGCAGAAATAGGAAATTAAGTAGGAGTTAGCGGATGTTTTATTATTTCGTCTTGACTTTAGTAGAAATGACTCTCTTAAATTGTTTTATAACGTTTTATTATATTCTTTTAAATCGGATCTCAATGATTTGGTCCTGATTTGGATCGATTCACTTGATCGATCGAATTACCTTTGCCTTTGGACAAAGACAAATCTTGGGCTACGAAATAAAATAAAATAAATTCAAAATGGAATCACCGAAATTGTGTGAATGATTTCGCGTGAGGGGATGAGGTCAGAGATGGTCCGTTAGTGCGTCGCCGCGCGCCGACACCTCGGCGGGCCGTGCGTTTCGATTCGACGAACTTATTACGACAGATGGCCGCGGCCCGGGAGGCGGGAGCGCCCGCGGACCCCGGCCCTTCGGAGAGATCGACCTCCGAAATGCGCCCGAGATTGCATTCTTTCGGCGGCGCGGGCGCATTCCACTGCGCGCCATCCGAGCACCGCGCGCCCGCGCCAGTCGACGCGCGCCCTTTTGGGGGTTAAGATGTGTCCGTTGCGGCGAGCGCTCACTATGTGGTCCCAGCCGCCTCCCCCTGAGCCCGAAACGCAGACGG
>NDFZ01005483.1:609674-621901 GCA_002192655.3 Mamestra configurata
ACGCAGACGGTCCGCGGGCGCGCGCACACCTGGTGCCGCGGCTGTTTCGGCAGCCGCCAACTTGCGCGCATGGTCCGCCAGCCGCCCGAGTACGGCGTCCGCGTCGACCCCTCGTCCGTCCGCCCCGCCGGCTTGCGAGTGCGCGATGAACCCCAGTACCAGAACATAGACGAGATGCGCAAGCGCCCTGAGTACGCTAACCTTGACGAGATCAGCCGCGAGTTCGGCTACCGGCTCTGCCCTGAAGGTCAGAACCTAGAGGACGAAGCTATTTACGAAAACATATTGTCAGTGCGTCAGATACGTTCCGCGGAAGTGCGTTTAGTGCCTGTGTCCGAAGTGGCGTACTACGAAGGTCAAGGTTATGTGGCCACGCAGGTGCTCAGCAGGAATGGAACCTTCCCGCAGTGTCCGCCGCACACCTGGAGTCGGCAGCAGCAAGCATGCAGGCTCAATGGATCGCTGCGACTTTTCACCGTAAATGTCACTTGTTTTTCCACTCAAAATATGCTCACACTACGCCTAGCATTTGACGTCATTCCTTCGAACACAATGCTCATAGTAATTTAATTGTGATTTTTTACAGAACAGGATATAACCGTACGATGATTCGAAGGTGTTTTTACACGGATTCCAAACTAAAAAAGTTATTGCCCAACTTATAATACCGTATTTAACGCTGCTTCGAGCAAAAAATGCGTGTTTCGGTATTTTGATCTAATGACTCGTTAATTTTGTATGTGATTTGATGAATTTCGTACGGACTTGCGATTTTTACTTTATCTTTAAGAATTCTCAGTTCATTATTACGTTCCATTATTCTTTTTATGATGCACGTATTCTAGCACATGTCTTAAACAAATATTTTCTGACAAATGTTAAGTTGAATAGTAAGATTTTGCTATGCGAAAAGTTTTTAGATTTGCGTATTATCCAACACGCAGATAGCTTAACTAAGTTTATTTTAGCTGGTTACACTATATTTTACGATTCTGTTAAATATTGATCGAGCTGTCGAAAGATGACTGGCAGGTAACACTTTTAAGGTGTAGGTTCTTTTAACGGTATACATTTCTACACTTGAGAGCAAGTTGAAGATTTTTTCACAGTCGATCAAACGTTTTATATATAAAAGATGACGTAGATCATCGTTGAGCACCAGTAGCAAAATAATTAAGTTTTTATATTCAGCTTTGTCTCGTAATTCAATCAATTTTTATGTTATCAACAAAAACTTCACTGACCAAGTCATCAACACAATTATGTACCCTTTTTTAATGAAATGAGCTCAGTATTTTCCTCTTAGAGAAATTATTGATGAAGTTAAAGTGTAGGCACATGATTACAGCTGTCAAAATTGATTTTGGCCGGTGGGACGTATGTGGAACCTTCTATTTCGAATTTCACGATGATATTGGGATCTGACTATAGCCAGAGGTTGAGTCCACCACTTTTCAGTTGCTTGATTCAAATCAAACAAATTGAATTGATTTGCAATATTAATTTGTACGGCACTTTAAGATCCGCGTACATAAGTCTTCTTAATTTATGTTTCAAATCTGATCGATTGACTGATGGATTGGCCAATATAGCGTTGGTATTCGGGCAGTAGGATACTGTTGTGGGTTAGGTTTAAACCAGGATGTTGTTTTAGTTTATTGGTTTTCAGTTATTTTTCCTAATACAACTCGTTTTTTTCAGAAACCTACTTTTCTTTTGTCTTACCTAGGTGTACAAATATACTTCGTCTAAAAATTATTAATTCACACTTCGATCGTAACCTTAAAAAAAAAACAAAAGCACAGATGATTATGTAAAAAACACTGTATGTACCTACTGTGTATGTACCACATGAATTTCAAGTTCGAAAGTAATCGTTCTCATTATTACTTATATTATCATGCGACAATGTATCCAGTTATTCAAATATGGTAATACTTTTGGGATAAGTTTATACGGTACTCTTCAGTAAACTTGACAGCAAAACTAAAGACATTATTTCAAAGTTTTCTTGACTTATGAAGCTACCTGCGTGCCGAACTTCAACGTCCTCTTATATTCCATAAAAGAAACTGCATCGCTTCAATTGTATCTTGGAATGTTTTATTTAGTTCTGTCTCTTTTTGTCCACAGGCGAAGAAGGAGATGTACGATGTGAAGAAGCAGAGGTTGTGTTTAGCCCAGGATGAGTACAAGCACTTGAACAATGCGCTCTCCACGCTCGCAGCCTCTAGGACTAGTCGTAAGCATACCTTTATACTAAACGTTCATAATTAATATACGATGGTCCTTTTATTTATAAATAAAGTCTAGTTTTGATGGCCAGTATGGCGTTAAACTTACCAATCATATCTTGTGTTGAAGAGCTATCTTAGGTCTAGTTGAAATTCTCTGCCAGCGTCTGCTGTACCTTTCACATATAACCCGTCTACCTTCAAAGCAAGACGGAAGATCTTCTAGGCACCCTCGCCCCATCATAGACCTCATCCATCACTTTCCATCAGGCGTGATCGAGGTTACTCTTTACCTCGATCACGCCTGATGGAAAGTGACCATTCCTCAATAATTAAAAAAGATGATTTTTTAACGGGAATGTTTGGAAAATTGAGGTATTCGATCTAATTCTAGTTACAGTTCAGGGCAGTGAAACTTAAAAAAATACGAGGCTTTGTTATTCGGTTTAATGGAAAACACTTTCCGAGAACCTAAGCCAATTAACCGTCAAGTACATCGACCGAAGCTCTTTAAATTAATAAAATGTAGAGCTTAAATAGCTTACCATCGTCGTATTCTGATCCAGATAGTAAATTATAAACATTACAGAAGTACTTAATACGTTTGCATATGCTCAAGAACGGTATGTGGATAAATTGAAAATAATCATTTTTGTCCCGTTCTGCCGATTGTACTCCTCTTATTTTATTAGAGATCCGTCGCGAGTTACGCTGCGAGGAAAACGAAACAACTTTGCACAATAGTTTAAATAGAAGTATTCTACCTGTTCTGGGTCCCTTATTGTTAGGCAATCAACGACTATTATGCTTTGCTCACTAAGTATATTTATTATGTTAGCGAAAAATGTTTTGTACAGAACCTTTAGAACAAAATCGATAAATCACTTTTATTTTTGTTTACAGCGATACTAATATTTCTGTCAAATACAATTCCCCCGAAGCGTGTACACGCGTTTCAATATAAAGTTTTTTTTTCCAATGAAGCCAAAGTGTATGTGTTTATTTTTATCTGATTCCATAGATAGTGTCCACATTTTATCGCAAAAACTTGCTTCTTAATGTTTATGCTCCGTGTCTGTTTATTGAACGTATTTTTTTATTTTATTATAGTCCACCCGACGGCATTATTTTATTTGTAGATCTTGTTTGTTCTGCTTTGATTGCAGCAATTAGTTTATATTTTCTTTACGCTTAGAATACGCTGATATACTGGCCTTAGAAGACAGGGGAGGGCTCAGTAGTGGGACAACAAACACTAACAAAGAAAACGCTTACAAGTTTTTTTTTCTGCCACTTAAAAATAGTCAATATCAACTAGGTTTAAAGGACCCAAGTTGGATTCATTAGAAGTTTTAGAATAATAATATTATATTTTTTGTTTTTTATTTTTGGTCTTGAATCTTTTCCTCCGCAAATGTTGCTGCCAAATGTCCTAACGTTTAGCTACTCTCTTCATCACAGTGTGTTCATCAACGACGTCGATGACAACGACGTCAACCACTTCCCGGCACGACCCAGAGCTTCTGAGGTCGGAGGTCACGCAAGCCCGCGGCCGGGTGGCCCAACTTCGCAAGGAGCTAAGGCAAGCCCGAGCTGAGGTCGCCAGCGCACGCCGCGGAGTTGATACGCTTGCAGAGTTAGTATGCTTGTGTGCGATTGCTTTAGGTTTTAGGTGGTGAAGACAGACGGGAAGGGAGGTGACGGGTTCCTTGGAAGGCTGAGAGTATGGTGACGAAATTAAATTAGGAGAACCATAGAAATGTTTCAACTTCAGGTAAGTAAAAGAAGATGCAGTTGTTTTGCATGGCATCAAAAGTTTGGACAGGTTTGTAATAAGACTACAAATATTTTGGTGTGAATTAAAATCGTTCGTTACCAGGATGTTTATTTATTTTTATTTTTTTTTTGTATTACAGAGTGGAGCAAAAGATCAGTGCCCAACAGGGCTGCTACAATATTACTGAAGCTCAAGCAATCATGACTGAATTGAAAAACATTCAGAAATCTCTCACCTCCGGAGAGAAGGAAAGGGCAGATCTTATGCAGTCGTTAGCCAAACTCAAAGACGATTTGACGAGACTGCAACTTGGGGACGCATCACCAGATCTGTCAACCTTATCCCTCCCGCAAGAGAAACTAAGCACTGCCTCCCAAACTGACCTCTGTGCTGATTTAGTTCCCATTGGCACGAGACTAGCAGAAATGGCGCGGGTACGTTTACAATACGACGAAGCAAGGAAGAGAATACAACAAATACAACAACAACTTGCTGATTTAGAGGACAAGGTCCAACCTGGACAAGCAGAATCCGATAAAGATAGACTCTTACTTTTCCAAGAGAAGGAACAGTTGCTTAGAGAACTAAGGAGTATAACTCCAAGAACAAGATCTAAACAGGAGATGACGGAAATCCAAACAGAATGCAAGAGATTAGAACAAGACTTGAAAAACGCCTTCGAAATGTCAAACAAGTGCATTGCTGACCGATTAAGGTTACACGAAGAGAAGCAACTGTTACTGCAACAGTTGAAAGACGCGTTAACATCAATGACGACGTTAGAAGGACAATTGAAGACGCTATCAGCGAGTACGCTGTCTGTCTCAAGCAGTTCAAGCTTAGGGTCCCTTTCTACAGCCAGTAGTAAAGGCTCCCTAAGTTCGGGCATCAGTTTTACCGATATCTACGGTGGACCGCAAATAGCGACGTCATTCTCGGCTGACAAGCCCATTGACATGGTCGATTTGCATCGAAGAGTTGAAAGGTTAGTGCAAAATACTTTTCCCCATTCAAACGTCAAAGTAAATTATTATCAACACGTTTGGCGATACATCAAGCGAATTTATGCGATAAGTTTATGCTAATTTCTCGATTTAGGACCTTTATAAAGTAGGAATATGATTTTAGTTTGAACTCGGACAGTGGTTTAAACTTTCTTGAATTCGATTCTACTTTCTCAGTCCAAATATTTGCTAGCGCAAACCTTAAAAGGATTGCGTAGTGCAATGTTACTTTCTCTAAGGATTACCAAATCATTACAAAGCATATCTTCGCTTTTCCTATGTAAGGTTAACTGATACAAGTTTCGACATACTTGCTAGCTATTGTTTTTGTCATACTTTGAAAGCGCATTAGCAGATTCGTGTATTTGACTTATTCGAACGTTTTCAAATGTCGTCAATTTCAAAAAGCAAGTGGAAAAATGGGACATAACGTTTTAGAAAAAAAACATAGCTTTGTAGATGGCCGTCTCTTGTCTTAAGACTTTAGTTAACCGATTTCAAAAATAGAAGAAGTTCTGCATTCGTCTGTATTTTTAAAACTCTGATGTGTTCTCCCGCGTGCTGTAACTCTATACATTGATAGTAAATTTTCGTAGATTTTATCGGATCATCATCATAAAGTCCATTGCTAAAAATAGGCCAATTAGCTCGATCCTCGGCTACTCTCTTCCAGCCTCTAGCAGCCACTTTATGAAGACAGTACCTACATCGTTCTAATCTCAATCCTCTTCACCAGGTTACTCCGCGGCACCAGTTACAACGCGGAAAGCGCCACTCCTGGGGCCAGCAGTTCTCCTTCCCAGCCTTCCTTGTCTCCAAGAAGTAGCCTTTCTTCTGCCAGTCCACCGCCGCCGCCACCGTCTTATAACCAGGTATGTTGTTCTACTCTTGTGTTAGAATTTTATAAGAAGTAAGAAAGACAGATCGATAGAAAATATACTTTATTGTACACCAAAAATAGTGACACAAATATAAATCAGCAGTGAGATGGAGGAAGTTGACAGCAGTATAATAAAGGTGGATTGTTTTAATGACTCAAAATACTGGCCAATCAGAAAAGTTAAAAACGTTTCATAGGTGCGCGTCGCACTACGCTCTGATGATGTTTTTGTTCATGCTTACATGTAATGGACAGATGTTTCGTATTCGTTATTCGTATTAGACATGATAGCAACAATTAAAGAAAGGAGATAAGAATAAAAAAGTGACAGGATGACAGGGAGGATTCAGAGATATGGCATGCAATATAAATTTTAATACGAAGAAAAAGAGTAGAAGAAGTATTATCATTTCAATGCTCCGAAAGGTTGTCTACCTTGCCGAAGCCAGATATAGGCATTTTTTTTTTTTTTTGAAGATTGAATACCTCATCCCAGCAAAAAACACCCAAACCAAAATATTTATCCAAGTTTTACGTAAACAACCTTTTCTTAACCTTAAAGATGAAAGCGTGTGTGATTGTAATTGACACACGATTGTACACACTTGACGGTGTTCGTCACTGTTGTATCAATACTTTGCCGCAGTGTGACCAATGTGTGCTGAGGTGTACACACGGCGTACGCGCATTGAGTGTGACGTTTCTAAGACTGTGACGTTGGCTGTCGGCGTCGCAATGCAGTGATGACTTGAATGTTCGCTATGCGAAGGATTCTACTTTTATCAGAAATACAAGACGCACTATGAAGTGCTTTATAGAAATTCCTTTCAAGTTTAAAATTATTTTTATTATTTTAAATTTTATGGTTCAAATCAAGTTGGCGCAGAAAATACCACATGGTCATAAATCCTGTAGGTTTTCGTAGTTTCGGAATAAGGGGCGGAAAATCTAATTCAAAATGCTCTCTTCATACCTACCTACTGAATAAACAGATTCTGAAATTGTCTAGATAGGAGTATATCATAATAATCAGTCGATATCTTTAATGAATAAGGGTGAAAAGTGTATTATACAGATTTATATCACATGACAATCTTTAGCCGACAATCTTTAGTTTTTTGTGTCGAATAAGTACTTATTTTGGCCAACTTCAAAGATGCAACAACCAAATTATCAAATGTTTTTTGCTAAATCACACTAAACGCCCCAGGCTGCCCTGTCACTTGCTTTCACTTTACGAACGGTAAATAGACGAGATTAATATTTATTTGTTGTCATTCTAATGTCGTGTGTTTATATGAGAAAGTATACTTGTATGACATAACCATTACACTTGTAATAAAAATGTTTATAAATAGAAGAAAGGTTGGTACGGCCGAATTCATCACTGTTATGTTTCCGCCATTGAAGGCGTAGAGTAGTAAGATATGCTCGAAGTAAAGTCATGTTTGAGAGTTAATTTTTAAAGCCAAAAATGGTGGCCGTGATCAGAGGCCAGTTTCGCATATTTTTTTTAGACAAGCTTTTAATTGTGTTCCACTCTTAAAGCCCTTTTGTTTGATACCCATATTGAGGGGATTGTGAAAAAATATGGAATCCGCCATGTTGGAGCGGCGGCCATATTTAAATCACGACAATATTGAGTGTTGCACATTGTATCGTCACCAGAACTAAAGGTGTATGCAAATTTAAGCTCAATCAGATACCAACTAATGGTCGAAAAATAGTTTGCAAATTCTGACGGACAACTTACATACGAACAGTGCAGGTTAAATAAAAGCTTGTAAAAACATTAAAATTCATGTCGCAATACCATCTCAGTGACAGTCATTGTCAAAAATTTGTATTTTCTATTTTTATTTGCGACTAAGATGCCACTGCTCCTTAAAACTACGAGAATTGCCACCTGATGCCAAAGATTGTTCAAGCAATTCCCACTACTAGACCGTCATTTAAAAAACTGGCCAAGTTCAAGTTGGACTTGTACACGAAGGGTTCCGTACATAAGCCGAAAAAAACGTGTATCTTGTATGGGGATTCATTTTAAAATTTATTTCATTTTTATTATTTGTTGTTATAGCGGCAACAGAAATACATCATTTGTAAAAATTTCAACCATCTAACTATCACGGTGCATGAGATACAGCCTAGTGACAGACAGACGGATAGTTGAGTCTTAGTAGGGTCCCGTTTTTATCCTTTGGGTTCGGAAACCTGAAAAGAGTAATCAATGTTGTTTCTTTTCTAGGTGGAAAGGCAGAGACGGCAACAGAGAGAGTTAGAAGAGAAGTTAGCAGAAATGAGGATAGGTGTCGCCACTGGACTGAATGAAGTAACAGGACTTGCTACTAGTAAGTGTTGTTTTATTTATGCCTTGTATCGATTCGAGATTCAGTTTTGTAAACAGATAAAAAAATAATGCATGTTGATTAAGTAGTGATTCAAGTTTTTATCAATAGCACTATCAACAAAAAATTACAATTATTTTGATGACTTTAAGACTTGTCATTGATATTGGTTTTGTTTTTCTTTATATTCATGATCCATTTTAACTATGTAAATAAATTACTTTATATAAGCATAATCAGTCTTAAAAGTTCCCACTACTGGGACCCTTTTTTTCCTACTCCTACGCTTTACTTTTCTGATTAATTTCGTTGCGAGATCCAAGACAGTTAAATCGTTTCTCCGGGACGCGTCGAGCTTCATTGACTCGGTGTTTTTTCTGGTGGTCGCCTCTGTTGATTCTGGCTCTCAGGAGTTGCAGTGATTGGGAATGTGTTGCGGGCTTGTGTGATAGGGAGTGGGGCGTAATCCACTACTAGAATATTTGACATCGGTTTCCACACGCTGTAATTTGACTAACTATTGCACTATTACTGACGTTGAAAGACACGTCCACAGAGACTAGAAATCCACTTCATTTTTAAGTATTTTGTTTGTTGTTGTTTGTGTGTGTGAATGTATGGACTATGTTGTCTGAAATAAATAAATAATAATAAAAAAATAAAAAAAAAATTATAAGCTCCCGTTTGACCGCAATCCTGTCGATGGAAAGTGGTCGACGATGGAGCACGCTTGCCTAGAATTAACCTATTTACTTTTGACTTGAAGACCCCCAGGTTGTAGCTCAGGAAACTCAGACTCCGGCAGGGAATTCCACTCCTTAGCTGTAAGCACGACGAGTGTATATAACAATAATGTTTGTTTGTATAGTTCCAGTACAGTTGCAAGGCCCCGGGCGGCCGAGCGAGCCGTTATCGCCCATATCAGAGACGCCTCCACCACCCTCGCCCAGAACTCCCTCGTCTAGTGGTAAGTGTGAAATTATCTTAACTCTCCTCTTCTTGTAGCTGAAACAATAATAAGTACCTGGATGACCGATTTTTGTTTTGGTAATCGTTTTCTAAAAATGAAACCTAGCTAGATCGATTTATCGCCCCCGAAAACCCCTGCATACTAAATTTCATGAAAATCGTTAGAGCTTTTTCAGGAAAAACATCGTAAGCGACAATATTTCTAAAACTTTTAATTGTAAACTATTTTTAAAACGTTTTTTTTTAATAATATATCGATAAATATTCATCTAATCAAGTTTTATTACAATCCTACGGCTGCTGTCTGCAATTTTTCGGTGACATATACAATAAATCCCATCCAAATTCCATAGTTTCCAATATATCCGTGTCTTATTTAAAAAAAATGTTTACAATTTCACGCGATATAGTATTACAATATTACGGCGTTTGCAATTTTCCGGTGAAAAATATTTACATGTAACAATGTTTCGTTATATTTACAGGAACAAACACTAGATCAGTATCAGCGGCAGTGAGCGACGAATCAGTGGCAGGCGACTCTGGCGTGTTCGAGGCGGCGCAGGCGGCCAACGATCCTTCTAACGCTGGTAAGACATTTTATACTTTATAAAAATAAGAATAGGTTGAAGTTTCTGTTGTATGTTAATGGAGTATAAGGATCAGTTTTGCTTGAAGATCATGCAAAGATTTTTGGCAGGTAATTTGTATTGTTCTTAGGTAGATGTGCCCTTGGGGGTTGTTTTCGAGGATTTGGGCAACATTTACTCGTTGAATACAGAATTGGGTATTAGGCCCTCGTGGCAATTATCAGTTTGATATTTGGTAGAATAGGTACTCTTATACTCTTATACTTTAAATTTTCACTGATCTGTGTTGACAGAATTTCAAAAGATGTTTTAAAAACATCAAAAAGTCTCAGACATTTTTGTCGATGACTGCACTTTCTTCACTATCTATGATAAAAAGTTGTTCATTAATTTAGTTTTTGTTTTAATATTTGACGTCATTCTAATATTTATTTTTGTTTTGCAGTGAACAGTGCCCAAATTGAGATCAAATTGCGCTACTGTGTAGAAGAAAGCGCGTTGGAGATAGGAATCCTGCGCGCGCGCAACCTGCACGCGTTGTTCATTGATATTGGCACCCAAGTGTAAGTATTTTACATTCTCTTTAGTATCTACATAATTATTAACATAAATCACTAAAATATCTTAACTAGTCTCCTAGATATTATTCCAGGAGACGTATTTCCGGGATAAAAAGTAGTAGTTATTTCAGGATATGCACCATAAGTGTGTCAAATTTCATCTAAATCCCTTCAGCCGTTTTTGCCTGATTGTTGCACAAACTTAAAAAGACACATTTATAATATTAGTAGAATTATAAGAGATCATTCTAGTAGAAGGAACTAATATTCAAATTACTCGATTTGAATATTAGTTGCAAGTGTTTTATGAAACAATAAATAAAAGCAGGAACAATAAATCAAATTGTTCCTAGTAGTAATATAGATGTTTATTACCTACATCCTAAAATTGTATTACAAGTGTTTGTTATTTCTTATTATCTATAATATCGACATCATTAATAAGTATATAATGTATATATATGAATCATTAACAGAATATCACACCATTCTACACAAGAATTTGAATGGTGTGATGTTGATAACCTAAGCTTCTTATAAGGGTGCGGTCGAATGATGGCGACCAGTCGATTAAAAAGTGCCTAGTCAGTGATCGATCGATGTCCGCAATCGTGCATCGATCTGAATGATCGTTTTATCAATTGACTGTAATCTAGGCGCCTTCTGTAGGTATTTTTATACTGATTCAGCAAAATGGAGGAATAATCTAAAACTAATTTACCTTTTAAACGCCATTGTCACATATACGTGACAAGCAAGCGCGTGCCCTGTACGCCAAACGTCATAAATATGTGACAAAACATACGGCGAATTTGTGTCTTGACGTCGGGGGCACGCCGATGCGTTTAGGCTCTGGCGTTCAAAAGGTTAAAGATGGGAAATAATCAAATTACTTCTTCCGCTCTGGGTGAAGCGGAAGGGCCTGTCAGACTCTTACTGACTGAAACCCATCCGTGTTCCTTCTAAAGCCCTTGGCGTTCCAGGGCCGCGGTGACTCTTTTGAACAAATTCCGCAACCCTGACACCACCCCTTTCACTGCGACAACATTTTGTGCAATTTAAATAGTTTCTCTCTATTACACAAAATTTCTTACAAAAATAGCAAATTGTGTAGTTAGCTGAAGATTATGACGTTCGCTTAGTATGACATGATTTTCACTTCCCTTCAATGCATAATTACAGCGATTGAACATACACAAACAAGAACTGGAAAAGTTGAGGGTTAAACAAAAGTTAACAACACTTTTATGTATCTCTTCCACAGTACTTCTGGCTGTATTACAATAAAAAAAAAATGCTCTTGTCCCCAAGCGGATCAATTGTTAATAAAGACCTTAACCTCTAGACCAGTGCCATTTTATAAGCCTTAGCAAGGCGATTGTGATACTCAAATATTAAAAAAAAATATGGTTGAGTGATTGACTACTGCGCTGCGTGTCGCGGGTTTGATTCCCGCACGGAACAAATATTTGTATGGCCTACAGATAGTTGTTCCGGGTCTGGCTGTTTGTGTATGTGACTTTGAATGTTTGTAAACGCATCCACGATACAGGAGAAATTCCTAGAGAGGGGCAACGTTTTTTTTAAAAAAAAGTGCTATCTAAATGTCACATTGCTGATAGAGTGCGTTCGATAAGTTTGCGCGCGACATAATATGATCTAGTACATTAATTATACCTAGCTAGTTAATTATTTCAATTGCAATTTCAGTTACGTATAGTATCATTTTAAATAAGGATATATATTTAATTAGGGCTGCAATTTGAAGCAGCGCCACCATCCGCGCGCATTATCTTGCTACTACTACCTCTTTTAAACCTAAGAAGTCGCAATCCATCGCCTTTCACCATATTAATAAGCCTGTC
>NDFZ01005483.1:622314-787829 GCA_002192655.3 Mamestra configurata
TGCGGCGTGGCGTGGGGCGCGTGCGGCGCGGCGTGGCGCGGCGCGGCGCTGGCGTGGCGCCACACGCACAAGGCGCCGCTGGCGGGCACAAGGGCTCTGCGCGCCGCCACGCTGCAGGTCAACCTCACCGCTGGGAATGAGTGCCTCGTGAGTATCGCCTGCTTTGTTATTTCGACAAAAGTTTCAATTGGGCATGGCATCATCTACAGGCGCCTTGTAACTGTTACTTACCTACGTAGGTACTTTATTACTTCGAAAAAAATATGTATGACAGGTAAATCCATTAGAAACTTCCAATTACTAGCCGCATCATCAACCGCTTCTGCAACGAATCAAGAAAAATTTAATAATTTGCACTTAGCGCAAAATATTCATCACTAATTTTCTGTCATCATCAGACTATTAACCAAGACATGTTTTAAATAAGAAAGCAATTGCTTGTGGGAATTCACTACAGGTATACAAATAAAAAAAAATCTAATTGCAGAATAGGAATTTCTAAATAAGATCATCATTTGCTGCCATAACAATAATATTTGGCAAAAAAAATCTGTTTTAAATTCAACAAGACAAGTTCCAAAAATAGTAAAATGATGACAACTAGCCAAATTTGAGTATTCGGCTTAACAGTCTTGAGTGCCATGTGAATACCCCACAAGGCGAGAGCGATTACCTTCTGACCTTCTCTACCTCTTATTACCTTTCCCTATGACCCTAACCCCAACTAACTCTACATGTGTACCCTGCAGGGTTGCGCTCAAGTGAGCTTGGCAGACTTCGAGCCAGACTCCGTCTCTCAGAAGTGGTACAACGTGCTGAGCTTCAGGTGTATGAGGAGAGATGAGAGCTCTGATGAGTCTACCGTTATATCGTCGCAGACTTCCACGTTGACTAGGAATAGAGGTGAGGACTTGTTTTTATATCGTATCTTTGTTAATGACAATTTTGGGGCCCTATGGTCCCGGACCTATGGTAGGCGTACGAGGGGCCGAAAGCAACTCGCAGAGGCCCCGCTAGACATGTCTACTGTAATGGGGCCCCAACCGACAGTTGTCCCTGTATGCACGATGAAGGTACATCCAAGGTTAGTACAGAACTATTACAGGATATAGAAACAAAAAAGAGATTTCCTACAACTGTAAAAGGTGTATGCCCCCTGTCTGACCAATATTAGTTTTATTATTATGTGGTATTATGTCCAGTTTATGACATAGAAGAGTGATGGGCCAATGAGCCAATATTCACATGAAGTATTGGCACACATATCATGAAACCTTGGCAAAATTAGGGATAACTAGGACAGTGGAACAAGTAAGAACAGTCATTAAAATTCTGTGTACTATTTACAGGACCAGAAAGTATGACGGGTGCGGAATGCAACGTCGACTGTGGTGACAATTCTGCATCGGAGGACGAAGAGTCGAGAGAGCCACTGAATCAGGTACTTACACATTCCAAACTGAAATTACACACATTAAGTCGTTAAAACATGTTTGCGTTTAGAACAATAGTAAATGATCTTTACGACACTATTTTGTAAAGTCATGGTTTTGTGAAGATAGCAACAGTTTTTTTTTTCTATCTATTGAATAGCCACTGAAATCGTGAAATTATAATTCTCTCATTCACTGTCTACTGGCCTACCTAGACATCAATCTCAAAAAGTCGAAAAACTTGCACTTCAAAAGCGTTCAATTCAAGTCGCAATATTATCCTTGCCTACAATCAATGCGACTAAAATCCTTAAAAATAATTTGATTGCCACTCAGGTATGGCATCAAGTGCTCACTTTGGCCGTTCCAAAAATATCAATGAGTTTTATTTCTGTGACTTTCTAACAAAAACTTCACACTAACAGATAGTGGAAGAGGATTCATTCGAGGACTACATTCCGGAAGAAGACATTGCCCTAGAGGAAGAGTACCTGCACCCCAGCACGGCCGAGAAGGAGACCAACACTGAGTGCAACTTCTGTCCCGAGGGAGCCAGACAGCTGCATCGACGGTACGTTAGTAATAGAATAAAAAATCCACAGAAAAATTCCAAGGAACTTTTTAGAGTAATTTTTGGGGAAATTGGTAGTGTTGGTTAAATGAAGGTATTTTTAAAAGGTGGTGGTAGTATAATTTGACTCTGATTCTGGTCTGTCTTTGACTCCAGTCTTGCCAAGAAGTACCGTGTTACCCAATTAATGGGTTGTGGAGGTTTGGTAAGCAGCCGCTCCACGTAAAATACTGGTATTCAGCTAAATCCGGTTTGACTGGAAGCCGACCCCAATATAGTTGGGAAAAGGCTAGGCAGATGGATGACGGTAGTATAATTTATGACTAAAAAGTAAAGTTAGAGGGATTCTCATTATTATAATTAGTATAGCTGTAAATTGCCTTATTTGTGAAAATTTAGACGTCTAGTTCTAAGTTAACTTTTGATCTTAAATTCCGTCCAAGGTACTCGAAGCGGTTTCAATACCTCGTTTGGAAGAGTACCTCTTTTACAAATTGATTAAGATATAAGTTTCTTCACAGTAAAGACCTGTTCGAATTCCGCGTAGTATTGAACAGGCCTTTATTTAAGTGTTAAGAAACCCATGATTTTTATAATATAACTGACTACCAGATCAAGGAAATTGCTAAGGATCACAGAATTTATCTATAGTGTAGTAGAGTAGGCTCACTAACCCAGGTGTCGGGCTATATCTTCCGTTTCCTCCAGATATATGAAGCTGCGCCGCGCAGGCGACGGTCGGCCGCAGCGTGCGCGTGCGCCGCTCGACCAGTAGTTATAGCCTAGTGTACATACTTGTATATAGGTATGTTTACATTGTGTCGGCAACTAGCGAAAAGCCATAACATGATTTTTGGGTTGATTTTTCTTTAATATGGGTGATGTACTCAATAGTTTTGTGTTTGAAATTATAGCTGGGTTCTCAAATGAAACTCGATTTTAAGATAAGAGAGTGCCAGTGCAGAGAAGATTTCTTGCAGACCATTGTGTCATTATATTTCAATCAATTACCCTAATGGTTTCGAGACATCTTTTCTCTCCGTTTGTGGTTAAAAAATTACTAAGTTTCAGGAGTCGTCCTAATTCAAATCGATCATCGTGCGAATACGCGATCGTCGCTTTCATTTGTACAGAAAAACCAGAAGACGGGTGTCGGTACGTCTGTCAGTACCATCGCATATTTTCGAGTTGATCGCATTGAATAGGATGATGCCTACGTCTCATTTTGTAGCAGTGAAACTTAATAATGTCTTAAAATTAAGTCTCATTTGAGAATTCAACGGGAGAAACTAATAAACTGATTATTAGCTAAGTTATTTTTATACACCAATGCTAATTTTGCATAGTGACAATGAAATACGTTTTTGTTTAGTTTATATGAATGTGTGTGAAAATAATAGTTATTTTAACATTGTATTGGGTATGTCACCCCGCATGGTATTCAACATTATAATACACCAGTGTTATGTGCATGAACAAGCATGAACCGTGGCACAATGTGAATGTATCTGTGTTTTTTTTTAAAGCATTATTTTAGTCAATTTCGTCAACACCAAAATATTCTACATACATAAACTGCCAAGAACCACGATACCTTATTTCCAAAAACAAAAAAAGCACGAGGTTTAACTCAGAGTAAATAAGATCTAACTGCTTTGCCCCGGATCATAAGGTTCAATATTCAAACAAAAGTCTATGAGAAAACGACCTTAAAGTGACTGTGCAGTTTACTGGCCACTTTATATGAGCCGATCTATAAATATGAAATACTCTTTTATTGTATCTCTGTGATGTTTTTCTTCATTTCGATTTCGTCGATGGTTAACTCATTAAATTGTTTGGGTCCAGTAGGCTACGTTTATTGCAGGTTCGGTGGCATTAATTAAATTGAGGATAGAGGATAGAGGAGCTCGTTGCTAAATAATAACAGCCGCATGGGTCGATCTTTAAGGTTAAGCAACGCTTGCCGATGTTGGTCTGTGGATGGATGACCATCTTAACATACCGAGACTCCTCCGTGCCTCGGAAAGCACGTTAAGCCGTTGGTCCCGGCTGTCATTTGTAGATCTTTGGCAGTCGTTACGGATAGTCAGAAGCCAGATAATCTGACACCAGTCTTGCCAAGGAGTACCGTGTTACCCAGTTAATGGGTTGTGGAGGTCTGGTAGGCAGCCGCTCAACGTAAAATACTGGTATTCAGCTGAATCCGGTTTGACTGGAAGCCGACCCCAATATAATTGGGAAAAGGCTAGGCAGATGATGATGGTGGCATTAATTAAATTCCCCAAAGTACAGGCATGTGGCTCCTTTTGATGTTGAAATTGACTACAACAATGCTCTGCATATACTAATCACCACTCAAACAGTATATGTGTCTACAATATCGTGTCGTTTGGTTATAGAAAAAGCCAGCAAGTGAACGCCAGCCTCGCGGAGCCCCTCGCCACCATCAAGAGGTCACAAACGTTCTCGCCGCAACCTCAGAGCATCGCCAAAGCCCAGTACATCTGCAGGTTGGTACTTAAATGATCTAGAATATTCATAGGTATTCTGTAATCTGTCTATAAACTGCTGAATATCAATTTGCAGTGCATTTTCATCTTCGCATTGGTCCTGCGCCATATTTATTAGATATTATATTGTACACCGAGAATAACATAAAAGAAAACTACAAACTAAAACACATGTACAATGGGCGGCCTTATCGCATTCCGCGATCTCTTCCAGGCAACCTGGAATGGACAGTACTAATTGACTGGATATACCATAAATGCCATATGTTGGTGTAAAGAAAACTCGGAGTAAATATATTAGAATAAATATAATAGAAATAGTCTTTATTGTACTTTCAAGTCCAACGTAACAAAATAAATTAGGAGCTTAAAAATAGAAGGGTGTAAAAATAGGAGTATCATAAAAAAATATGGCGACGATGAAGAAAAACACTATTAAATATGTAAGAACTATGGTAAAAAGGAGATACTGAGCTGCTATACAATCTTCTCGTACGGATTCAATGTTATTGCACCCTCCAAAAACCCAAAGTTAAATAAGAGCCAGGGATGTCTCTCATCATAATTATTATTTAAATTAATCAACGTATCCTCTCTTCTCAGACTGAACCGTTCAGAGTCGGACTCGTCGATGGCTGCGTACGCGCGTCGCGTGACGTCACATCCGCCACCTCCTTCTGGCATACCCTTCGACCGCAGCGTTCGTGAGAGGCGCTCGCTTAGGTATGTACATTTTTGTTGATAACTTTCCATTATAGGATATTTTGCTGTATTGTACAAATTTTCAAGTTTGTATATTTTGGCAATTAAAAATTTAATTCATTTTTTTATTGACAATCAAAGCAACCCCGGAGCTGCGTAATAGATGATTCTGAAGTTGAATACACAGACTTCCGAAATGAAAGTAATTTGATAGTTACCGTTAAGTTAACGTGATGTACCTCCCAGATGGGGTCGCTCGGGGTCGTGCGGGCGCGCGCGCGCGGGCTGGCAGGCGGCGCGCACGTCGCTGGACCTGGCGCTGGACCTGCGCGCGCAGCACTCCAGGCTGCACCATCTGCGCACCGACATCGCCAACCTCACCGCGCTCAAGAAGAGGTAAGCTTCATTTACTTCACTTTTCTCACATTTACGAGCCATTCTAAAGACTCGTGGCTAAATAATAACAGCCGCACGGGTCGATCTTCAAGGTTAAGCAACGCTTGCCGAGTTCGGTCTGTGGATGGGTGACCATTTTAACACCGTGCCTCGGAAAGCACGTTAAGCCGGATTGCCATTTGTAAATTTGGCAGTCGTTCGTCGTTCGTCGTCGGGTGTTATGTCAAAAAACAGTAATGGGTTCACCGTGTAAAATATTGATAGTCGGTTTTCTATCTTTATAAAACCCCGTAGAAAGATTCATAAGACCTAAATTAAAAATAAACTTAAATTAACCCACGATTCCCATACCCCCACTACTAGTAGAATACTATATCACAGAGGTGTCGGTTACGATAACAGTGTCGCGAGTTATGGTTTTTTTTTTCCCATCTCAAAAAACCCAATGTGCCTAAAGAAGTTTTCACTTCAAAAAGAAGGCTATAGTAGGTGCCAGATAAATGTGGAATAAAGTATATTGACCTTTCCCTAATAACTGTTCATAGGTACCTGAACAATTAAATATGAATCGTTTTTCATTATTAGACAATGTTAAGGATCACGAGAGATGATGATTCGGGACAGCTTTGTGTCATTAATTCCGTTTTTCAAATTAAAAATGTCAATAATTGTAGGTGGGTCAATGACCGTTATTCCACGATTATCTGGCGCCTACTATAGATGATATTATGATGCCTTTAAGTCCGGAACTACATTCACAACATTATCTTCAGCATCTAACGACCTTTGTCCCTTCCAGATTAGAAGAAGCGTGGACGCGCGGCGACCCGGGCGTGGCGGCGTGGGTGGCGGAGGACGAGACGCTGCGGCGCCTCGTGGCCCCGGGCGAGCCGCGCGCCGACCGCGCCTCGCGCCTGCTGAGCCGCACGTGCCGCGAGATCTACCGCCTCAGGAAGTCGCGCCAGGGCGGACGGAAGCCCGACCTCGTCACCTTCAAGTGAGTCTTCATCACGGAACAATACATCTATCGAACATGCTTCATTGTACACCAAAAATACTTACACAACTTTTTTACACTAACTTAATTCTTTGTTTGCAATCTGATAGGCCTTCACGGAATGTCAACTGGTTGGCCTTCATCTCAGAAGTAATTTGATATTTTAGGAGCATGCAGTTTTTTTATTTGCTTTTCACCATAACAGTGTGAGGAAGTGAGTCAGGAAAAAACAATAAAATTGGTTCATATCGATTATGAAGATTGGTGATTTATTTTCTCGCTCAACATCTCACTTCCTCGCTTAAATGCGGTGAATATTATTTAACTTAATAATTTTTACGTCCATATAGTCCAATAGTTCCGTCAAATATTGTTTCAGAAAGTCCTGAACCTCATTAGTATGTACATATGTAATAACAATAACTAACAACTGCATTCTCTTCTCCACAGAGAAAAAATGGCCTTTTTTACTCGCACCAAAACCACAATCCCCCTCCTACCAGGAGAAGATGGCGACGAGATTCTATCAGAAGACGATTGGGAAGAAGATCTTGAAGAGCGACGGACTCCGGACGGCCGGTCTTCTAAAACCTCGTACGAGCTACGTAGAGACCTCCCGGCGACAACACAAGAGGTGGCCGAGGTGGTCGAGTGCAAGAACCCTTGCCTGAATATAGAGGGGCCGACAGAGGTGAAGGATGACACTAAGACTGATGAGGTGAGGTATGATTTTGTTGTTGATAGAGTGCTGGGTGTTCAGGTTTGAAAGGTGCGGCGTTTTCAGCGGTTGGTTGGGGGAGTTGGGAGGCTGCGCAGGAGTTGCGATGTATCTTGGTTTATTTTAGGTGGTTTTGTCATAAATTCCGACGTTATCTTTGTGACAAAACAACTAAAGATTCTCGTTGAACAAAATCAATTTTTGACGCAACTCCTGTGCAGGTTACTCTCAATCTTTACTAACCTAACAGTTTCACAAATAAAAGAAACATTTTATCTAAACCTACCGCTGCAAAATAGCTCTAGTATGGCCTATGGCAAAATATGGCACCATTAAAAATTTTCAAATAAACAATATTTAAATATTACTGTGATCATTATTGCCTATTGAGATTTTCTGGATCCAAGACTGAGCGAGAACTTATATATGTGTTATATTGGTTATATTATATATATCCGGACTCTAATACATGTACGTATGTGTGCAAATAGAGTGCCATAAAATAAAGATTACATATTGAATCTTATTCATTTTTATACCACTTATCATGTATCGTATTGTATGTACAAAGTAAAGAACAAAATTTTTTGAATGTTAAAAGCTCCTGAAAACAAGTATGATTTGATATAATCCCGTCCATATATAGGTATACTTATGTATTTAAAATTGTATATTATAAACTAGGAATACAAAAAAAAAAAAGTTAAATTTTGCAACACATTTTCATATTGATATTACAAATGTAGCCAAGTCAAAAAATATGTTGCTTGTTAGTAGTTCAGGGATAAAGTTGTGCCTTTTAATTATTGGTGCCTGATATTAAAGCCTGCGATTGTGCCATAATATGGCATGCCAGACGACGGGGGTAAATAGGTACAAAGTAGTTGTATGATGAGTCACAAAATGTATGCCAAACATATTTTTTTATTGTAATTAGAACATAATGTGGGGTTACGGTCACTTTGTAAATAAAAATACGTAAAATTGCGGACCCACCGACTAAGTTCATCTGTAGATAAAAAAAACAAACACAAATAATTTTTGCAAAATTTTAAAATTATTTATAAATTTAATCTTTTTTAAATTCACAACAGTTCGTAATTGCAATTTGATTAACTTTGCAATTTGTTTTTTTAATTTTTGCAAAAGTTATATCTGATTAGGGATATCTCCACCGAATATATAGGACTTCAAAGGCCAAAAAGAGCTTTGTATATAAGGCTTTAGATATGTGGAGTACTTGCCCTATACAATGTTTCAAACTTGACCTAGAAATTATTTAAAATTACAATCACTATTCTAAAAATAATTTCAATAAAACTGTGTTCACTTTTCATCATATTTTAAGAAGTTGTATTAAAGCCTAATAAACTAAGTTATAATTCTCTAGGTCTCTGACGAACGTACCCGGGCACATTGTCGTTTTAAACGTGCAATATACAACGTAATATCAATAGCTTATAATTCCATGTGTGTTAACAGATCTGAGTTTGTACTGAACATTTTTTGTCTCACTCATTATCATTCTTATGTTTAAACTACTCCATCTTTAATTATAAACGTTGAAACTTTAGGGAATCACCCTAAATCTACCCTTTCTATTTATTTGTCATTCAAATACATCAGCAAAGGACTCCAAATCAGCGTTTATAACTAAAGAATTTATTTTAGGACCTTGTGAACAAAAATATATCAACTTTTTAATAAATTACATTTTTTGATCACATGTTCAAAATTACAAAAATTGTTTGGTTTTTTAAACAAGTTGATATATTTTTGCTTTCAATCTTTATGTAAGCACTACTTGTACATTTTGTACATATCATATTTAATATTATTATTCTAGTTTAAGAAATCTGTGTAAATAATCTGAATAAAAAATACGTTTTATAAAAGAATTTGCATATCTGAATTTTGACTTTATGACTATTATTATTTCTAATTAATTATTTAGCAATATTAGTCGATGTTAAGTATTTTTATAACAAGAATACAATAGTCTCTTAGCTGTAATCTTTACGTAATGTTACATTTTTGTAAAAAATGTATATTTTTTATTATAATTATTTACTTGGAGTTTTTATACATAGTGTAATTGTTACTGAGGTGAATTTGGATTTGCCAAATTAATATAAGCCTTGTTTTAATTCTTCCATTAAAATAAAGGGGTCATTATATTTTGTAAAAATGCCAATACAATTCATACAAATGAAAATAAAAATTATAAATAAATATTTCATTGTTTGATTTTTACATTTTCCTGACGAAAACTAGGCTACTAGGTCGTGACTAATGTGACCATTGGAGGGATCTAATTCCCGTGTCTACTAAAAGTATGACTGAACTGACTTTAATCGATAGAAATCATAATCTTGATCTAATAGGGCACACACTCATTTACCTACCTAAACACACTACCTGCATAAACACGATAAAATCCCTAGCTGACACGTACCTGTTACAAAACAGCAAACATTACGAAGCAATCCGAACTGAAACAATCCAAACTTACATAACACCGCGAGATCAATCAGAGATAGCGCGACATAATGTGCTGCACAAACGTTTGCCACATTTGCATACAACAATGTATGAGATTGCACTTGATTGCTGGCCATGCAATTTTGCAGAGATGGTGTTAGAGAGATAGATGGGGTATCTACGTGAATAGGGTACTTATTTCACTAACAAAATCTAATTAGTCCGTCAGATGGATTTCCAAAATCTCTTTCGTCACGTAAACAAAAAATGAAGACGAAACAGCGCGTTAAAAACTCGTGTGACGTCACTTACCAGTACACTTTTTACTGGAAAGTGACGTTACAAGCCCCCACTCCTTATCTTTGATGCGTTTTATCTTCGTAATTTTTTATTGATTTGATAAAATATTAAATACTTACGTATCCAATATTTTTTGATAATCTAACTGACGAACTAAATAGAATCATATTTTTTTTAACCAGGCAACATCCCAATTGGTAGCCTGTCTTGCGGGTCAAGTAGTTGCGAACATGATTTTGGAGCTACTCCTTGGTTCGATCCTCGGAGAGGCAAGGGATTTTAAGTCTTCCTTTTACGGTTATTTTTTGAGGCACTAGCCTTGAGTCTTGAGGTCGTTGCTTAATGGCAGCATGTCCGCCGCAAAAATAGCAGGAAATAGTCTTATTGAATATAAGACTTTCCTGCCACTAGGAAATAGGTACAAATAAAAAAATACACATACTGCCTATCCTTTAGTTACAAGTGATGATGATGGCATTCAAGTGAAGATGTTCAGAACAGGATGAGACGTTGGCAATGTGAGTCAGATAGGTACATAGAATACGGATGACATCAAAGTACAAATGCTAGAAGGAACCATACCTGTTTTAAAATTTCTACAAGTTTTCAAAATGAAGGTAAACCTTCGTCTTAATACACAGCGATCATTGCGTCATTTGTAGATATGGCAAAACTGAAAAGCGCCCACGCGACGCGACGACTCATTCGCATTTGCCATGTGACAGTGACGATCAAGCATTGGTGCGATGATCGCATTGTATAGGAAACGTGCAGTAACTACAGGTGGCAGCACAGAAGCGTCATTGTTTTTTTTGTGAGTGGCGTCTCGCAGTTCAACCTATGAGGTTGTCGACTGCTTAACCGGGCTTGCCTGTGGTGGCCTTAATATAATATAAAGCCTCCAGCCAGGGCTTATAAAAAAAATTACAAACTAAGCGACTACAAAGAAAGGGCCGTGGGGTAAGGGTCTCGGCTTAGGGCCTCGCTGGGGAGAGGTTTGTGTGTCATTTTCTAGCATATTTTACTTATAAGTTTCGAAATTCCAACGCTAGATGGCGCAGTCTACTTCGTGCACGTTACCATAAACGGAGCGTGCGGGGACTATAGGTGGCAGCACAGGAGCGTCAACGTCCGAACATAGTATACGTACGAAGTATACTTTACGTTAAAGTTTCGCATCTAGCAACACTAGATGGCATAGTCAACGGCGTGCACGTTCTCAATAGGGAATGTGCCGGAACTATAGGTGGCAGTATAGAAGCATCAATGTCAAGTATTTTAGGGTAATAGTTTTGAATTTGCTACACTAGATGGCACAATAAACGTTCCCTATTAGTACGTCGACTTAAAGCTTAAGTTTGCAGGCACAAATGCTACTTTGCTACTTGAAGGTCTTTTTTTTGGACGATGACCACTCGCAGTTCAGTACTCTAAGGCTGGTTACTGCTTAACCGGACTATCCAGTGGTGGCCTCAAATGAATTTAAGGCCCCCAGCCTGGGCTTACAAACTAGCTGAATTAAACTAAATGACCGCTCGCTCGGGCATCCTCTGGGTGACGGACCTCGGCTTAGCGACGTCATTTCGGGAGAACAGCAAGGGACAGGCTGGCATAGCATTATTATTCGGGGAATTTAAAACTTCTGGCTCAGCGACGCGGGCTGGCTCGGTAATCAAAGGTCGGGGAGGGAGTTGAAGGTCTGCCTAAAACTTTGAAAGTAATATTGAGGGATTCATTATGATTACGGCTTTCTTAATCTCATAAGCCAGGCATTACACTCAAAATAGAAAAGTCATCAGTCATTTTGCCCACGCAAGCATTAAAACTCAACATAGAAATTAACGATAAAGCCGAAATTTCAGAATCACAAAATGTAATAAAAAAGGAAATTAATTATGTAACCGAAATAGTGGCAACAATTTGTTGTATGTCGCCTTTATTCCGTATCAATAAAGGTGGTTTTAGCACTGAAAGAGTTGCCAGTGACGTGCAGTTGACTGTACGGTCAGCTCTGCACGCAAAGGGCCAATCGTACAATCTTTAGTTACGATCGCTTAGATTACACTTGAAACTAACGACGTGTTGGCTGTACGACCGAATATGGTGCACTGATTAAGTTTGACATGGTCTATTTTCATCCGACTTCGAAAAAAATGTGGTATTCCTAAGTATATAATATGTTTTAAGGGTTTCGTACCCAAAGGCCAAAGGGATCGTATTACTTAGCCTCCGCTGTCCGTCCGTCTGTCTGTCAGCAGGCTGTATCTCATGAAGCGTATAGAGTCTAAATTTTCACCGAGTATGTATTTCTGTTGCCGCTATAACAATAAAATGATTAAATCTTGTACGATGGTACGGAACCCTTTCCTGCGCGAGTCCGAATCGCACTAGGCCGGTTTTTTTTGAAATAACTAAAAAACCAATGTCATCCCCACAGACTTACCTACAGACGCCCACATCAAGCTACCCGAAACTGTCAAACTTTACCAATCAATTTTTCAATTCAATTCATTTATTCATGTAACAATTCGCATTGTGTTTGAATTTCCTAGTAGGTACATATTTAGAAATTTACTACAGTTAAAAATGATAAATTATTGCATTCAACACATAAAACAAAAAAAAAAATAAATAAAAAGCAAATTACAATAAAAATAAAATCAGTAACATATGATAATTATTATGTCAGTAGAAAGTAAATAGTTAGTCAATTTAATTATTGTAAATAGTCTCATGTCAAATTATTATTATTTAATATTAAGTCAAGTAAGTAATTCTCTTAAATGCAAAAATTGAATAATGTCTTGAGTATATTAAATTATTATTAATGGTAATAAGTAAAAGATATAAAAACTAAAAACTATTTACCATCACCTGTCACCAATTCAGATATAGAGTATAAACATTTATCTAATAGGAATGCTTTAAGTTTAGTTTTGAACAGTGTAGCTTTGTAAATCAACGTTCTTAAGTCAGTAGGCAACCTATTAAATAATTCCACTGCTTGATATTTAGAGCAATGCTTAGCAATGTTAAGTTTAGGGGCAATTTTATTTTTTACAACGTTTCTTCTAGTGTTCTCTCTTAGTTCACGTTCTTCTTGTGATTCGTGCTCGGTAATATATTTTGCAAAATGGCTGAGTAGTACTAAAATATATAAACTTGGCACCGTTAAAATGCCTAATTTTTTAAAATATTCTTTGCATGACTCCCATTGTGGGATCCTCACAATAGTTCTTAACGCACGTTTCTGGAGTATGAATGCTCTTTGGCAATTATACCCATAACTACTTCCCCAAAACATAATGCTGTATCGCAACCTGGATTCTACCAATGCATAATATACTGCTTTTAGCTGATTTTGATCAATATCGTCCCTGAGGCTTCTTAGCGCGTAACAAGCTGAAGATATTGAGGAATCAATAGCGGTGAGCTCTTTTTTCCAATTTAATAGACAATCTATATAAACTCCTAAAAACTTAACTTCGTTTACCAGTCCAATATTTTCCGTTTTGAGCTTGACATCTATGCCATCTTTGTTACGTGACGTTGTTTTGAACAACATCACTTGGGTTTTATTTGGATTTATTATTAAATTGTTTGCAGTAAACCAAACAGAAAGATTCTTCAAACATATATTTACTTTTTCTGTCAATTCGTTTAAGTTTGGCGACCCGATTATGGCGTTCGTATCATCTGCAAACATTACAAGTCCTGCGTCAGGTTGAGTTTCATTCATAAAATTGAGTAAATCATTCGTGAAAATTAAATATAGAATTGGTCCTAAGATTGAACCTTGGGGCACCCCGCGGCTTATTTTGGTCATTTTTGACTTATATGTTACTTCACTCGCACACTTTTTTACGTCACAATTGTTTGCATTAATGTCTTTTATTTCTACATACATTCTACGGTTTTCTAAATAAGATGTCAAAAGTTTCAGCTCATTACCTCTAATGCCATAATGCTCCAGTTTAGCCAGAAGTAGTTCGTGATCTACTGTGTCAAACGCAGAACTTAAGTCAATAAATAATCCAGCTACTTTCATTTTGTCATTCAATTTACTAATGATGTCATTAATAAGCTTATCTATCGCATCTGAGGTCCCTATCCCCTTTTGGTACCCAAATTGTCTAAAATTAATAATTCTATTTAAATTTAAGTGAACCATTAACCTACTTTTGATTATTTTTTCAAAAATTTTTGACAAGATTGGTAACAAAGATATCGGCCGGTAGTTTTTAGGATCCGTTTTTGTACCCTTCTTATGTAGCGGAACAACCTTTGCCAATTTAAGTTGTTCAGGAAAAACAGACTCCTCAATACATCTATTAATAAATTCCGATAGGGGATACGCTAATATTTCTATGTTATCCTTGATCACCGATATGGGCACGTCATCGTGTCCAGAAGACGCTTTATTTGTCATCTTACGTACTAATTTTGTTATTTCCTGTGGTGTCGTCAAGCTAAAAGTCATCTCACTTTCTACTCGTGATGTTGAACTTTTTAGGAAAGACATCGCTCTTTCTTTTTCCGTTTTTAAAAGTGATGATTTATGCACAAATATATCAGCAAAAGTGTCTGCTATTACTTGTGGATCCGCAACCACCTTGTTGTCAATGTTTAGGACCAGTTTTCTTCTAACTTTGTTTTGCTTTCTCTTTGTCAGATTATTTACAATTTTCCATGTCTCTTTTGGTTTATTCTTGGTTTTGTTCAGATGACATGATATGGCTAACTTTCAACCTTGAACCTAATGCTTTAGCGATAAAGTTCAAAATAGATTAAATACATTTGACAGATTGTTGTAGCTTGATGTGAGGGTGTCTGTACTTCATCTCTGTCCTTGCGGTAAAAACTACCTTACCGACCACGTACAACAATAATTCCTTAGAATCACAAAATAATGAACAACCCACTTAAAACAGAAATAGAATTTGCGGTGACATTTACAGCAAGGAAATTAGCCACTTATCCTAGCTGTTACGCAATAAAATAAAACCGCATCTTATTAAGGTGATTTAAAATAATATGACAGTTGGAATTATGAGTAACAAGCGTCTACTGGTTGTAATGGACGGTAATTTCAAATGGATGGTTATTATTTTATGTTTGCTAGAACTTTTCAGTTGGCTGTGTCGTAAATCTTTTAAGTGAGTATCTCCGGTGTATAACTAGGTTTCAATTCCTTAAGTTTGATTGTTTTTAGTGGGATTATTTATCCTCAATCTGAAGCATTATGGTCGTCGCTGGTCGTCGTTTATCGGGCTAGAGGGGCAGATGGCATTGTTGCCATTGCGGGTAGAACCTGGATGTGGCTGGTACAGGAGCGTTCACACGAAGAAAGAGAAGCCTATGAAGCAAAGCTGTGAGTGAAATTGGGCTGTGAATGATGATGACCATGAGGTATTGGTCCCTAGGTCCGGTAGTATTGTCAAGTTTTACTTCAGGAAAAATCTGTGAACTTGTGCCCGGTCAAAATACTCGCTTACTTGGGTCATAGTATATAAAACAGATCGTCATTTTGTGAATACATTATATAATGTAAAAATGTGTTCAGCCGAAAGCGGTCCACTGCTCCTTCTAGTGTCGCCACATCGGCCACTCCTGCGCGTGCTCCTCGCGGCCTCCACCGGGTCATCAGTAAAATTATAAATATAAATACAAATTTACCAAAAACTAACAGTAATAAAGATTAAATGAATAAAAGTTAACAAACGTGTTATTAGCTTTTATTCATTTAATCTTTATTCATTTAAGTTTTATCTGTGCGAGGCCAAAAAGATCCCTATCTAGCATATGCTGCGATATTTAACATAGGCCTGTATATATATATTATGTCACCGGAAAATTGCAAACGCCGTAATATTGTAAAATATCGCGTGAAATTGTAAATATTTTTTTCTTAATAAGACACGGATATATTGGAAACTTTTGAATTTGGATGGGATTTATTGTATATACAACGATGTTTTTTTTATAATATATCGAGAAAGCATAATCTAATAAAGATTTATTACAATCTTACGGAGTCTAAAATTTTCCGGTGACATCTTAATATATATTTCTTGTGTATATGTATAATTTTTTTGTATGTGTTCAAGGGGATTGGAGAATGGTTTAGATTCACAATTGGACCCGGTAGGTGGCGCTGCAATCGATTTCTTATGAAAAATCTATTGAAAAAATCGCACTCTAATTCCCCGAACAACTAATATCGAGCGGCCAAACGCACGCACGCCGGCCACAGGATACGGTTCATATAACCCAGATTGTAACTCCATGCTATAAGAATTCTTATTTTTTACCACCGCCACCTTGGGGTGGGTCTAATTAGGAATTTTCGTCCACTTACAGCCACGTTTTATGCGTAAAAGAACACCATTAATCATAACTAAGGGTTCTACTGTATTTTGGTTTTCGTAATAGTCTCGGAGAAAATAATAAAGAGGGTTTTCGGGGTAATAACGGAGTTTCATTCACGCAATTCTGGCATAATAGCTGCCTGTATGAAATTGGTGAAATTACGTAGATTTTTGACGAGTCAAAAACATTATACCTACAACTATAAGTCTGCCTCCGTACATTTGTGTGCGTTAAGTGTTAACTAAACAAATAGTAAGGTGGTAGAAGTCTGCCAGGGTTGCGGAATTTGTTCGAAAAAGTCACCGCGGCCCTGGAACGCAAAGGGCTTTAGAAGGAACACGGATGGGTTTTATTCAGTAAGAGTGTGACACGCCCTTCCGCTCCACCCAGAGCGGAAGAAGTCATTTGATGATTTTCCATACTTAAAAAAAAAGGTGGTAGAAGTACTTGTACTGTGTACTAACTACATAAGATTAAGATTATTAGTCTCAGAAAAAGCAATCGGAATATCCTAAACTCCACGTGCGATTCTAAAACACCTCTTTCACCTTTAAAAACATTTAACCTCCAACTAAATCCATTTACCTGCTTTTATTGTTGTCCAAGGGCGGATTCAGAGCATCTACGCACGTCGGTAACCTTTCATAAGGACATTTCATAAGGTCAGAGTTTGTCCTTTTTGGGCGTTCCCTCCTCAAGGTATAAAGGCAATAATCCATACTAATATTAAATGCGAATGTGTGTCTGTTTGTCACCCTTTCACGTCTTAACCGCTGAATGGATTTGAATGAAACTTGGCCCTTTTTATCCGGTGGAGTATCTGTCCTGAGGATAATTTCAGACTTTCTTCTTCAAACTGGAAAGGAAAAATAGATTATTGATCCCTGAAAAATGGAATTGACCGAAATCCACACCAGCAGCAATATTTTATCGTCAGGGACCCTAACTATGAGGTTTTAATGCCATCATGATTTCCTAATGAAAAAAGGATATTGCTATTCGTCCTGCATAGCTCGGTCTGTCTCTCGTAAGTCGCATCAGAAAAATGATGTCTTGAACACGTCTAAGAATGTACAGACGCCACCACATCAGGCTACAACAATCTGCCAAATTTCTTAAATAGATTTTCAACTTTGCCACTTAAGCATTTTGCTCAAGGTTTATTGGGAAAATTTGACAGTTACGGGTAACTTAATGTGCTGGTGGCGTCTGTACTACTAGATCTATGGTTTTTGTCATTTTCTCCTTTAGTTTAACATTCCATGGTAACAAGTGTTACAAGTAGGAATCCTGCGCATTTCTCAAGAAGATAGCGTGAAGTAAAGAAATAAAAATGTGGAAAAGGGCGTATAACAAAGGACGAGTTACGTATTATTATTGCCGAACGCAAGTTATAAGAGGCTACGAGTATACTGACACAGCTACAAAGAAGATCTATCCACTGGAATAGTGCTGTTATAAACCGACTTAAAAAAAGGACGAGGTTCTCAATTCGGTTATATTTTTTTATGTTTCTTACCTCATTACTCCCTTATTTATGATTTAAAAAAATTATTTCTCTTCTGATGTGAAGAAATGTCATATTCGTTACGTTATTAACGTTCGTTTCTTTTATGTTCGATAGCAGGGAACAGGTGTACGGACCTGCAATGTGTGTTAACTGAAGCGGTACTAACTCCAAAGACAACGTTAAATGGTCACACCTTCGAGTCATCAAACCGGAACACACCAGTGTTTGGCGACTGTAACAGCTACCCTTACAGTTAGAAACATACTACACAACATACAGTGGGCAAATGAGGGTTTCTTGAAATGAAAAGCACCAGGTGGCAGCACTGAGGCGTCAGGTCCAGGAACCTGTCAAACGCTAATGTTCTCTGTCATTTGTTAAATTGTCATCAACGTCATGTTTACGTCTAAGTCACTTTTTCGCGGCGCCAACTGGTGGCGTAAATTTTCCTGAAAACCCTCATTCTACAAATTTTAAATTTATAATTGGACAGCTGATGTCTATTATTATTTTATTTTGTTTATTTGGGAAGACAAACAATTGTATAGTGAGGATAACATAAATATAAAATTAAATTAAGTCTTAGGCTGGTTACAGTACAATCCCCTACGTTTCCAATGGTACAGTGAAGATACAATATAGAAATATAAATGAAAGAAATGTTACAATATTATTAACAACAAATTAACATGAAAAAAAAGAACACATAACATAAATTAATATAATTAAACTAGAAATTATAATTGCTATGTCTCGAGGACAGTGTACCTACACTTTGACATTCCTCGTATATCTTCGGAAATAAGAACGACCTATATGATCTCACGTACAACCATTGAAGTACTTGGCTATACCTGTACTTATCTGGTTTAACCGAAAATACAAAGAATTTTCACTGACATCAGATTGGGATTTGGGAAACGATAATGCTTTTCCCGGTCTTCCAATCAATTTGCCTAGCCAGGCTTCCTGTCTTACCGTATGAAACAAAATTCCAGTATTTTGCAGGCAGCCTATCTGATCTCCACAACCTAACTGAGTAAAACGTGGTGTTACCAAAATTGATTAAATTAAATAATGATAGTAATTCAGCAGCTTATTCCGAAAGAGTCATCCTATAACTTTTTTTATTAAGGATGGCAAATCATCAAATGACTCTTCCGCTCTGGGTGGACCGGAAGGGCGTGTCAGACTCTTACTCTCACTTAAGAGCCGCGCCGCCAGGCCGCGGTGACTCTTTCGAACCAATTCCGCAACCCTGGCAGGAGCAATCCAACACCTACGGAGTGCATATCACTTAAGATAATGTTGATGCATTCTGCGAGATGCTCTCAGCGTTTTTCACGTCTCCAAAAACTACTGTTTAGCTGGCAGAATGGGGGACACTTGACTGTAACAAAATTTAGCACTATAAAACTTAATAATTCGCAAACGGATCCTTGGCTGAAAAAATGGTTTGCGCACACCCTGAATCTTTTTAAATGATGTATCCAACGGTACCCCACACCATGGGGTAAACGATAAAAAACATCTCCACTGTACGTGCAGGCGGTACCTTAAAAAAAATGCCTCTCCGCTACCTATTCCACCTTGCACCCCACAAGTGCGTGACCACGGCGTCACGCGCTGCTTGCTCCGGAAGTAGCAGGGGGTAGGCCGCGCGGGGAGGGGCGGCACAACTTATACCGAATTATGGAAATTTCGTAACATTACTGCCCTGACCAGCGGCTTATGGCTCCCAGTAATGGCTACTGATTAATGTAGCTAGATATTGTTTTGATTAGTTGTACGTATGTATGTTATTAGATTTAGGTGACGTTTTGACTGTATATGTAGGTACACGTACCGTGTAGCGTTGAACTCCCCGCAGCTTGGTGAACCAGTGAATATAAAAAGAATACCATCTTTTTTCGCTGGTGGCGAAATGCATAGGACTGGGTGTTATGGCGCAGATTGGATGAGGCCTGTGTTCAGCAGTGGCTTACGATTGCCTGAGCTGGTAAATTACGAGAAGCTTATTGATAAGAGCTAGATACATGAGTAAAAAATTTGTCTTTCTTAGTTAATATAATCTCGTCTTGCCCTGAATAATCTCTGAAAATTTTTATATGAACGGTATGAACGGTAACGATCAATACCTAAATCAACACTTTCTTTGACCCCAATCACACACATTTGACCACAATCTCACCTGATAGGAAGTGATAATTTGGTCGAAATTTATTATTATATTGGAAGTAATTTATTCTCCTTAATTAAAGACTAGAGGTCTTTGGTCTTTAACTCAAGATTGTAACAATGTTGTAACATCCGATTTTCCCAGTGACCATACGTACTCCATGTCCATTGTTTTCTTTGACCGTTATAATATCCACCATCGCTCCTAAAGACCCTGTTTAAGACTTGTCTAGCTCCGTGAATAAATGAAGGTCTTGCTGCCAATCCACAAACATAACAAATCGATAGGAAACATAATCCACACGCTGACCCAAGCACTTATTTTATGCCCTATTCCTAATTCCAGCAACTCAAACACAGGAACATGTAATAACTCCCGATGGCCTAACGGTCATAAAGCATGGCGGATAGAGCTAACAATGGCCTAGTCACACAATGGCTTGTGTCATGTGCCCATGTGGTTCGTGTGCGGTGAATGACAATGTTCGATGGCGCGGATTGGCGGCGCCTAAGGATGCGGGCGCTGTTGTAGCGTATTAGACGTTAGTTATCAATTTAAAACAAACGTCAACACACAAACATATAAGCACCAATAACTATGGCAAATGTTCTTTATAAGCTAGCTTTCTTTGTGGGTGGGAGAGTCCATGCGCTTTTTAGTATCGATTAGGCTTCTTTTTTGTCAGTCATCTTCAGGTATTTGCGAATCAATGCTGTCTACTGCTTTTAACCGTTATTTACTAGATTCTGAACCAATAAACTCCCAAAGTTAAGAACAGCACAAAAAATGGCGCAGAAGCAACTTAACGTGCATAATGAGGCACAGGGGTACCACACCGCCAATTCAGAGTAAGTAACCACCCATGCACGCACCTGTATATGTGCACTATGATAACTCCCGCGCCAATGTCCATAGTCCTGGCTAAGATTGTTATTATTATAATAGTACTTTATTGTACATCTCATAATTCAGGAGTACGTAGCTAAATAATAACAGCCGCACGGGTCGATCTTCAAGATTAAGCAACGCTTGCCGAGGTTGGTCTGTAGATGGGTGACCATCTCAACATATCGAGACTCTTCCGTGCTTCGGGAAGTACGTTAAGCCGTTGGTCCCGGCTGTTATTTGTAGATCTTTAGCAGTCGTTACGGATAGTCAGAAGCCAGAAAATCTGACATCAGTCTTATCAAGGAGTACCGTGTTACCGAGTTAATAGGTTGTGGAGGTCTGGCAGCCGCTCCACTTAAAATACTGGTATTCAGCTGAATCCGGTTTGACTGGAAGCCGACCCCAATATAATTGGGAAAAGACTAGGCAGATGATGATAATTAACACAGGAGAAACGTTTAAAAACAAGAAGTGTACAATGGGCAATATTTTACAGACAAGCTTTGCATGGACTGAACGAAAAGAGATAAAGGTGAAAATGCTATGAGTGTCCTGCTCTCAATCTGCCCACACCCTCTCCGGTAGGAAATCTCACGGGCCTCTCATTTTCATTCACTTGGCCGTCTGCTGGCGGCTGTTATCAATAACGCCAGCTATTGTATGCTTAATGGCATTACGTGTAATGTCGAAATAGCTGGAAATTGAATTAAGAGGATTTCAATATTATATGATTTTATTTAGTCTCTAGACTAATGGCTATGACGTTTGGTTTGCTGGCTGTTGGTCGGGTGTACCTTTTTTATTCTTGACTATCTTTTGCCCGCGACTTCGTACGCGCATATCCCGTTTTTCCCGTTCCTGTAGCCTAAAGCCTTCCTCATGAATGTGGCTGTCATATAAAAAAGGAATTTTCCAAATCCGACTGGTAGTTCCAGAGATTAGGGCGTTCAAAAAAGTAAACATACCCTTCAGCATTATCATATTAGTATAAAGATAGGCTCCTTTTTGGCCTCAATCTCTCTGGTTGACAAGCGATGATGTGGTGATGTGGTGAAGCGGTGATGGTCTATTAGAAGAAATTGGATCGGGTGGTTCTCAACCTCTTTAAGTCAAGAGTGAATAGGTAGCTTCTAGGCAAGCGTGCTCTATCCAAACTATTGATGTTTGGCAGGTAACTCTTGACTTAAAGACTCCCAGGCTGCAGCAATCAGCTATCAGGAAATACAGACTCCGTCAAGGATTTCCACTTATTCGAAAACTACTGAATCGATTCTCCCACATAGATTTTTTCAGACGTGATTCAACCTGTAACTTCTGCTGTAAATCCAATGGATTTTTGGCATGAAGATACGAAAAGAATTATTATGACATAGTAGCTGATGTTCAATATTGCATTGCTGCTTTCAGTCCTGCAAGAAATCTTAAGTCTTTTTTCTAGGTGAATATTATTGGCATGTCCCGTTTCCACTAACACTAACTAAACTGTACGTATTTTCCTTTTTAGGGTTCCGTATCCAAAGGCCAACGGGATCCTATTACTAAGCGTGCGTCCGTCCGTCTGTCTGTCAGCGGGTCTATCTCTTAAACCGTAATAGGTAGACAGTTTGTCTTTGTTTGTTTTTCTGTTGCCGTTATAGCAACAAAAATAAAAATAAAATAAAAATAAAGGAGGCTCCCCAACCAGAAACGTGTTTTTTGGCGTTTTTTGCCGCGATCTTAATAATGGCAGCAGAGTTTGAATTATATAATATTTGCAAAAAAATATATTTCAAAATTAAAGGGGGAAATTTGCCGCGGTAGCGGTATTTCACCCGTAGGAAGCACCTCCACGCGCCACGCGTAAACGTGATCTCGCCTTCAGATCCCATGGCGGTAAGGAGCAAGGAGGCTCACCAGACTTCATAAGTAATTCTTGGTGACCACTGAAAATCAGCGCCGAGATGTGGATCTACGCTGTCCCGCATGGTACAAAATCATGCTGAGCCCTCATATCACTGTCACGACATGCATTTTACTAATTGATTTTGTTATTACAAACCTAACTATGGTGCAAACAGGAAATAGTCGTTTTAGAGTTCCGAACCTCTACATGGAAAAACGGAACCCTTAAAGGATCACTCGGTTGACTGTTTGTCACAGCCGATTTTCTCCGAATCTAAAGAACTGATTCAGTTGAAATTCGATTCACATATCGATACCAGCAATATTATTTAATGTTAAGGACATTTTGGCATTTTGTGTAAATGAACCTTACGTTAAATTGTCGTAGGGGTATTTTAGCATTTTGAGTAAATGTCTCTTACGTCAATTGATACTTCTGGTATCGGTATAATCTTTTATTTCCCAAACACAGACGTGTAACGTAAATAAGTAAATTTTCAAAATGGGATCTATTTTTGGGGGGCCGATTAGAAAACTTTAAAAAAGTTTTTCAACTGTACCGTGCGATATACCAAATGAAAGGGCGTATTTTGAGGGAATCGAATATATATTTTTTATAGTTTTAAAATAAACGGTTTTGAAGTTATTCAAGAAATTACATGAAAAATGATCATTCTCCACCTTATCTCCGAAAGTACTGTCTAAAATTTTGAATAAAAAATAGAAAATAGTTTTTTGACTACAGATTACAGGAAAACCTAAAAGAAGCCTACGGTTTGAAAGTAACATGTTACAAAAATGAGATTCTTTCGTAAACATGTGAGTCCGACTCGCACTCGCTAACACCGGTTTCCTACATCTATACTAATATTATAAAGAGGAAAGATTTGTATTTTTGTATTTTTACATGTAACGAATAAACTTAAAAACTACTGGACCGATTTGAAAAATTCTTTCAGCAATGGATAGCGAGTAACATAAGCTATATTTTATCCCTATACTCCCACGGGAACGGGAACTACGCGGGTGAAACCGCGTGACGTCCGCTAAGTTTACAATAAGAAGAATTCAAATTCAACGTTAACATTTTTGGATTGGGACTGTTAATAAGCAAATTCCATCTGAAATCTATGATTAAATTTATCAGGTCACCACTCAACTGTTTAACAAAAACCCTCCCGAGATTCCTCGAGTAATAATGCTGAAACTAGTTAAATAAGATTTAGAACAAGATTAGATCTGAAATAGCTCCTACTGTTCAATAAATTCCAAAGCAAAATCCACGGCGAAGAAATAGGAAATACTTTTTTTTTATTTTTTCTTATTTAATATGGGTTTGCTCTTGACTCTAGTCTAGGTCATAGATGACAGAGACATAGTCGATGATGGAGCGAGCTTACCCAGAAGAAGCCTGTTCACTCTTATTTTGAAGAGATTAGGGTTGTATGCGTTCGGAAACACAGACGCAGGCAGAGAGTTCCACTCCTTTGCTGTGCGCATTATAAAAGACGTTTGGAAACGAAAACTTCCTCTATTTTTAATTCAACTTTGCTATTATAAAAATAACATTTCACTCAACGCTTTTGTTAAAGTTTTTATAGGTAATCGTGAATCTGTTTCAGTTTTTTGTTATAGTTTCCAGTTATATGGTTGTCGTTATAAGTCGGTCAGTTAGAACGTTTGTTCGTAATAGAATTGCAAAGAAAATACTCGTGGAATACTGTTATGTAGACGCTGAAATGTAGGAGCAGGTTACTTGAAGTTATTCGTTTTGCGCTATTGGATGTGTTTTTTTTCAAAGAAACCTTGTTTTTTGGATCAAACAGTCATATACAAACAATACAATTCATAAGACAATTAGTTCTTGATAAAAGACCGATGAAATGGTGTAATGGTAAAAATAAGTACAATAAACTCCGAATAAGGAATGACGCGTTAGAAATACATATTTATTTTTGTATCAGAACATGAGTTCACTGAAACATAATGTCATTATCAGTTAAAGGTAAGTTTCAATTAGGTAATATATCTATCTTCTTTTTAGCTGTAGTTTCAGGCTATTAAGAGAATTGTTGAAAAGATCGATGACCGTAAATTCTCTATTATAATTGTTAGTGGAACGGTGTAAAAATGAGTTACGAGTGTATGTTTTATTTAGTCGAATAGGAACAAAATGTGGTTTTGTACGTGAGGGGCGTACGGGTAGGCGAGCGTGTGCTTTTAATGATATTTTACCAAGTAATGATGGTGAATCGGTCAATGAGTTTAAAATTTTGAACAATTGCATAATGTCGAACATATTACGTCTGTTACGAAGACCCACCAGTTTTGGTTGATTGGTCATTGAAAATTCATATTTACCAATCTTTTCTTGTTTTATAGAATACTATTTTAGTATAATATCTTTTCTCTATCTTCGAGTTTGTTGCGCCACTTCTTCTTCCCAGCTAAAACACTAGGAAGTGGTGAAGGGCGGGCGTTTTAGGGGACTGTCTGTATGTAGAACTTTGACGTTCAAAAAGTGCTGGCACTCAGCCTAATTTGAATAAATGACTTTTGATTTTGGTTTTGATTTTTGATTTTGACTAGCTGCGCCTCGCGGTTTCAACCGCGTAAGTTTTGATTCCGTATAAATATCGAGATAAAAAGGAACAGATATAGGCAACAGCTATGTAGGTAGTGTAGGTACCTATCAAGTTGCATCGCAATCGGTTCATTAGTTTTTGTGTGAATAAGTAACAAACATATTTAGGGTGTACAGACGCCAGTACATCAAGCTACCCGAAACTGTCAAATTTTTCCAATCAACCTTAAACCTAATGCTATGGCGATAAAGTTGAAAATCTATTAAAGAAATTTGACAGATTGTTGTAGCTTGATGTGCTGGCGACTTTACATACTTACTAGCTACATAGCTAAAATTATCCAAATCTCTTCAGCCGTTACGACGTGGAGAGGTAACAAACAAACTCACTTTCGCATTTCGGATGTAATAAAACTTGTACCGTACCTACCGCTACTCACTAAGTTGAAGATAAACGAGTGAAGCCGCAGGCATTTGACAGTGCTTCTAAATTCACAGAAAACATTCACATGCCGTCTTTTAAAGTCAGATAATCACAAAAGCTGTTACTCCGGTTACACAGTCTGACACTAACAAAGTATTTTTTCTAGTCTTGCCACGCAACTGGCGTACACGTTACCTGCTATTATTTTGTTTAGAATAAGTATATAAGAACATTTATTTTAGTCCTTAGCAACATTTTTTTTTTAAATCGTTTTTCATCAATTTTCAAAATTCAATCACAATTTCATCGCAATGACAATCAGTGTCGAAAAATTTACAATCTGTCGGGCAAATAGAGGTGTTTTTGTAGTTCATAAAATAAATAAAGGTAAATTTATATAAACTGTTTCTTCTCTTTGTTTCAGTATTTTCAACATCTGATCTTGATAAATCCTTTAGATAATACATTTTTCAATTCTTATTTGCTCCCACAATTTCTATTATTTTCTTGTATCGAAACTCATATACATATTAGTATCTACTTTGACTTTAACCCTGCCTAACGATCCAATAGAATAATCGACCATTTTATACAGGATTCAATACCATGCGGCCCACTGAACATATGTACTCTATAAAATGACCAAAATTGCATAACCTGTTTAGGTAGTATGTACATAATGTATACCTAATCCATTTAAAGCTCCAACAAATGTATAGAAAACAACATCAAATCAAGGTGCCAGTCCGCTCCATAGAACGACCTTACAATAGGTATTATTGGCCAAACCAATGTATAATTAATCAAAGTTTGACAAAGAAAATCCTTGTGACGGCGTCGGAAAGCAATCCTTTTAATAATTTACAACCAAACCTTAAATAGTACCTACTTTACAAAAGAAACATCATTTGTTATCATGACTGTAGTTTACCTGTCACAGAAAAGCCATTAATGTTGAAAAAACCTACTAATTTTGTGGTTGCTACCCTGCTGTAGAAAATGGTTTTTTTTTACTTATTTTCCGTAGTGTAAACTAATTCGTTTTTAATAAAGCTTAACGTCAACTTAATGGACTAAAATCGAAAGTAGATAAATCTATACAAATTAATATAAACTTAAAGTTTTAATACGATACACATTTTGTAGAGAAAGAGATATTATTTGTATTTATTTATTTTTACTATTGAAAGGCACGCGTTTGACCACTATCTCACCTGATGGTAAGCGATGATGGAGCACGCTTGCCTAGAAGAAACCTATTCACGTTTGACTGTTGCTATCAGGAAACACAGACTCTGGCAGGGAATTCCACTCCTTAGCTGTACGCACAATGATTGTGTTTCCAAAACATTTTGTGCGTGTGCCGCATCGCCGTACGTCTTGTGGTCCGATGATGGAACGGGCTTGGCGGAATTAAACTATACAATTCCGTCTCACACTCCCCAAAATGCAACCGATTGAAAACCGACAGGCTAGCAACTCGGCGTCGACGCTCAAGACTTTGGAGCTTCGACTCGACGAGCCTATTATTGCCGATGATCCTCTTGTCTTATAAAGTATATTTGGTATATGGTAACAACCAATCTGCCTTGTCTTTTACCAGCTATACTCGGCTTCCTGTCTAACTCAATGCACATTTAAGTTAAACTACATTGTTCCTTCAACCCTTGCTTTTCATGTAAGAGGAGTCGTATTTACTGTTTTTCTAATCTTATGGAGTTACTTATATTTAGTTAAAAAAAAGTGGCCTGTCATGAATAGGTCAAATAGCGAATCTATAGATTGCGAGAAGCACATGGCCAATTGGCCATGGCATATTATAGATGTCTAGCAATTAACGTTTTTCGGAAGAAATTATGATGAGATTATTTTTCTTAATCTATGTTAGGTACTCCATTGCTGGGCAAAGGTCTATCGTTTCTTCCGGTCTTTCGCTTTCTCCGGCAAGTCTCCTCGTCTCTAAGGGCTGTTTCAATTGACTACTGCGGCTCCACAGCGCGGCAGCGGTGCGGGTGTCGTACTGCGCACGGCTATTCGATTTTTTCTATATAATTTATGTACAAAGCACGCACTACCACAGGGCGGCAACGTCGTTTGCTTCATTTTATTTGACAAAATCACTAACAGTACTGTTTCTTCATCGGAGTCCATGGCTCGATTAAAATTAGAGCGGGAGCGACCGCTCTACAGTCCGATACGCTATCAATGTAGACGGTTGGTGTCGGACGCCTGCCGTCCTGCTGCGGTCCTGCTTTGAGACATAGCAAGTGGCACGGTAAACTTGTGGTAGCAGTCTGACACGAAACGTCTAGATTGAACGAGCCCTTAGTCATCAGACCCGCGTTTTCTGAGGCTCTAGATAAGTGCCAGTCTGTCAGCGAGCGGCAGTATTTTTAATTTTATTAAGGATGGAAAATCATCAAATGACTTCTTCCGCTCTGGGTGGAGCGGAAGGGCGTGTCAGACTCTTACTGACTAAAACCCATCCATGTTCCTCCTAAAGCCCTGCGTTCCAGGGCCGAGGTGACTCTTTCAAACAAATTCCGCAACCCTGGAACAAATTCCGCAATCCTGGGAGCGGCAGTATTAATGTAAGTATAACGTATGGGGATTGACCAGCGCTGTTGAAATGTCACGTGATCAATCTCTTGTATTTTGACAATTGCACTTTATCTAGCGCCTCTGATGATGCTACTATAACTAAAAGAAAATCCTTCACCAGTCCACAATGGTTTTTTTAAGTATCTAAGTCAAATTATCAATCAGAGGAGTAAACCACCACATCGCATCCGGTCACGGTCCGGTGCGGCGCCGGACGAACAACCGGACCGTGTAACGATCGTGTACGATTAACGTCAGGCTAGAGTGGGCTCGGTTTTGTTATCACTATGATGTTGGTTATATTACGTGTTGGGACAAGTCACCGTGAAGTGTGGTTGTAGGATAAATTAATCTAATGGCGGCTCGGAACACTCCAGAAGTCGCTGCCCGCTGAAAAGCGAACGTCACGGACGTCTTTAAGTTTAAATCGACCTATAATTATTGTTAGTCTAAAATGTTCTTACAGCTAAAAGAGGGCCCTGAAAAATTAAGTGAAGTCAGTTTGAAGTGAGCTCTCAATTCATAGCTTCAGTTGGAATTACATGATTCACTTCACACTCACCTCATATTTTAACGGGACGCTTTGACAGAATAGATTAGCAGATTGACAGCTCACTTCAAATTCCCTTCACTGAACTTTCCATGGTGAATTTTAAGGGTTCCAAACATCCGTAAAAAACCGAACCCTTATAGGATCACTCGGTTGTCTGACTGTCTGTCTGTCTGTCCGTCTGTCACAGCCAATATCCTCCGAATCTACTGGTCAGTCTGTCTGTTAAAATTTGTTACAAATATGAACTTCTGTGACCCAAACACGGACGCGTTACGTATACATTTTGAGCATGGGGTTTACATTTGGGGGACTGGCTAGTCTGCTTTGGAAAAATGCTCAAAAAATGGAAAAAAAACAAATAATAAATAATTTTATTCCTCATCGAAGACCTTCAGTAACTAAAATTGTATGTTTACCTTAGAAAGTTCCTTCTCGTCATCATCGATATATTATTATAATGTTTTTTTTTGTATGAATTAATAAAAATAATAATTACATAATTCTTTCTTGTACAGTGTGACATACCTAATGAAATTGTGAGGGTTTCAATAATGATTAGAATGCAGATAATAGTTCTTTACCTATAGATTACAGGAAAAGCTATAAGAATTCTATCGTGTTAAAGCAACATGTTTCAAAAATGAGATTCGTTCGGAACCCTTCGCACGCGAGTCCGACTCGCACTTGGCCATTGTTTACAGAATACCACTAGGTACTGGCCTTACTTAATCGATGAGAGTCTAATGGTGATGAAAATTCAAATTGTGGTATGTATAAACCGAACATATGGTTATTACCGTATTTAACAAGATTCTGTTTGAATAATATAGTTATTCAAAAATCTCTCATGATTATATCAAAATTAAGCAGTTCTAAAAATTAATTAGTGTGTAAAACTCGTTTGTTTCCGCTAATTAAATTAAAGAACGGAAGCACATTAAAACGTTATCGAATGTATATTTCTCACCAATGTTACTGTGAATGTACCTGCATATCAACATGTTGGACCGGAAAGCTTAGTTCGTAAGTAGTGTGAACGCTTTCGTTTTCATTAGAAAATCTTGGCATTATGCTCCTAGTGATAATATACTAGTGGTCCCGACAGACGTTGTCCTGACCGAACGTTTGCTTTGTGTCTGACGAAAAATTATAGAAATCGATTGCAGCGCCACCTACCGGGTCCAATTGTGAATCGAAACCATTCCCGAATCCCCTTGAACACACAAAAAATTTCATCAATGTCGGTCCAGCCGTTTAGGAGGAGTTCATACACACGTACACAAGAAATGTATATGTATTAAGATTTTTCTTTTAAACGTTGCCACACTAGGAATTTCTCATGTATCGTGGGTGCGTTTACAAACATTTCACATCAAAGTCAAAGTCAATTCATTTATTTCAACAAGACCATTAAAAGGCACTTTTGAACGTCAAATTTAAAGTTTGACATACAAAAAGCCAGACCCGGAACAACTATCTGTAGTTCATATAAATATCCGTTCCGTGCGGGAATCGAACCCGCGACACCCAGCGCAGCAGTCAATCGCTCAACCAATGTTGTGTCGTCAATTAATCTTAAGATACGTACACATCAGGCACGTCATCAGTATTTTCTTCATCCTCATCCACATCTAATGGCTAATGTTCTATATGGTGTCGGGCGTAAAAGAATAGCACCATCCCATCACTTCCCGTGGGTGTCGTAAGAGGCGAATTAGTAGGAACTCACCAGAGAATGGGCAACAGCATTCTATGTGGTTCTGTGCATTGCAACAGCTACACTGCGCTCGCCAACCCGCTTACCAAGCGTTACTATTATGGCAACCCCCCCACCCCCCTTTGGGGAGGCCTATGTCTAGCAGTAGCCGTCTTTCGACTGATATGATGATGATGATTGTTGTTTTGAGGTAAAGTAACGGGGTTAAAGAAATTACAGGGATAGGCAAGCCAGGAGGTGACTATTGAGTAACAGCAAGTAGAGAGCTAGGTATAGAATAAGGATACATGATGTGCCGTCTCCAAATAGGTTATTTTAGGACAAAAGTACGATTAACTTGGACTTAAGAAAATTCGAATAAGTATTTTATTAGGATTTTCTTAAGTTACCCATAGTAATTGGAATGATAAAAAACTCGAAAATGACACGAATCTACGATTCCGAATGTCTCGAAAATAAAAAAAGATCATCCAGCCCCTGCTTTTTCATAATATTAACGCGGCTATGGTCCAGCGGAAAAGGCATCAGATTTCAGCAAAAGCCTACCTAAGTATAAGTACATTTAAAACAGTTGAAATACTTAACAAAACAAAAATACAGATGTTTTGCAAGCATTCATTAAAAATATCTTCACATTTACTTAACATCAAGGATTCAAGGCCAAGCTATCTAGATGACCGACATCATTACACAAAATAATTGTATTAATAATGATATTGCACTAGTTTATAATAATATTTCCCGTAAGTAACCTTTGCTGACGGAAGAATGCGGTACTTATGAGATAAGCGCAGGAACCTGCAAAGTGCAGTACCTGCATGTCCAAGCGACAACACTATTAAAAAAATAATAGCCGTCCTACTTCTTACTTTTAAATATATGAAGGTTTGAAATTCTGAATGCTCATCAGTCTCAATGGATTCGGACACACAGGGGAAGTGGCCTGGGTTAAAAAATATGATTCTATGTAGCCCGTCAGTTGGATTATCGAAAAATATTGGACACGTATTTTTATTTGATCAAATCAATAAAATATTACGAAGATAAAACGCATCAAAGATAAGGGGTGGGTGCTTATAACGTCTCTTTCCAGTAAAAAGTGTACCGGTAAGTGACGTCACACGAGATTTCGACGCACTTTATCATCTTCATTTTTTGTTTACGTGACATAAAGAAATACGTGTCAATATTTTTTGGAAATCTATCTGACGGACTAATTAGATTTTTTTAGTCAAACACCCTATTCCGCTACCCTGCCAGGCACTGGTCCACCTGGCGGGCCCCGTCAACTATGCTGACATTTCTTTGAAGCGCGCGTGGCACGTATCGGATGACGAGCTACACATCGCTCAGCATCTGCATGGATGGCATAGAACTTACAATTGAACCCGGTTGGTGGAGCTGTAATCGGGTTCCAGAATTTATTTTCGAAAGCGCCAACGTTTGTGCGGGACAGCTAGTATTTTTATAAGGCCATAAGTTGTGGTTATATTTCAGTATTTATTTTAAGCACATAGCCATTATTTCGGACTATCCGTCTATTAGATCCCCCAACTTGATAAGTTATAACCAGCGTTACTTTTTGAATAATTATCAATATTCCTAATATGAAACCTTGTCTTTAACATACAATTATTTTATCTATCGGTCTGTCTCATTATCATAATCATATTTAAAGTAGATACCTACTTCAGTTCCCCTCGTCACCGCACTTCCTAATAGTAATTGACCCCTAAGCCCCAAATTATTAAAAAAAACTATTCTATTCCCACAAAAAAGCTGATAATGAGTTTCCGCTACATCCCCTGCTTGTGGCAACCCCTGAACTAAAGGATCTACGCTAGAGCACGCGCCGTGACAGCTGCGCCCGCGCACCTGTTGTCTCTATCGACGGAGGACGTATTGACGACAGTCTCTTGTTTGTTGCGTAGTGAAATATGTTGGTGTTTTGTATTTTAAGTCAAGTATTTATAAGTATAAGTAGACAAGACGTGTCTCCGATATTGCCTATTGGCAAAAATGGCGAACTTGCATAGAACTCACATTCATATTACTTAGAAATTTTGACGGCTTGGGATGGGATTCGTATGTGAACAAGGCAAGCTCAAAGTCTGCTTTGGTAACTTTTGCAAAGTAGCTTTGATCAAAATTCTATTTGAAATAGGCTGACATCTACATAGTGCACTTGGATCAGTTTGTGCACTTTTATTGGGATGAATGTAAGTTTTTTTTAAGTAGATAATGGGGGCTACCGTTTTTGTGCTCACCAGTTGGCGCCACTGGCAAGTAAGGTCCGTAAGCTTAGCATTAAAGTTGTTAATACGCGCATGTAAACAAAGTTAGAAGGGAAATAATGTATGATGCCGTAAGCGTGCGATTTAATACAACATAGATGGAGTCGCAGTGTTACGTGGACTCAACATACTGAAAAAAAAAAACAAAGTTCAATGCAGCGGTCGATAGAACCGTAACTTAATCTGCAATTGTCATGCGGTTTTGGTAAAATATTCACAAAAATCACAACAAATGAGTGAATATACTGTTGACAAAAGCCATACAGCAGTGAAATTTGACATTTCAAAGACCTCACGCTACACTAGCGCCCCTAGCGGCGAATTCAAACGCGATAGCGATCATTCTATTAAGCCTATTCACTCCGTGATCGTATTAAAATTGGTTTCACTCATCACTATATGGACTGTCAAAGACGAAGTCTACCTCAGGCCTGTGATACCCGAGGCTTTAGACAACGTGTTATTCTATCACTAGGAAAATACTCATCACTTAATGACAAATATCACCCATTTCTCTCCTCCCATATAACTTTCACCGCACTAAATTAACCATAATAACCGGTCATTATCAATTCTCTCCGTCACCGATGTCCACTTAAACGCACATTAGCCTGGTCTGTTTGCACAATGTGTTATAAGCAGTTAAAGTTGTTACACGGACAATCCGCGTAATTTATTATCTCGCTAACTTTTTACCGCGGCTTTGCTTCCGTGGCCTGTTTCTTAAGAACAATGATATGTTTTCGGTACTCAGGGATAGTATAGTATAATTAGATCTCTTTCATTGAAATAATTTTCTAAATGTTTTATTTTTATTAGGCTCGTGTTTGACATGATGAGGTCGACGATAGAGCACGCGTACCAATAAGTAACCTAATCACTTTTCACTTAAAGAACCTCAAGTTCTACCTATCAAGAAACATACTACGGCAGGGAATTTTACTCTTCAGTTGTACGCACAATGAAATACATATTCCCAAAATGTCATGGGCGGGATGTCCACCGTGTACCAGAAGCGTATCGCCGTATGTCTTGCAGTTTCTTTGAAAACTGAAAACAAGCGCTGGGTGTCTGACGCCCAGCAAATGCTGAGATGGTAACCTTTCAGGTATGGCACGCTCAGCACAACTGTTCTGTATCATTGTTATATTATTGTTCTTTTTTTACCTGTTGTGTTGTCTATATTGAAAAAATGTTTTTTATTATATTCTATTCGATGATGGCACAAGCTAGGTGGAATTAAATTGTGCAATTCCGACGCATACTCCCCGAAATGTAACCGACAGAAAACCGACCAGCTGGCAACTCGGCGTCGATGTTCAAGGCTTTGAAGCTTTGACTCGACCAGTACATCATTGCTGAAGAGTTTCTTCGCTTGTTTATCAATTGACTCCCTACTATGAAGTTTTATAACGTTCATGATTCCGCTCTAAGAGGGAGACGGAGCTATGCATAGCGAATAGCACTATCCCGTTTACATTATCGGAATTGGATGGCATTAGCACGTCATAGTAGGGCCGCAGCACATTAAGCTGGTATCTGGCAGATCCGTCCCGTCTACAAACAAACAAATTATTTTACCAGTTAACAATATTTATGGCTTGTAAATATTTATGGAAACTGTATTGTTTAAGTGGGGTACTAGGTTTTATAGTTTTTAACGGTAATGGGTTATAGGCTGAACTGATTGTTAATACTGCATTGAGAGGTTTCCTACGGTTTCTTTTTATTTGACTGTACAAAGAGAGGTTGTGATTAAAATTTTGTTGTAAAGATTTAGCTTGGAATTCCATTTTCTTTAGGCATCTACACTTTAAGAACTTGTTAGGTGTAAGAAAATCAAACAAATGCACAAAATACAAAAAAAATAATTACTAATAAATAATAGTTGCCAAATAGGTACAGAAAGCTATTTCTAATGTTTATATCTATCCTTCTATCATCATCTTCCTGCCCTTATCCCATGTTACTTCGGGTCGGCGCAACACGTTTTTTCTTCCATTCTGTCCTGTCAACCGTAACGCTATTACTAACTCCCTTTCTTTCATATCACTCCTAACACAATCCATCCATCTTTTCTTTGGCCTCCCTCTCCCTGTCCATCCATCCACATTTATATTCATAACTCTTTTAGTTACGTGCATTTCATCCCTCCTCTTCACATGACCGACCATACCAAGATAAGCGGTTCCCTTTTAACTTTTCCGTTATTGGCGCCACTTTTAAGCTACCTCTAATGAACTCATTCCTCACTTTATCCATTCTCGATACTCCANTTTCTCATGAGTCTTTTTCACAGCCCAACATTCTGATCCATGCAGTACGACAGGTCTTATCACGGATTTCCCTTCCCTTTCCTTCCCTTTTAACTTGAGGGGCATCCGTGGGTCGCACGTTGTTCCAGTGACCTGACGCCATTTCATCCATCCTGAGTTGATACGTCTCGATACTCCACACATCCATCTCAACATTCTCATCTCCGCTACATGCAATCTTTTCTCATGAGTCTTTTTCACAGCCCAACATTCTGATCCATGCAGTACGACAGGTCTTATCACGGATTTCCCTTCCCTTTCCTTCCCTTTTAACTTGAGGGGCATCCGTGGGTCGCACGTTGTTCCAGTGACCTGACGCCATTTCATCCATCCTGAGTTGATACGTCTCGATACTCCACACATCCATCTCAACATTCTCATCTCCGCTACATGCAATCTTTTCTCATGAGTCTTTTTCACAGCCCAACATTCTGATCCATGCAGTACGACAGGTCTTATCACGGATTTCCCTTCCCTTTCCTTCCCTTTTAACTTGAGGGGCATCCGTGGGTCGCACGTTGTTCCAGTGACCTGACGCCATTTCATCCATCCTGAGTTGATACGTCTCGATACTCCACACATCCATCTCAACATTCTCATCTCCGCTACATGCAATCTTTTCTCATGAGTCTTTTTCACAGCCCAACATTCTGATCCATGCAGTACGACAGGTCTTATCACGGATTTCCCTTCCCTTTCCTTCCCTTTTAACTTGAGGGGCATCCGTGGGTCGCACGTTGTTCCAGTGACCTGTCGCCATTTCATCCATCCTGAGTTGATCCGGTGCGTTACGTCTCGGTCTATATCACCGTCCCTCTGGACAAGCGATCCTAGGTACCGAAAGTCGGAGCAGATCGGTATAGGCGTTCCGGTGAGAGCTATAGGTATAGTATTATCTATCCTAGTATAATAAAGCTGAAGAATTTGTTTATTTGTTGGATTTTGAAATTAATTTTGTATATGATAGCCACATTCGTGAGGAAGGCTATAGGCTATACGCGAACAGGAAAAAACGGGATATGCGTGTAAGAAGTTGCTGGTAAAGGCTAGTTTTATAATAAAAACAATTAAACCAGTAAACTCAATAAATCTTAATTAATGTAATCGAAACGTATTGCCAATCTTAAATTAAAGCAAATAAAAATTCCGAAACAGCAGCTAATTATGTCTTATTTAATGTTATTTGATCAAATATGCTAATACTTCGATTATTTTGCATTTATTTATTAATAGCCTTATAGAGTAAAAACGTGATATATAATCTCACTGGAATGCACTGCAAAGATAAAAAGTATCCCACGTCCTTATTCAGCTCATGGCCTAGCTGTGTGTCAAATTTCATCCAAATCCATTCAGCCGTTTAGATGTGATTGATTAACAAACATCCAAATAAGTAGAGCTTCTAATAGGTATTAGAGGAATAAATTAAAGTTCGACGCCTCATATCAAAATATTATAAGTCTAAATTCAATACATTGTATTCAGGGTTTTGGTCATTATTTTTAATTGCTGTCTACGAGTTTGTCTAGACGTTGACGATGACTAAAAAAAATTAATCTAGTATTGATAGAGCCAAAAACCAAACTTTGACATTTAGTTAAGGAGGTTAGCAAAGAAAAATGTTACTTTTAGAAACAAAACAAAGTGACATTCGAAACCGATAGTTAAAGAGCTCAAAACGCGATTGACATTTTATTATTGAAATGCCACGTTTGTATTTTTCAAACCCCGACCAAAAATAATAGAAGTACCCTTTATTGTACACCGTACAAAAATTACATTGGGTGCTTAAAACTTGATTTGAGCTCATGGCTGAATAATACCAGCCGCACGGGTCGATCTTCCAGCCAAAGCCAGAAAATCTGTTTAGTTTTGCCAAAAACTACCCAGTTACTGGGTTGTGGGGTCACATTTACAGCCGCTACACGTAATATACTGGTATTCGGCTGCATCCAGTCTGACTGGAAGCCGATCCCAATAAAATTGAGCCTAAAAACACATATGTGTCTAGTGTCTGCATCATAGCTCCTAAAACCAAACCTGAACCAATTTTGAATAAGTTTTATAAGAGCATTATTTCATTTTCTAGAGTACGTAATGGAAACCCTGTAGTGGCATCAAAAGTCAAAGTCAAAGTCAATTCATTTATTTCAACTAGACCATTAAAAGGCACTTTTGAACGTCAAATTTACAGTTTAAAATTAAAATATAAGTAAGTGACTCTAGTTGTCCATTCGCAAAAAGTAGATTCTTATGGAGAATAACGGACAAGAAACTCCATAGTTACTCTTTTCAATGCCACCACATGAAAAACTAAGAAGCGAAATTTGTACGACAGCAAAAAAGAACCGCAGCGCCATCTTCGACGAACTAACAACGGAATCCTGCATCGCGCAAGCAAAGTTCTCCGTGCGATTTGAACACATACAACAGTCCGAATATCAACCATCGGGCAGTTGCCCACCAGACACAACAACCGTCTGGTTCGGAGGAACCTCTCACTTTTCAGTGGAGGTGTGTGGTGGGACTTTACTCTCTGTACCGCATTTTTTTTTTGGACGATGATCACTCGCAGTTCAGCACTCTAAGGCTGGTTACTGTTTAACCGGACTGTCCTGTGGTGGCCTCAAATGAATTTAAAGCCCCCAACCAGGGCTTACAAACTAGCTAAATTAAACTAAATGACTGCTCGCTACGGCATCCCCTGTGGGATACGGACCACGGCTTAGCGGCATCATTTCGGGAGGACAGCAAGGGACAGGCTGGGTCATAGCATTAACTGTACCTCATACCTCTATAACCCCTATCTATTGAGAATTGAATCTAATGTATTAATGAATAAAAAAAACACATTTTCAACAACAAAAGCAAAATTCGATTTCTACTCATCCTTCTTTTAGTTTGTTTAAGGCAACTTCCAAAATTGGTAAGTAAAGTCACCATTTCCTTAATAAACAAAAACTATTCTTTAGAAATCCTGCTCACAATCTCCCATAAAAAGCGCAGCATAATCATATATTAATATAATTATAATTTAATTAAGTTCTGCAGACGATTACAAGTAAAAAATTGTTGCTTATCATGTTACTTTATCTTAAGATACCAGTAATCATTGCTTAACATTACTCGGAGCCAAGACCACACGTGAGTTACTAAGAAATTACTTGGATAAACTTAGTTGCAGCATTGGTGCTTGAATGTTTAACTTAAGTATTTTATCCTTTCTTCCCTTTAAAAACAACCCCCCATTTTCAACTTGCCAAATTGATAATGGAGTCATATTAAAAAAAAAAACGATTTTTCGAGTGTTTCATCATTTTATTCAGTCAGAAAAGATAAACCTCTGTGTTCACTGGTATTCTCAAGATAGATGTTCGAGTCATGGACTATTCTGCAGTTCTGAAATGCTTGGCCTATTTATTGATCTCACTACTTTATAGGCTGAATTGTTGGGGTTAGAAACTTGGCCTTTTTCATTTACGGTTTTTTGGGGGATATTAAAGTTTGTTTACAAGAAATGTGTGTATCTCTTTTTATAATTTGGTTTTACGAGGTTATTGTGGATAAGGACATTAATCAATAAATTAAAAAAACAGTCAAAAAGCCCGACTGTGTAAACCAAACTACTTTATAAAAAAATACTGTCTAAGACATTGGGTCCTAACCTTTATAATATAGTTACCCCTGTGACCTATTAGGAAAACTGATTTTACCCCGACCTAACATTTTAATTAAAATAACAATAAGTATCTTTATTCATCACAAATTGCACATCATTCCATGTAGGTTCCTTGAAAAGTGTAGGGAGGACGATTTTTCTCGAAATTCCTACGGGAACGGGAAAAAACGGGATATGCGTAATTTTATATTTTTACTATCTAGCTACGTATTTTATTTGACTAGGTCTTAATTGCCTATTAGGTTCTTTGTTACCTTCATAGAATAGCTAATTTACCCCCAGGTTCGGAACCACTGGTCTAAGATCTATAAGTCACAGCCTGGACCAATGACTTAAAGTGCTTTTAACGATTAACTTTGTTTTATTCAACTTATTAAGAACAATATTTTAAAATAATGTTAGTCATAAAATAGAATTTGTGTGTCAAAAACTCTTCTTCTGTGTCAAAAAAAAAACTTAAATAAATAATTCAATATAATTATCTATCTGCTTAATATAAATGTACAACGTCATTTCGAAGAACGAAACACATCAATTAACAATATTTAAAATCATAAAAAAAAAAATATATAAAAATATAAAATATCAAAATATTTAAATATATCACAAAACCAATTTCAAGTATAATAATTATTAGGAAACAGACAAAAACATACAAAATATAATACCTACATTTAATGTTTCACACTATAAAATTGCGTCATAATAAATCAAATAAAACATATGTTTTGTCAAATAATATTTGAATAACGACAGTTAATTGTTCTATGAAAATTAAACTTAATATAATAAAGCTAAAGTGTTTTTTTGTTTGAACGCGCTAATCTCTGGAACTACCAAACGGATTTGGAAAATTATGTTTGTATATGCTAGCCACATTCATGAAAAAGGCTATAGGCTATACAGGAATGGGAAATTCTTACGGGAACGGGAAAAAAGGGTTATACGCGTACGAAGTTGCGGGCAAAAACTACTTTATATTATAAAGGTGAAAGTAAATTATGTCTGTCTGTTACTTCTTCACGGTTTTTAACGCTTGAACGGATTGGATAAAACTTGGCCGTGGTTTAAGATCAGGACATGGTTTACCTTCGTGGGTAAACCATGTTCTGGTTAGCACGTAGCATACTATACGGTACTTATTATACCTGTAGGGTTCTCTTGGGATAATTTTCGACAATCATGCGTGGTGGTGAAACCGCTGGCAGAAACTATAAATATTTATTTACCTTTTATTAACTTCAAATCTAATGTATAAAAAACTTAAAAAAAAAACTGAAACTGACTTCCAAATAAAAAAAAACACTACGAAGTATAAAATAACTTTTATTTCCGAAGTCGGTGTTTTTTGTTGTTTCTTCGTTTTTATTAACACCGACTTTCGAAATTAAAGTTATTTTATACTCCGTAGTGTTTTTTTTTATTTGGTAGATTTGTATTTCTTTTTTTTAAGTTTTATTTTTCATTTTTAAGTGGAATTCCACACCTAACAACACCACTGTAAAGTCACAGGAAAGCAAAATACGCAATTTCGTTAACTTGGATGAAACATTTTTCAAACCAAACTACTGAACCGATTTTGATGAAAGCTCTATGGGACAAATCGGAAAGCCACACACAAAATAAGAATTTTTCAAATCGGTTACTAAATGACGGAGTTATAAGGTAACAAACAAAAAAAAATTCAACCGAATTGAGAACTTCCTCCTTTTTAAGTCGGTTAAAGTAAAAAAAAAAAAATGTTTGTTGAAAGGACGGAACTGCTTACAAAAGTTCATTCAAAGATAAAAACTGCAATATGGTAGAGTGCCATAGGCTAGTTTGTATCCCGGGAAACGAACATTTTCTGTTGGATAGGCAAAGGAAACGAAGCCATGGGGACAAAACTAGTTATTAATAATATGTCAGTAACGAACACACATTCAAATATTAATATTAAATCACATGCAATTTGCATCAAATATTATGATTACATTTTTTAAATATACCTGTTGTATATTTATTTTCCAAATGATATAGATTATTTATTATTAATAGGTTCTTGTTGAATCAGTTTTGAGTTGAAAAAAAAAACTTAGTTTATGTTCTGTTGGCCTGTTTTTGACAGCGTTTTCAAACTAATAGGTGTTGGAAATAATTACTTTCAGAAAACCCTCATGTCGTTAGTCGTCTGATGGATATAACTGTTTGTTTTAGAAATATGAGACTTATTATTTAAATGCAAATATGTGACTAATTAGCTGCATAAATATTTCATTAGCAGAGTTCAGAAATTCATTGATTCTTTCGATCACGGTGACCTGTCGCAAAAAGATTGACATTAAAGTTTATTCAATGGATATCGTTTTTTTCTTCAATGGAGAGTTTTCTTAAGTCTGACATAAAATTATTATGTTAACCTGTGAGGATCTCGTGGTTTAATAAAAACAGTCGCACGGGTCGATATTAAGGGCTTAGCTTGCCGCGGTTGGTCTATGGATAGGTGACCATCTTAAAATCTCGAAAGAACGTTGAGCTGTTGGTCCGGCTGTCATTTGTAGATCTTTAACAGTCGTTATGGGTTGACTGCCGAGAAATCAAACACCAGTGTTGCCAAGGGCTACCGTGTTACCCAGGGTTGTGGAGGTCAGTAAGGCAGCCGCACCCTGTAAAGTGCCAGGAATTTATGTAAATTCCTGGTACTTTAAGCAGCTGCTTACTGAGCTGCAATCGGTGAGGGTCACGGGCAGCCTATGAATGCGAGACGCACAGGACCGGTTGCTGTGGCGACACTTGTGTGGCCTATGTCCTGCAGTGGACGTCTGTCGGCTGATATGATGATGATGAATCGGTAAGACTTGAAAGCTGACCAGAAAATCGTTGAATGGCTAGGCAAATTTATTAATTATTTCTATAAGTACTACAGCGAAAATTCCAACAGCATCTCCAACGCTTACGACATTATAAAAGGTCAAAAACCAAAATCATCACAGTTTTTTGTAACCAGAAAGGTCAAAGGACATCACTTGCTTAAGTTTCAAGTCAACCTAAATTTTAACGGACATTTTTCAAGTAAGTAACAAATTACCTATGTTAGAGTGACTTATAGAGTCATTAACCATTTGAGTGGTAGAGCGAGTCCTCCATTGTGTTGTCAGTCAAGTTACACGTAGAGTCACTTGAATTTATGTTTTAAGTTTAAGTAATTACTTAACTGTGTAGTTTGTCCGCGAGGTGTTAGTTTTGGTAAAAGGAAAGAGCTATTTTGGGAGCGTCTTTGATATTTTTAAATGCCTTGTAAAGTATAGTTGGCATTTTACTTTGATTGTTTCTCTTTTCTAAAGTATTAAGAATTTCAAGCGGAAAACTTCTTAAACTTAACTATAGCCTCAAACCTTTCGGAATTTTGACATTATAGATGGACTTGACTCGTTTTTATCTCCAAATTCTCGATTCAGAAATCGACTATGTCCGGTTTCAAAGATGAATTGGAATTTTATTTAGTCCTTTCTTTCTGAATTTAATTAACAGACGGGTAACTTACGTTTTAAGTTTTGTCTTGTAGCGTACGTCGAAAAGGATTTTTCCTAAATTTCTTCGTTTAACTATACTAGCAATATATTGTTACTTTAACTACCCGGTTGTTCTCGTGGTCAATAGCACGACTGCCAAGCGTGGGGTCTTGGGCTCGGGCTTCCGAGAAACCTGCCTCGGAAGCACGTTAAAATGTTGGTCATTCGTCAGACCTCTCCAGTCGTGTCAGATTGCCGTCTCATTAGACAATGCGAGTAAAGGAACAGAGAGTGCACCCGTATTTGCGCACACTCTTGCGTACTGTGCACTATAATATCTACTGCGACTTGGCTAATCTTTGTTGAGATTAGCCATCGTCGGGATGATTATAGTTTTCTCAGTTATTAACGTTCTCAATTATCCTGTTTATTAATATAATTTTAGAAGAAAAAACCGTTCATCTCCAGCCTTACGTTTATTTTGCTCTTCAATACCCTGAAGCTGCCGATAGGAAGAACGATGGTATCCTATCATTAACTTCACACCATTTACGTAAAATATGCAAAAAGCTTCACTATTTACAATTACAGGTTATTTAGAAGGCCTAAGGGAGCCTAGTCCCAATAATTTATGTTTGAGACGACAGGTGCTAGGTATGTAATGGAGACTTAGACCATTACAAGTGTTTAGTGCTACTGGGTAAAGTTAAGAAGATGGTTTTATAAGTTGAAACTTCAAAGCAGAAGATGACTGTAAATATGTTTGCTCATGATAGTAGTTGCAGTGGGCAGTGCACAATGCTCTCAGAACAGATGGTCGATGGGGCCGGAAAGTTCTGGAGTGGCGACCGCGTACCGGAAGACGCAGCGTTGGAAGGCCTCCCACGAGGTGGACCGATGACCTGGTGAGGGTCGCGGGTAGCCGATGGATGCGAGACGCACAGGACCGGTTGTTGTGGTGACACTTGGGGGAGGCCTTTGTCCAGCAGTGGACGTCTTTCGGCTGATATATAATGATGATAGTATTATTTTATCTGTGCTCATGAGTAAATGAAATTTAAACTAAATAAAAGTTTGCTTATGTGGCGACATGAGGTTCCAATGTATCAGAGTATTTTACATGGATGAATTGGAAGTCTTAACTCTTAAGGGGGTCTCCCTTAAGAGTTAATTCGTCATTCGGTCCAGGAAGGTCACTTTTCAGTGCTAAAATAAGTATTCTATTTACATGATTTATCTTGGCTGAAACATAATTATCAAGAGATGTAGATGATAATGGTGGGTTGGCTGTAGATGATCTTTTAGCAACTCAAGTTTTGTGATTAAAACAAACTGAAAATTTCTTGACAAATTTTGGAAATATCCTGAAACAGCTCATCTTATCAAGCAAATGAAGTCCATGACAGAATTAGAAGAAGAAGATAGATAGATCGATGAAAAAAGTAAGTTTTGGCTTTTGGTAAATGTGTAATGCGCCCCCGAGACGATCAATTGCAATTGTCAATAACGTAGCACATTGACAATTGCATTGATTGTCTCGGGGGCGCATAAGACCGAAGAAAGGCAATGATAAGAATACAACTAATAGTGCAAATACAGCAGCTAGTAAGTCCGTGGAACTTGAAGATAAAATATGATGTATTCTCAAAACGTGTTTTCTTACAACCTCAAACAAATGACCTACTCAATATTATTATTGAACTATGCACTCTATACGGCTTTAGCCATGGCTCCATGCTACTATGTTTATTGTTTGCCATTGTTTTTTAGTGAGACAGGTGCGCGCCACACCGCGCTTGCGCCAGTCTCCAACCAACCTGCGCGGGAGTCGGTCGCGCGCCGCCGCAATCAACCAATCACGTGAACGTATTTTTGAAAAACACATTTTTCAAAGTGTCTGTGCCTGTGTATCATCGTACAAAAATTTGAAAAATACCAAGTGTGTGTGAACCTGTGTTTGTGTTTCATCTGTTTTTGGATATTTCGACAAATTCAACTTAAAATTCTCGGATCATTTTCGGTAAGTTATTATTTTAAGCTAGTTTTAATTGGGTGTGCTTTATTGTAATGGCATCGTCACGACGTGAAAACTATTCAATGCTTGAATTATAGATAATTTGTGTATTGTGTGCATTTCTATAATAATAATAAGAACTCGTTTTTTCTTGACTCTAGGTATGTCAGTCGTGTCTATTATAAGGAAAATATTTTTTCCTTCGAGATAATTACTCGCATAATTGTCGCAGCCATGAATAGACTCAGTCAATTATTTTTATGATGTTAGTATTGTCCTCGCGTTATAAAAGGCGAGGCTAATCCTAAGAATGGTGTTTTATAATCGTATTGCGAAACGTAAACAATTAAGACTTACTTTCACAATCAAGTTTTGAATATAAACCAATGTTAAACGTAAACTCGCTGATGTGTTTTTGATAATTGCGACAGGTTCTAAACTATTGTGAATAATGATTGAATTGTTCGCCCGTTTATAATAGCCTCATGCTATTGGAAATTGAATATTCAAATGTGGGGTAAAATAATATAAGAATTTTCAAGATGTCCATAAATAAATTAGTGACTCTACTTACTTTCAACAGACTTTTCAAATATTGGGGTCGAAATGAAATTTCATTAAAAAAAAACTTGAGGTATAAACTTCTGGTTGTTAGTACTTAACAGGTGTATGGCCACCCTAAGGAAGTTAATTCAGCTGTAGAACTTTATAATTGCTTGGGAAAATAATAACAATTGTTATGTGACTATGAGTCAAGGGTGTAGTCACAGTGCTTATCGATCAAAGTTCAACATGAATACATTAATGTTAGTACCTTCTTTATGTTAATTATAAATGCTAATTAATTTTGTCCTCTACATGCTTGCTTGTTTTGAAAGCGTAAGTAAACTTTTGAAAAGTGTGATATCATCATTTGGCTCTGTAAAAGTCAGACATAATCGGTCTTTTTTTATTTAAGGATGGGGCGTGTCAGACTCTTACTGACTAAAACCCATCCGTATTCCTCAATCTATATCCAAGCCTCGAATCCATTAGGCAACATTTGACGTGCAACACATGACGCCCAACATGTTCAGCAACGTTGCACAACAACGCGCGACGTTACCAGCAGGCGCGCAACATTGACAATGTTACTAAATAAAAGTTCTTCGTTGCCCTTCAACATGATGAGCAACAAAATGTTGCCTAGTGGATACAAGGCTTTAAGCCCTTTGCGTTCCAGGGCCGCGGTGACTCTTTGGAAAAAATTCCGCAACCCTGGCAAAGTTTTTTTTTGTACTTGCAGCAGCAACCAGTAATATGTCTTTGGTTAATCGGTCTACCTACGTATAAATCTCATAATTTGTAGGGTTCCCATCGATTCAACAAAAAAGGTCATTCACCCATTAATCAACTTCATGGAATTCCAAAATACACGGTTTTCCCCAAAATATCCTTAAATTGACCATTTGAAAATGGCTTCTAATCTCTTGGATTCTTTGTATATCTGCAATTTTATTCAGGCTGGTCAGACAATCTGAATTTTTCATAAGGGCTACCTAAAAACATACCTTTCCTCTCTACTGTGATAGTTAAACATATAATATATTTAATATATCTATATAAGTATAGTATTCGGCATATATTTTCGTATTTAATTTGATTCTTTAGTTACATTTCTTTTTCAATTCTCCTTTCGCAGGTCTGCTGAAAGAAATTTCTTTAAAAATAAGTCGTTCCTTTGTAATTATAATGTTATTTATTACTATATTTCTGTGTGTACATGAATAATCACATCACACTAATATTATAAAGGCGAAAGTTTGTGAGTGTGTGTGTATGTTTGTTACTTCTTCACGCGCAAACGGCTAGACCGATTTAGATGAAATTTGGTATAGAGATAGTCTGATATGATAGTTTTTAACCCTCTAGGATGTTCCCTTGGGATAATTTTCGACATTCAGGCGGTGTATCTGATAAACCGCGGGTAACACCGCGGGGCGCAGCTAGTAAAATTAATAAATACCAAAATCCGGACTCAAAACATCACACACGTAGTGAATCCACTGTTTATAAGTCATTAACACTCAACATTGAAGAACAAACTTATAATTTATATTTTTCCTATAATTCTCAAAATAAGACCAAAGAGCCAGAAACTTGATTATAGGTACTACAAAATTCCATTTTTATTTTTACACGGATCTAGAGGGTCGTTTATTTTTTCCCTTTGGTTCAAATGGGGGTAATTTGAGACAATTATGATGGATGCCCACTGACTCACTGCACTGTTGCGACCTTGTTCTGGGATAATAAATAAGTAGTTTTAGTATTAAGTTAATTGATGTTATTTTCTGTGATGTCCTTCACTGTTTTTTTGGTAGTTGCTATGTCAGTTTAAGTTGTATGTAGATACGTGTTTTGCTTATTTGGTCAGAATTAAAAGATATTTTATTCTGATTTTAATTGTTTTTTGTTATTCTTTCGCGTTCAAATCACACCTGATGGAAAGCGAAGATCTGGTTGTTGATGGAGCATGCTTGCCTAGAGGTAACCTAATAAGATCCGATAAAATTAATGCAGGTAAATCAGCTTTAAACGTTCCCTCGGTTGTTTATAAGTATTATGTCCACAAGAGATTATGAAAAGACTAGCTACTGCCCGCGGCTCCGCCCGCGTTAATGTTGAAAATTATCCCAAGGGAACATACTCCCGGGATGAAAATCATCATATGTGTTATTCCAGACTATAATCTACCTCTGTGCCAAATTTTATCAAGATCCGTTCAGCCGTATTGGCGTGAAAGAGTAACAAGCATCCATAATCCGTTTATAAGTAAGGATAAGGATGATGCTTTAATCCTAAAATATTGTCAATGGGAACTTTTAGAATCATCTACTAGTAACGAAAAACTAAGCGAGAAAAAATAAATTTAGATAGGGGAAACTTTGAAATCACGGGGGATAAATCGAAAGACACATAAAAACCCTTTATTCATATTAACAATCCCTTCAGCACACTGACTAACTTAACAAGTCTGTAGCATCAGAGCTATACATATTATATAGGTTTACACTGAGGTCGTGTATCACATGGGTACATGGACTTGGCTGGTCCGTGCCATGTGTACCACATAGGGTACATTGGACAGTAAACAATAAAAGTATATAAAAGCAGCCCTTGCTCGCTGGCAAAAGGCACTGTTCCATCTCAGATGGCTCTAGTGCAAAATATCATCTAACTTAATTATCAAGAATCCTCTTATTAAATATGAATGCACCTAGGTAAAATCATTACGCAGAGCGTATTGCAAGACTATTATATCATTTTAATAACGTCAAAACACTAGTAAATATTATACGCAAAACCAACATTATCACTTGAATCTAGCAGGTTATTACTATTTTAATTGACTTGAGATATTGCCAAAGTAGAAATAGTCATAGATGTATTTCTCATTGCGCATTAACTGTGGTAATCACTATCAATAATTTTAGAAATCAACCCTCCAGCTCATGAGAGGTAGACAAAGTGACATCAGTAACGATTGTCAAAATTCAAAAATGTTTGAGATTAACCGCGACGTGACATTTCAGTTGTGCATGTCAATCCCATATCCTACTAATATTATAAACGCGAAAGTTTGTAAGTTTGGATGGATGTTTGTTACTCTTTCACGTAAAAACTACTAAATGGATTTGGATAAAATTTAGCACATATATAGTTTATGATCTGGATTAACACAAAGGATACTTTTTATCCCGGGAATATGTTCCCTTGGGATAATTTTCGACTATCACGCGGGCGGAGCCGTGGGTGGCTATTATTTACATATATACTGTACTAGTATTTTTATATTTTTAGCAGTTTTTATAGGCCATTTTAATCCAATTTGAGGAACTCGCAAATAAATATATCTATTAAAATATCAATGAGCTTATACAGTTGGTTTTAAACACGAAAATATAACTTCTTTAGCTTTTGATTTACGTTAAAAATAAGCCTATAAGGACGAGGCCAAACCAGCGTAATTTTTTGAGTTTGAAACCAAATGCAACGTAAGTTCCATGACCTATTTAAGCGCCCCAAAACTCAAAAAAATACGCTCGTTTGTCTTCGCCCTAAAGAAAAACCAGGAGGAATTGGGAGTCCCGGTCGAACCCCCTGAAGTTGTACGTCCCAAAACGGAACAAACTACAGAAGCTCCGTCGCCTTCAGCACCTGCTATAAAATTCCGCAACGCATTTTACGCGACTCACAACTCAAAAATTACGCTCGTTTGGCCTCGCCCTGTCTCCAGGGTATCTCTTTCTATCTCTGTATGTACCAACATTCATCAAAATCAGTTTAGCGATTTAGGCATAGTAGCGTAACAAACTCACCATTGAATTTGTAATACTAGTTAGGATTTTAGACAGTATTTCCATGGATTTTCCAAACAAGTTGCTCACACACATACAAACACACCATCACACACAATTCAATCAATCACTCAGCTACTTCAAGGTGACAGAAAAATAAATCAAGAAAACCCGCGCATTTGAAATTATAATTCTAGACTTAGACCATAATGCTTGCAGAGCACTGAGAGTGCTAGCTGTCAACCTAGATTGAACTATAGGCTGAACGTGGCTACTACCTGTGCCAAACGTTTACAGGAAGATTTATGGTATCGATTTAGAATAATCTATGGTTTTCTGTCGCTTTCATTGTGTTAGTAAACTTGTTTCTGGTTGCTGTGAGTTTAGTTACTTGCAACACTTCTTCTAATTTGGTTTAGAGTGACAGGTTAACTTTGCAGCCTGGATTTCGATAACAGAGTCCTAAGATGTTTCATGAAATTAATCCTAGTAAGAAAACTGGGAAAAGTATTTTTGCAATAAGCGAGTAGCGTCCGCGGACTGGAAGGAGTTTCGGTCGTCTGGTGGCGAGAATAGACATACAACATTGTTGCCTTCGAAAGTGGAACCTGGATGAGGCTGGCATAGGAGCGTGGGGATTGGCACAAGGAAAAGAGGCCTTAAGAGCTGTGGGCGAAATCGTCGATAATGATGATGAGGCCTACCCCTTTTTTTTTAAGGATGGGAAATCATCAAATGACTTCTTCCGCTCTGGATGGAGAGGAAGCGCGTGTCAGACTCTTACTAGACTAAAACCCATCCGTGTTCCTTCTAAAGCCCTTTGCGTTCCAGGGCCGCGGTGACTCTTTCGAACAAATTCCGCAACCATGATGCCTGCCCCTGCAAATGCTGTTCGTAGTATTTCAATGTAAGTTCAAAAAATTGGCACATCGCTATAATGCTTGATGGACTGTATAATTCTCACACTAAAATTTATTTACACATATATCTATTCTTACATACTTTATACTTAACTAGATTTTGCCCACGACTTCGTACGCGCATATCCCGTTTTATCCCGTTCCCGTATAACCTTCCACAGAGATTAGCGCGTTCAAACAAACAAACAAACTCTTCAGCTTTATTATATTAGTGTAACTATATATATTATAAAGCTGAAGTTTATTTTTTTGGTTGAACGCGCTAATCTCAGGAACTACTGGTTCGAGTTGAAAAATTATTTTAGTGTTGGATAGCCCATTTATCGAGGAAGACTGTAGGTAATATAACATCAAGCTACGGCCAATAAGAGCGGAACATTAATGAAAAATGTGACGCAAACGAAGTTGCGAAGGTCAGCTAGTTCTCTAATAAAAAAAGCAACGATTTGCACTCCGGGAGTGAATTGAACATTAACGTTGTGCATTTTTGATATTTTGGAATGGTTAGGGAACAATTTCGCACGAATTGCTTTAATTATCAGTATAAAAGTACTATCATATATGTAGTAAAATACTATATTCATTTATTGCGCTATCGTACACAAACATGACAAATTATATTACATTAAAAATGTAACACTTCAGAACTTTCCCTCCGTCTTACGAATTTTCGATCAAGTCACGCGAGTTTAACATTTTTAACCCATCCCAAAAAGTGCACAACGCCGCTAAAGAAGTTTACCCTTCAAAAAATCGTAACGCTTCGTCGTAATATCGTAAAACCGATAATGCCTTACGAAAAGATGAGTAAAAATCATTGATTTAAACTACTCCGCGTAAAGGTTACGCTTCTAGGTCAATGGGTTTTACTTAATTATTTAATTGTTTCGTTTATGTAACATCTAGGTTTATTGCCGTCTATATAATTGTGTGTAAACTATTAGTCAATGGTAAGAAAACTTGCGTTCCAAATCCAAGGTTTGATATACGACTATGCTCTCACGCGGGTAATAAAACTGCTCAATTTTCGTAGCTGTAAAGCTGCCTACATATATTGATCATGTTTATCTTCCTGGCCGAATCGGAATCAGGTCAGCGTAGTATGTCTCCTCCTTTTACCCATCTTCATCAGTTGATATTATGTCAAAAAACCGGCCAAGTGCGAGTTGAACTCTCACACGAAAGGTTCCGTGCCATAAACCGAAAAAAACACGTTTCTTGTATGGGGTTTTAAAGGGGGCTCTCCCTTTAATTTTTATTATTTGTTGTTATAGTGGCAATAGAAATACACACTCTTGGTAAAATTTTAACTTTCTATCTATTACGGTTCTTGAGATACAGCCCGCTGACAGAAGGACGGATGGACGGACAGCGAAGGCTTAGTAATATGGTTCCGTTGGTTACCCTTCGGGTACAGAACCCCAAAAACGTTAGTCAAGACAATCTTCTCTTAATAATCCTTGTAGTGATCTCCAGAAGATATTTTTTTAAGTGCACGTATTGATGATGAATAATTTGTTATGTTTCTACCCAAACCTTATTCTCATCGCAAATAATATTTGCAATAGTTATAATACTCCCGACCGAATTTCGGTAAGGGTGGCTCATCAGAAAGGAGATTAGCCAAGTACGCAGGAGATATTATCGTGCGATAAATGTATATTCGCGAATACAGGTGCACTCACTGTTCTATTATTCTCCTGGCCCGATGGGACGGCAACCTGACACGACCGGAGAGAGATCTGGCACAGGACCAACGGCTTAACGTGCTTTCCGAGGCACGGGGTGTCACACCACCAACTTCCAAACTCCGAGCTGCCACTGAGAAATACCTATTAGAAAAAACCAATAACCCGTTTTTCCCGACTTGGGAAGTGAACCAGGACCCCACATAGGGCTACGAGGCCAACCGGCAGTATAATAAACATGCTGATACCAGAGGAAGATAATAATAGCTAGAAATTACAATTCTACAGGAAAGGAAACCTAAATGTCTAGTTTCAGATCTGCAATCAAATTGGGCATTGCTTTAGTCACCGTGTTAGGTATGCTGTTATTAGGCAATGCCACCATTTTTGGGACCAGCCTATGTCCTGCAGGGATATATAGCTTACGATAGCCACTCTTAGGCGTCAATAAGCGGTAATGAACTATAATCTTACGTTGGAATTGCATGGTTTACGTATGCGTTTTGATTCGGGTGAAGCAACCAGATTGAATCTTGCAAACTTAAATGTGAATAATTCATTGCACGCCTATCCCTTCATTTCTGAGCTTTCAATCAAAAGTTAATCAATTTTGTTTGCATGTTATTTTCGTACGTTCCATAGGTACTTGCTTGGCAATTAACAAATAACTATCGTTTCGGAATTCGAATCGAAAATGCGATTAATCCTTCGACCTAGCCTTTTCAAAACTGTGCTGCTGGTCGGCTTCAGTTTAGCCTGAATTCCAATATATTACATGGAGTGTCAGCCCATGTCACCTTCACAACAAGGCAAGACTATGGGCCAGATTTTCTGGCTTCTGACTACCCGTAACGACTGTCAAAGATGCAAAAATGACAGCCGCTGCCAACGGCTTACGTGCTTCTCGAGGCCCGGACGCGTATTGGTATACAACGAATGGTGGACCGACCTCGTCACGCTTTGCTTAACCTAGAAGATCGACTCGCGTGGCTGTTATTATTTAGTTTAGAGCTCGTCTCACTTCTATTCTTCGTAAATCCTTGGTGATTTACTTTAAAAACAAACGAGTTCACTTTCGAATTGTTTGCGCTCACATAGATAACGTCCCCAAGCAAACAACACTGCTCAAGTCATGTCGAATAACTTTACAGTAGACCAAAACGACTGATTAATTTATTGAATCCAATTTCAGGGGCACTGTGACAACTATTTGAACTTTGGCCTAGGTTTGGTTGAGCACCAAGCTGTAAACATTGCGATCCTGCCGGTCGATTCTGTAAACATGTCGAAGTGAAGGCTTGGGTGAAGTGATCACGAAGTAAGCTGTAATTGATTATACGGATTGACAGTGCACTTCGTGATCACTTCACCCAAGCCTTCACTTCGAAATGTTTACAGAATCGACCGGCTGTAAACATCTCACAGTGTAAGCGTAGGCGAAGTGAACATGCAATGAGCTGTCAATCGATACTAACAAAATGGAATGACCACAAAGAGAAATCCAATGACATCCTTACTTCTGAACCTGTAAACTAAAAACTACTGAACCGATTTAAATAAAATTTGGTACACAGATAGTCTAGAGCCTGAGAAAGGACATAGGCTACTTTTTAATGCGAAAAAAGGGTTGTAAGGGGTTGAAAGGGGGGGATGAAAAGTTGTATGGAAGTATCGTCATTTTTAGAGCTAGAAGCTTGGAACTTATTTTTTAGGCTTATTTATACATAATAATAATAATAATATCTTGGGACAACTCACACACGGTCATCTGATCCCAAACTAGGCAGAGCCTGTGCTATGGCAACCAGACAACTGATAAACATACTTATATATTTCTAAATACATACATATTATAGACAAATTACACCCAGACACAGAACAAATGATCATGCTCATCACACAAAGATTGGTCCTGAGTGGGAATCGAACCCACGACCTACGGTTTAGCAGTCAGGGTCGCTAACCACTCGACCAACAGGCCAGTCGAAACATATTTGTGTTTTTGAAAAATAATTAGCTTAAAAATATAAAAATCCTACCCGAAGCCACTATTCCACGCGGAAGAAGTCGCGGGCACAGCTAGTTAAGTATATTAAGTATAGGGCCGATAAGGTTCCAAACAAACTTTACACAACCCCACTCAAACACATAGCCCATATACCATCTTATGATCCATTTACGACTACTCCACTAACATTTAAAAACTAGTTTACACCACGTTAAAGTTTTTACGACGGTGTCTTACCTTCTGACTCATTCTGTATGTTTTACTAGTACTACTATAGAACTAGTCGGACCTGTCATATGCACCTGTTACTATGAACTAGTTGTTAGTTGTACTAGGAGTGCAATGGTCATTGTCATCAGTTGTTACTGTAATGACATAGTTTAGATATGAAAGGATGATTTTGCCATAATGTTTACAGAGCACTGAGAGTGTCAGCTGTCAGTTTATTGCGGAATTGTTCGAAAGAGGTACCGCGGCTCTGGAACGTAAAGGGCATTTGGAACCCGGGTGATTTTTAGTCAGAAATCGTCTGACACTCCTTGAGCAGGAGGAGATATATCATGACTTACTATCCAAAAAATAAAAAGCTGAAAGTCTAGATTGAACTAGGCTGAACGTGGCTACTACCTGTGCTAAACATTTGCAGGAAGATCAATGGTATCGATTTAGAATAATCTATGGTTTTCTGTCGCTTTCTTTGTCGTAGGTTAGCTTGTCTCTGGTTTCTGCAAGTTTATTTGGAGTATAGGTATTGTATTGATAAGTGTTTTTTATTATGAGCTAGACAATAGGAGTTTTATGTGTAAGCTATCAGTGTGATTGTAATAACATAGTTTGAAGATGAAGGGTCTATTGGAAATTGTAACTTTGGTAATAGTGACTTCCGTAGTGCATCTACTGGTCCGATTTAGTTGATTTCTTATATCTAGATTTCTAATATATCTAAGACTAGCGACCCGCCCCGGCTTCGTACGGGTGCAATGCTGATACTAAATATACTACAGAATGTCGTCCCTGCATTTTAAATCTGTAATATCTTCGCAAATATTCATTTAAATCAAGTGCTGTTAAGGCCATATTGTTCTATATTAAATGCTCAATGTATTTAAGGTACTTAATTGGATAAGGATTAATGCTGTATTGCTTGAAATCGCTTCGTAAATAAGCCATTATTTCTCGTAAAAAGTAAAGGATAAAAAATGGTTTTTGTGGATTATCCTTAAGAGATAGACATATATCATTGCGGACTTTTTTGTAGACCTTTTTAAGGTGTATAATACTATAGTATATTATTTTGATCTATCTCGTAAGGTTCAGCCAGCGTTTGCAATGTCAGCGCAAAAAATGTGTTTATTTACGACATCACATTAGAAACCTCAAAAATTATCAGTGTTTCTCCACTATATTATGCATGTGTTATACATATAAACCTTCCTCTTGAATCACTCTATCTATTAAAAAAACCGCATCAAAATCCTTTGTGTAGTTTTAAAGATCTAAGCATACATAGGGACAGACAGACAGCGGGAAGCGACTTTGTTTTATAGTATGTTGTGATATAAGATGACAGAGACACGACAGACAGGGACAGAGCTATTGCAATACCTAGTGGTATTGCAATAGCTCTGTCTTCTGAACTGATATAAAAAGACGTAAAATTATGAATTTATTAAAAAAATAATCGTCATTCAGAATTTTCTACTGACATCATACTCATATTCATTGATAAAAAACAGCTGATACATTCTACATTCTAAAATATACTGTAGAATCTTCTATCGCCTACGTTATAATATAAATTATAATCTGCATATTGCAAATCCAATATTTCTATACATTTTATTACATTGCAAAATCGTTTTTAAATAAATGTATAATTTTGTTATTAACAGATGTGATTGTTTATGATTTTACCTGAGGCTAAACTGTTTAGTATATTATACCTATACATTTTAGACTTAGGTCAAGAATCTAAGTTTCGCGTGGGCGTCATTTGTGCTGTCGATTTGATAAAATATGTATTTATGATTTTTGTTAGGCTTGTCGAAAATATGTCGATGAATCGAATTGTTGACATTTTTATTCTACCAGCACTATCTTCTACCAAAAGTTGGAAATTATCCCAAGGGAATAAACTCCTGAGATGAAAAGTATCCTAACTCCTATTCCAGGACATGGTCTACTCATGTGCTCAGTTTCATCCAAATCCGTTTAGCCGTCAAGGCGTGAGGAAGTAACATTCAGACAGACATAGTCACACAGTAAGTGGTAGAATACTTTACACACACACACATTCCGAAAACGTTTTTTTTTTCAACTAGGCTTGTCCACAAAATTACGATATTATTTATTAATACTTCAAGGATTTTTTACGACCATCGACAGAATATATCGATAGGTACTATTTTAAACTTCCGACATCTCTATTCTTCATATATATCGAGGTGTGAACTGGATAATAAATCATTGTGATTACGATTAGGCTTAGCCAATCTCCAGCACAAAAGCTTTGTAATAGTTTCTTGTTAGGTCGCTGCTGGCTATAAGCTTCCAAAAAATATGTCGTTGTACTGGTTTTGTAGAACAGCATCCGAATTGCGTTTACTCTCGAATTTGTCGGAATCTACTTATTCAGTTTCTGTATGGTTCCCATCACTACCCGTGAGTGTCGTAAGAGACGACTAAGAGACTCACCAGAGCATGAGCAGCAGCATTCTCTATGCTTCTGTGCACTGCGATCACCAACCCGCCTGCCAACCGTGGTGATTATGGCAAATCCCCCCTTTGGGGGAAGCCTATGTCCAGCAGTGGACGTCTTTTGGCTGGTATGATGAGGATGATGAAGAACTTATTCAATAGTTGAATAAACCATGGCTGTACAGTTTACTAAGTTTTGCTTCACTCACGTCTTCGGTTACGTTCACGTGAAATTCGGAAATTGGCCAATGAGGTCGTATTCCCGGGGTAAAAAGCTTCTTATGTATGTAATTATCCAAGATAATATATGGTCTATCGGTATGCTAAGGTTCGTTCGAATCCGTTCAACGGTTAAGGTGTGTGATTGACATACAAACATCTGGATTTTCACATTTTTAATATTAATAGTAAGCAGGATATTAGTCGTCTTTGACTGTTTTATTTCATCGTGTGTACGGCTAAAGCGTGGAATTCCCTGCTGGAGTCTGCGTTTCCTGATAAAACCTGGGGGTGTATAAAAATCGTCGATCACATAATCGCTTATTATTAGGTGATATACAACCTGTAAAAGAAAAAAACGCAATACCTATTAATGGGTCATTGTACTCATCATTATGAACAACTTTTACTATGAGACCAAAACTGAAATCGCGAAAAAAAGTCGACTCCCCCATACATTTCTATGCGCATAACTCGAAAAATGTATTTTTTTCGCCTACATAAAAGAAGTTATTTCGTAGGTTAGGTTTTGGTCTCTATGGCTGTGGGTGTATTTCGTTCGTAATGTGGCTAATCAATCATTATAAAGTACCTATGCTGATATGCAAGCAACGGTTTCACAATAGATACCTACCCCATCCTCTCCCACAATGTAATAACCGCAAAGGAATTTCTAACTTCCAAAAAAAACTGGGGTTCACAATTTACATTATTCGTACCACGAGTAGGGATCGAAATCACGATCTCCGATTCGACAAACGATACTTTAACCATTGAGCTATTACCACTTCTAAACGTTGAAATTGCCTGCTCAAAGAACAGTAGAAATCACTAATAACAAATCAAACAATAATGACAATATAATACGGACAATTGTATGAAGTTTTCGTAACACACAACTGCTTCAAGTTGTTATTACAATCATTTCAACATTTATCGATCGATATTATGTATTGTTTGGAAGCTGATTGTATTGTTATAAGTTGAAATAATGTGACACGACAAGTGAAAGTTGATTTTCTTGTAGAATTGTTGAGGTTTAGATATTTGAATTGGGAATCGAACATCACCACAGATCGAGTTCGTGACACTACAGAACCATCTGCCGCTTCGACATGAACTGCCAGCTCGACACACCACAGTCACTTTTGAACCACAGTCACTTCTAAGAGCCAGAATCAACAATCGGCCACGGCAACAAAGCCAGAAACGACCACCAGAAAAACGCCAAGTCAATCAAGCTCGGCGAGTCTCAGTGACAAGATGCTATTGTCTTTATTCCTCAAAGAAATTCAAAAAAGATAAACGCAGGAGGCTTGCGTAATTTTTTCGAAAGAGTCACCGCGGCCCTGGAACGCAAAAGGGCTTTAGAAGGAACCCAGATGGGTTTTAGTCAGTAAGAGTCTGACACGCCTTTCCGCTTCACCCAGAGCGGAAGAAGTCATTTGATGAATTCCCACCCTTAAAGAAAAGGAGTGCAGAGCACTGCAGTGGCGTATATGGAAACCACTCAATCGGTTGCGCACCCAAGTAGGCCACTGCAAACACAGTGAGACGATAATATACATCAGAGTTTTAGGGCACGCCTACCTGGCAAAAAATAAATAAAAAGTTACTCTGTTATCTCTAAAAAAAAAGTGCTATGTGGTGAAGTGAATCCTGGGTGATACATTTCCAATGTGCGAACAACACAGCACACATGTCTAGAGGTTAACCAGTCTACTCGAAAAGAAAAATAACCAAGGAAAATATATCGTAGTCTTTTCATTACTTTTTTTCGACATATTTATCCGTCCGCATTCCCCAGTTTGAGGATATTTAGTCATTACTCGTCATAAATGACTTGATGAATGCACCTTTACCTATTTTCCAGGCTCATTAGTATTGCCAGTTTAGCGGCATCGATGGCGCCACAAGACAAGCTAACGAAGCGAAATTTATATGGCAACAGAAAGAACCGCAACGCCATCTATCCCATCAGCGATGAACTACTAACGAAATCCTGCATCCCGGTATCTGAGTTTTCCGTTTTCCATGTACATATCAACTATCGGGCACTTGCTCACCAGACACAGCAACCGTCTGATCGGAGGATCCTACCTATTCTATGGATGCTTACGGGACATTACACCCTGTTTCGCATACCCTCTACATCAGAATCGACACTTGCCGACGAATCATACAATTTTTAATGTTAATTTAAAATCGTAGACTTCTTATAGGTTTTCTTGTAGGTAATCTATAAGCAAAGACCAGGCATCTACCATAAGGCGGGGGGAGTGGTATGAAAATTTATGAAACCCTAAAAATAGACCTGCCGTCGAGTTTAGACCTTCTTTTAGACTCCATTTTTGCCAACGGCCAACTGTGTTAGATAATATGTTACATTTATCTATCAATACATGATCACGACTTCACATAATATAAGCTCTCCTAGGACACAAGCCAAAAAAAACTGAATACATATTTTTCAAATTAAATAAATTAAGATAACATATATTTAAATGGACATTATATTTGACTAGGTGTCAAATAAATAAAGATAGACATAATAATATGACAGATATAATAAGCTCGTTATGTTTTTTGATTGACAATCGACTTTATGTATACAATAGCTTTGATTAAATTGTGGTTTGTCTAGTTTAATGCATAAGAAATTAAATTATGACAGGTACGCATTTTTTTATTAACAAAACGATTGAAAAAAGTGTGTTTTGTTGATCTATTGGGCGCAATAGCTGCTGCGGAGCACGACGTACAAGTAATAGTTTTTGGATATGACATATTATTTAGTAGGTAGTCGTTTGAAGTCTGGTCTTTGAGTCCGGTCGGTGGCAACAGGCTCATCCCCTTTTCATTACTTTGGACTTACTTAATCTGGCGGAATGTATATGTCTATGGTAAAGCTCTGTCCAATCTTTCGAGGATAACAGAAAAAATCTCAAAAAGTCTATGATCTCGTTGATGTCTTTTCTACGTAAAAAAAGATTAATTTTTCATCTCATCTCGAACAGTTACAGTTTCAATAATTTTTTTAAATAAATTATTGTTAGTCCAACCTTTTGCCAAAGTTCCTTCTACCATCTCCTCACTCATAACAGGGACCGTTTCAAGTTCAAGAAAAAACTTGTTTCACTCAGAAAACCGCCTACAGCAACCTGTCAAAAAATCCAAAAATGTTTTCCTCGAAAATATTTATTTTTAGTAGTCCCACTGCTGGGCAAACTGGAAGGTACAAGTTTGTCTCATTACACGGTAGAAACGTGCTACAATTTGGGAATTCCATTGTTGGTTGCTACCATACGAGTTTTGTTTGAGTTATCTATTTTAGGTGTTTGTTCCAGTGCCAGAGGTAAGCGATAGATTTATACAGCACGGTATATTTTGTTTTGCGGTGTGTTTTTACAAGTTGTATTTGAAATACTTGAAAACCTAAACAGGGTACTTTATTTATCATTCTAAACAATTACTTTTATAAAGGGGTCAAGACCAATCTAGAACTCGCAAAATGCAAGAGATACTTCATTCATTTTTGTTTGTTTAACTCGATACAATTTAGATATCTATCAGTTGTTTTTTTAATAGTTCATAATAATAAGGACAATGGCTACTGTTAAGATTTTCAGTTATTTCGATAGTACCTTGTAGATTATGACGACAGTCACTGACGTGTTACGACTAAGCGTGATCTCTTACAACAATAGTGATAGGACTTAGAACAATCACCCACTAAACTACAATCGATTTGCAACACAGATATTAACGATTGCTAACTGAATGAATTTCAAAAGGAGTCTAGCATTGATTAGTGCCTGGCTTATCCTGTACTGAAGACAATTCGATCACTGTAATTTGGATTTTTGATTGTGGTTCCAAATGCACCGATTGATCAACTAGTCAATAGATTCTATTTCGGACGCTTCGGACTTCATAGTATCGCATAGCTGCCTATGTGCACCTATCACTATCACTAGCGCGGGGGTGCTGCGCGTGAGTGACGGGGGAAGGGAGGGAGGTGACGGCGTCCAGCGCGTGCGCAGAATGTTAATGCGCCGCGCACCGTGCTCTATGACTTGATATGATGCTTGTAACTTTATAGTGTACAGTCAAATAAGCCATGTGGTGCTCAGGTTAGCTTCCTCAGTACTTGCGCTTCTATCAATGCATCTGCCATGTTATCTCTTCACCACTCTTGGTTGACTGGTAGAAAAACCTTTGTGCATGAAGTTTAAATAAATCAATATAGAGGTAGATGAGACCCTGGAGATGGTTATAGACTACTTTAACGCGAGCCGATCCGCGGGCAAAAGCTAGTGATTATATATTTTTGCCTGTATACCAAATAGCTTGTTCGGCAGTTCCTACCTGTACTCGTAAGATAAGATGGCCTAACGTGAGCAAGTTTATGTGTGTAACAGGTTGCTTTATGGCTATGGTGTATACTGAATTGTAGGTGTTTGTCAAGTTACTAATAAGACATGTAAGTTACTTTGATAGCTGTGGAAATACTCGTTATTTATGGTCAACATTTCAGTCTTTTGGAGACGTCAAAATTCAGCTGAACATAGGCCTCTCCCAGGCGTCGCCATATCGACCGATCCTGTGCTTCCCGCGTCCATAGGATTTTATCGGTCCATAATTAAAACGTTATAAACGTAAACTATATACAGTTTTTACATATTAATTGTGAATCAAAATCAAAAGTATTTTATTCAAATTGGGCTGAAATCAAGCACTTTTTGTCTGTTAAAAACTTTAAGTCTTCACAACTCCCCAGAGAGAGACCATGATATTGGAATGTGACTATTCTTATAAATACGGTAACGGGTCCTGTCTGATGTCAGTATGTTTTTGGAAAAGTTCCTTATCACAGGGTCTGATCCGCAATGAAAAAAATAAAATAGTTTTGCTCTCTTCTATAACAGCTGTTCGGCAACACTGTTTAAGCAGGTTCGATCACCAACAGGCCCGGGTCGATGGCGCGTTGTGTTTCATGCGCGCCTCAAAGAAATGTCAGCATAGAAGACGGGGCCCGCTAGGGCCAGAGCCTGCCAGGGTTAAGGAATTTGTTAGAAAGAGTCACCCTGGAACGCAAAGGGTTTTAGAAGGAACACGGATGGGTTTTATTCAGTAAGGGTCTGACACGCCCTTCCGCTCCACCCGGGAGCGGAAGAAGTCATTTGATGACTTCCCATCCTTAAAAAAAAAAGGTACTATCTTAGGCGCCAAATAAATTTGCAATAACGGTTATCAATAAGGTTAATAACCTACATATATCGCCATTCTTAATTTTAAAACGGATTTAAAGCTTTCCTGATTCGTCATTTGTCGAGATCATTTACAAATTACAGTAATGCCAAACTATTCATTTTTTTGGTACCTACGAAGAGTTATCAAGGAAAGGTCAATGTACTTTATTGCAAGTTTATCTGGCGCCTACCATAGTAAATAACAAGTTAGTCAAGATACATCTAAAAAGTTGTTAGTCACCATACTAAAGAACGATCTAAGTCCATAAATCACTCCCATACGGTACCCATCTGTCCTCTGCCTACTCACCTCACGACAAAGCTTGATAATCTCTTCCGTTATGCGACACGGCACGACAAGTCGCCACAATCGACACGCGAATACGATAACTGTTCGACAAACACACTGAGATTATTGAATTTACTCGTTTGGACACTCGACACTTGGGGGACATACGGGTGAAGAGGATGGAGAGCTTGCTTGAGAAATATTTGTTGGAAGGTCGTGCAAAATTGCGTGGTTTTGTTGAATTCACACATCTGTTACAAGAAACAGAAAAATTTGAAACATATTTTTTTATTTCGTCACTTAAACAAAAATAAAGACGAAACAGTGAGTCAAAATGTTACATGTCGTTACGTCTACGTTAAGAGTGACGTTACAACCCCCCGCATTTATCTTTGTAGATAATTATTGATTTGGTAAAACAAAAAATACCTGTCCAATATTCTAACTAGATAGAACCACCTTTTTTTATCCAGGAAACACCCTTATTGTACTCTCCTTCTTGCAAAATGGCAATACGCATAGTTGATTTATTTTTGACAGAGGAATAATTGATTGCAAAGAAGAAAAGAAGAAAGAAAGAAAAAATGTTTATTTGCGACAAGCATGACGCATACAAAAAAAAATAAACAAAATAAAAAAGTTATTCAAGTTGGCAAGATATGCGTCACATTCGCGCAAAAAGGCCATTGAGAGATAAAAGGGCTTAGTTCAGTTTTTCCTTGTTTCTAAGAATATCGATGTAAAACATAAATGATTCAACTTTTCAATTATTGATTGTCTGGAGAGGAGATCATTCGCATTACCTTTTTAAGGATGGTAAATCATCAAATGACTTCTTCCGCTCTGGGTGGAGTGGAAGGGCGTGTCAGACTCTTTCGTGTTCAGTCTTACTGACTAAAACCCCTTCCGTGTTCCTTCTAAAGCCCTTTGCGTTCCAGGGCCGCGGTGACTCTTTCGAACAAATTCCGCAACCCTGGCAGGACCAATCCACTTCTTACAATCTAATGAACGCACAGCAGTCGGACGTTCTAAACCCCCATATGTCTCACCAAAGAGGCCATGCATGTAAAATTATAATGTAACCATAGAGACACCATGTTGCAAGTCACAAGCCTCCACAAAAAAAAACTGTAAAATGTATGAAAATGTAGTAAACTTATCACCTGACATAACTTTCCTTTTTAAAACGAAGCCGTGAAGTTTTAAGTCAGAAAACGGTGATATTTTATATTTAGAATTTTAAGTAGTGTTATAAATTATATTGGTTGCATGTGGTTCAAGTTTTATAGTACGCAATTTTATGTTGTAGTATCGTATTTTCAAAAGTTTATTTGTTTTAATTAAGAAAAAAAATATGGCTGTTTTGGATGGGTTGTTCGTTTAAAGGAAGTTTGCCTCTGTTTCCCATTTCTATGCAATATGATGTTAAAGTATTTTTTTGAGCGGATAGATTAGAATGGAACGAGTACTTAGGTTTCTATTACGCGCCAGAGCATAAACGCATCGGCGTGCCCCCGACGCTAAGCCACAAATTCGCCGTACTTTTTGTCACATATTTGTAACGATTGGCGTACAGAGCACGCGCTTGCTTGTCGTGGGTACTCGATTCTATATTGTGGTCTTATGAAGTGTGGAGAAGGAAGGCAAAAGTCGATCAAACTCTTATACCATTTTAGATGAGATTATACATATACTATGCGAACGTGGGTAGAACCTAAAAGAGGTTGGCACAGGAGCATGGGGACTTGCACATGAAAATAGGTGCATATGCTCGACTCTGGGCGAAGTCGGGGTGTGGATTATGATAAATGTCCTTCTTAATAATATTATTTTCCCTTGGATTGACGATCAATGAAAGATATAACAGCCAAATAAGAATACAGTCGAATCTTCAAGCAGTTCTGTTACAAAATACGCCACAAAATGTAACATCTTCCCAGAATGCAAATTTTAAGCATAAAATCGCACCGCAAAGTTTCTAACCATGATATATTTCCAAAAGGGTATATCTAAATAACCATAAAGCTCTCGACAAAAGAGGTTCGGCAGTGGGCGTGGTGAATCATACACTGCTGGAGAAAGTCACTTTCCATTTTCTAATTGTTTTGTATTGTGTGCTAAACGAATTTAATTAGTTGTTAAGTCTTTAGTAGCGTGGTAATTTTAATTTGTAATTACTCGGTTTTCTAAGTGGTTAGGTTTTTTGAAGGCGGCTTTCCTTGTTGTGTAAAAGCTTTGTGTTTTTGAATGAATGGTTGTTAGTTGGTAAAGTAACTGTGGAGATTTAATTGTTTTATTGTGTTGGTTGAATTACATTGGGCCTCATTTCAATAATTCGTGTTTGATTTTATGAATCTAAGGTAAAATAATATATGAGCCCTATACTTATAGATTACAGAAAACCATATAAGAGTTTTGATTTAAAAAAAAACGTAAAAAAATATAATTCGTTCGGTACCCTTTGCACGCGAGTCCAATTCTCACTTGGTAATTTTTTTTGTAATTCCCTTATATCTGAATATCTATGTAATTTATAATATTAAAGCTTTAGTGTAGACAATGTTTACCTGAGCTTAGAGCCAGTAGCGGACATATTTTCACAGTTATGTATTTATGCAACAATATTCTCGCGGACGTTACTTAACGCGGATATCAACATACTTGGCATAACTGTCGGTGAGTACTTGAGTACTTGACGCCTTGCCGTCATGTTTCGCTTATGACTAGCGTCTGCCAGGGGCTTCGCCCGCGTGAATGTTGTGAATTATTCCAAGAGAACATACTCCCTGGATAAAAATATTGCTCTGTTTTTATATTCTACTAGTTTTTGCCCGTGACTTCAAACGCGATTATCCCATTTTCCCGGTTCCCGTAAGAATATTTTGAGACGAATTATACACCTAAACCTTCCTCATGAATACCCCCATCCATTGGAGAAAACCGCATGAAAATCCGTTTAGTAGTTTTTGAGTTTATCACGAACAGACAGACGCGGCGAGAGTCTTTGTTTTATAGTATGTAGTGATAGTGATTCTATTTTTTTTTGTTTTTCTATTTTTATAATTATATAAGTCTATGCGCAATTTCAAACTATAATCTATCTCTTTGCCAAATTTCGTCCAGATCCGTTCAGCTGTTCAGGCGTGATTGAGTAACAAACATCCATCCGTCCGAACTTTCGCATTTATAATAGTAGGTTGTAAGATAAGGTTACTCACATCTTAACAACCACATCAATCGATCGATCGTCGATCGATGCCATCGAATTTTCAGCATTCTAGCAAATCATGCGTTTACAACCTACGTCACCACTTAAGTATTGCTCATATAGCTATTGTCTTATTAAAGCAGAAAAACATAACAAAGAAGAATCAGGTTGGAACTCGCAACGTTCACCAGACTGAAGAATTTAGGCTGTCTAGGTGGGTGGCTGTCAGCTATTCATCAAACAGCGGTGTTCTTTGTACCGCTCAATAATTCACAGCTGCAATTGAGCAATCCTTGGAACACATGGAGAGCCTGGAGGACCAATTTGGATATTTCGATTATATTATTAACCTGACGAATTTACGGAATTTAAGGAATATTGTCGAATGACAATACCAAAAATACTCAAAAGAGACATTTGCTCACGTTCCCCGAACATTCTTCTTCGCCTCTAGCAAATTTCTCGACCATTCGCAGTCAAACTCGAGTCCAATCAATTCTGGCTCAGTAATTGTTGAGAAAAAATTTACATACGCTTCAGGCATCGGCGCCTTTCATCGCAAGTTATAATGTACGTGTGTTAATATGTGTCGGAGATAAATCGTGAGTTTCCTAAAGATTGGGATGCCCCCGGCGAGTCGTGGGCGTCTCCACTTCCCGCTGCTAATAATGGCTGATTGGGGCTCCGGGTTTGCAGATAGGAATGTCTTTTGATCGGGTTTGGGGTGGGAGAGTATTCTGCCTTTAACTGGACTGCTACTGAGTTGCTAGATGGGTTCTTCATATGAAATCACAGAATAATTTAAAAAAAAATGTCACTATCCCCGATTTCTGAAAAAAGTCCAAGTTATAAATATTTGACTAACTCTTCTTTTGCCCATAAACATGTCAAAATTTGGCATTAGGGATTGACGCATTTTTATTCCAAATTCTCAATTCAGGAATCCACTCCATGTGAACTGGTTGAATGCTCAAATAAGTAACTTTAACAAAAGAATATAAATATCCATTACTAGACTTCATACGCGCATATTCCGTATTTTTGCGTTCCCGTATAGTCTTCCTCATGAATGTGAAAATCATATACAAAAAGAATTTTCCAAATCCGACAGATAGTTCAAAAGATTAGCGACGAGCAATATCTATTAACAATTATTAACGTCTCAACAACTCATTCCCTAGTATATTTTATAGATTATGTGAATTGCAATATACTTGTATTATTATTTGTTATGATTGTTAATCGTGACATTAGTATTTTACGATGATAGTTAACAAGTAATAATTTCTATATTATGACTTCATCTCAATTGTTCACGATGCACAGCAGGTACCTGTTAGTATAATTTTGATGTCTTATGGACCTTATGGTGTATCACTATGACTTCACTTACTATATAAAACAAAGTACCGCCACTGCTTTTGTCTGTCTATGCGGGATTAACTCAAAAACGACCTAACGGATTAAGATATGGTTTCCATCAATGGACGGAGTGATTTATGAGCAGTAGTTTTTGAGTTTATCGCGAACAGACAGACAGACAGACAGACTCGGCGGAGGACTCTGTTTTTATAATATGTAGTGATTATAAACGCGAAATTTTGTGTGTTTGGATGTATGGATGTTTGTTACTCTTTCACGTCAGAACGGCTGTACGGATCTTGATGAAATTTATCACAGAGGTAGATTATGGTCTGGAATAACACATTGGATACTTTTCATCCCGGGACTATGTTCCCTTGGGATAATTTTCAAAACTAACGCGGGAGTAGCTAGTAAACAAATAATTAGATAACCCCTAAATTCGTTTGTAGGTATAAAGTATTGAATAATGCTTCTGTGTGTGTGTTTCACCGTTCGTCTTTTTCCTTTCCCTTAAAATAAACATTGAACCATTTCACTCCACAAAACACGGAATATCGCTTATCAAAAGAAATCAATAATAAAATTCAGCTACCCGTCAATTACAAATCACACAATAAGGCCATAAAGTACTATAACCTGGCAATTAGTAGCGCCCACAGTAGCTCGGGTAATAAAGCCATGGCGATCAAGAACAATGTAGGGTCAGAAGGACCAATTTCTAATATCTGGTCCTTGGGTACAGATTGAACTGAATTTAGGCTCCCGCAGATAGGCGAAGGGGCAATGCGACTACGGCATTATTATCGCATCTTTGTGCATTGGTGTATTGTTGTTGGCGCACTGTCGCAAAATCGCGTTGTCGCATTGTCGTATGTACCTGAGGCTATTGAAAAAGTGGCTTTCGTTCAGCGATAACGAACTATTGTTATAAAGTTGAAAGTGAAAGATATCGCGTTTGCGCTACCAAAATGTCACGTGGTCACTTATATTTTGTAATTTCGCGGTCACTATCGCTAATATAGTGCCACTTTGTCTAGGTTGTCTGAAACTGGTTTACACTAACAATATTATTTGTCTGTTAAACCTCTAGTTCTTCGTGTTCAGTGTGGTTTGACCCTTCACTCGTATTTCAAACCTCCGTTACACATTTTCATATTTTCTTGCTCGACAAGTTTCTATGTCTTCAAGTACTTATCATACCATAAAGGGTAGAATCTAAGTAGCACAGTTTTCTGGCTTAGTATACATACACCTGTGGTAAGTACACACTTGCGTAATGTACAACAGTATACACCACAAATTAGCGAGTCTATAAAAAGCAGCGTGCGTGTAGGCAGAAAACAAATATGATTTTCATTGGCTACTCTTTGGTTGAGGTCACTAGGCCACAATATGGCGCAGTAAGGCCTATTTCAGACCCGACAATATTTAAAGGGATAGTATAACCCTGTGTCATGCAAAAGTGAGTCTTGCTTTGTTGAGTGAAAGGGTTGGATTTCTATTGCGGTGAGTGTTGTGGTTGAATATTTTAATATTTTTGGCAAGTTATGGTAACTTTATTCTGAGCTGGGTTTTGCTGCATTGCCTTAATAGTAACTACTAGATGTAGGTTTTTAAACTAATGTTAGAAAAGTTTTTAATTTGTAAGTAAGTACTGGGTTTTTTACCACGATCTCACCGACGATGAGCAAATGATCTTGTCGACGATGGAGCACGCTTTCCTAAAAGTTATCTCTCTCCTCTTGACTTACACACTTGTTCCCCAGGTTGTGACTATCAGGAAACATTCTTTCTTTCCCTTTTCTTTAGTTCTTGTAAAATAGGCCACCTGTGTGTAGCCGCAAGAAAAGGCTTTTGGTTGGGTTAAGTTGGGTTAACTGGTCTTCCCAGCCGGGGATTGTGCCAGCCGGGGATTGCGGATGTCGCATACGTTCCCGCGATCCCCGGCGTAGGTGGGAGATGGAACACCGGGGTGGTTTTAGTCAGTAAGAGTCTGACAGACCCCTCCACCCGCCCCAGGGTGGAGGATTTCCATGAGGATTTCCCCCGAGACCAAAAAAAAAAAAAAAAACTGGTCTGGTATTTTTTTATCCAATTTTCCTTTCTAATAGCACCCTCAGCCTTCGACATTTTGACACCTTCATTCAAAATGAATTTTACAAATCCTATGGAACACCCCTTATGTGCTGTCCATACATTATTGTATAACGTGTGTGGTATCGCTTCGACGAGATCTGGATACCAAGCCGCGATCGATAGATACTTCAGAACAGGGATCGAGAACTTTTTGTTGAGTAAATATTTTTTAGTGCTATATTTTGACGAGCTCGTGGCTGAATAATAACAGCTTGTCAAGGTCGGTTTGTGGACGGGTGCGCAAATACAAGTTGTATTTGTGCCGTTGTTTTTGGTTGTTGTATTATACCTTATTGGGAATAATGTATTTGAGCCGTTTGGGGTTGAAACACTAGGGCCCTGGGGTACGAGTGCTCATCAAGTTTTTCGTGAAATTAGCAAGCAGTTATTCGACTCTTCACGTGACCAAAGGTCTGGCCTTTTCTCTAGTCAACGATTAGCATTGCCATTCAACGTGGCAATGCGGCCAGTGTTCTGGGCACTTTTCCCGTTGACAGCGTTGTGAACAAATTTTTCGATGCCCTGTGAGTTCTTCTCTTTTTTACTCCGCTTGTATATTTTCTACTAACTTGTATTTAGTATCTTTAAGTGTTTACGTATTTGTAGATATTTCTGTGAAGACAATAGAATATCACATCACATCACATCCCACTAATATTATAAAGGCGAAAGTTTGTGTGTATGTTTGTTACTTCTCCACGCGCAAACGGCTGGACCGATTTAGATGAAATTTGGTATAGAGATTTTTTGAGTCCCGGGAAAGGACATAGGATATCTTTCCCGGGACTTTTATCCCGGGAGTATGTTCCCTTGGGATAAATTTCGACGTTGACGCGGGTGGAGCCGGGCGGCAGCTACTTTAAAATAAAACAAAAATCACAAGTTCATTTTTAGTTCCTGTAATATACTCGTAACCCCGTTGGTTGACAATTCCTGCTCCGTAACAAAGTTGGTTGGTCAGACTCGCGAACAAATCGTTTTAAGTCGATTAAGGTTTTTTTTTAATTTAATGTTTAGTTCATTTGCATACAAAAAGTTTGGTCTACTGAAAAACTAATCGCATAGAATATACCAGTTTTTTTATTGTTGCTACAAGGATTATACGTACCAAAATAAATTTATGAAATTAAGGAAAATCCAGCTTAAATAACGTGTGAAAATCTTGAAATTGTTATAAATATATTTCCTTATAAATTGATAGAAAAGGTCGGAACCTTTCGATTGGCTACTCTGAGAAGAAACAACGGAGAGAACAAGTCGAGGAAAGAGGTCTCAGTCTGTTTAAAGTTCCCCCAGGCTCTGTTTCCTGGTAGCTGAATAGGCAAACGTGCTCTATCGTCGACCACAGCATCGTTTCCATCAGAGGAGAATATGGTTAAACCCGAGCCAAACAATATTGAAAAAAAAATGGTGGTGGTTTTAGCATAGATAAGTTGGTATACTATAATATAAATTCATCATCTGTCTAGCCTTTTTCCCAACTATATTGGGGTCGGCTTCCAGTCAAACCGGATTCAGCTGAATATCAATATTTTACGTGGAGCGGTACAGTACTCCTTGGCAAGCCTAGTGTCAGATTATCTAGCTTCTGCGGCTTAACGTGCTTTCCGAGACACGGAGGAGTCTCTGTATGTTAAGATGGTCACCCATCCACAGACTAACCTCGGCAAGCGTTGCTTAACCTTGGAGATCGACCCGTGCGGCCGTTATTATTTAGATTATTGAAATACCTAAATAAAGCGATATTCCCCAGAAAGATCTCGAAGCCCAACACTTAGGTAACAATCGAAATCAACCTAATGAATAACTTTTTAATCCAACTAACTACAATGAGCTACCGTATGCTAAACCCGTTATCCATTGAGGCGTAACTTATAATAATACACTAGCGAGCTAATAAAAAGGTTAAGAATTATGAATAGCATGCGTGTCTGCTCTCGACGATACAATAATAATAATGGTGGTACGTCTCAGTGGGCAGAGGCATTAATTTGTCTTTGTCGGTTTAGAATTATGTTGGTACTTAGATAAATAGAATTAATGTGGAGTTGCGTGATTGGGTTCCTTCGAGATTTTAAACTAGATGTTTTTCGAAGCTTTAAGTCTGCGATCTCTTACGGCTGCGGCTGGTCTCAATAACGTATCTACCTTTGACCAACTGTCAAATTAGCTACCAACAGTAGCTGAAACGTCATGTTTGCCTTTTAAACATGACGTTTCAGCCACTGTTGGTAGCTAATTTGACAGTTGGTTACCGGTAGATACGTTATTGAACCGGCCGTACGTCTTATGCAATGACCGTTGCACTACCGTTGTATTACCAGGACAAAAATTTGTATCTTCACACCGTAGACTTTTGATTTTCAGTCCATCCAAAAGCCCTCTGGTAGATATCAGCGATAAGCCGCCATTGTGCCCTTAAAATTAAGATTTCTTGCAAAATAGTTGTGAAATTATTCTGGTGTATAATAAAGACTCTATTCAACTGTATGGTATTTAGCGATAGTGTAGTCAGTTTCCCAAGGACATGGTCGTTATCGTTTCACTCAGTAACTATATCCTGCGCCCGATCTCTCTCCGGTCGTGTCGGATTGCCGTCCCATCCATGGAAGAAGGAGTGCACCTGTGTTTGCGCACACACTTGTGCACTATAATCCCGCGCACTATAGTCCCGCGCACTATAGTCCCGCGCCGATGGCTAGTCTCGGTTGAGATTGCCAAGGTCGGGACACGCTGAAATTTTAACGTTTGTTTTTCCGCGGCAGAACGATTAGCCATCAGTAGTACTATCGAAATTAAAAAAAAAATGTTTTCAAATATAATTAAAAAAATATTAATTAACTCGAAAGCATGAGAAGCAATAGTAACTCACTAGACGTGACGTAAGTACTACTCAAAACACACGCACGCGCCGCCGTTCGCTTGCGATTAATAAATGTTCAGAACAAAATAAGCTCTCGCATGTAGTGATTTGAGATTGAGACATTAACTGGCCTGTAAGCACGCGGCGAGTGAGGCGCCGCGTATAGCGCGTAGCATCCTTTTATGTTAACTTATTCGGTATTGTGTTTCATTAAATCACCTATCAGCTGGTTGATACGCGAAGGGCAACGACCGCGGCTGCTTTGCGCAAAACTATCGCGATGTATACCTATTGATTCGAAGTCGCTTTCGAGTTTTGTTTATCACAATTGTTATTCTGCCATTTTTTTATTTTAAATTTTTCATAAATCGATTGTATTACCAAGACAAACTCATTTCGCTGCGGGAAAACAACAATTAAAATTTCAGCTAGTATATTTATCCACCACATCGTTGTGGAAGTCAGAGGCAGTTGCTCCTTGTGAAACACTTGTGTCCAGCTGCAGTCTGTTTGCACCCCAACATAGTAGTAAAAGGTTAAAAAGATGATGATAATGATTTCAAACCATGTTGCACGTGTGGCCGAGTTAATAGTTCGAGTATGGCATGTCAAATGCCTGGTGACAAGTATCAAATAATGAACCATATTTGCACAAGTGGCCACACATTGTTTTACCAGTTAGCGGCGTGGGCGAAGCTTCAGCTTTCTTTTTAGGCATAGTTATAAAATTATTTAGTGATCATTAAGATGACATTAACCGATTTAAGGTGCTCCCATCACCTGGAGCGTTCGCTTGTAATGTAACATTTCAGATTCGATTTTGAGCATTACATTACAGTACTGCCTCTCTGACTTGAAAAGCAATCCTGTAATGTAACATTTTAGATTCAATTTTACTCATTGTATCATCAAGTTGCGCACTGTAATGTTCGCCTCTGTAACGTTACATTATAGGCGAATGCTCCAAGTGAGGGAGCACCTTTAAACATAATACTCAAATTAAAATACATAATCTTGATAATAATGAAAACAAAAACGGAATAGCGGATGTCGCATTCAAAACAAAACACAATCAAAAGATTGAAAAACGCGAGAACGAAGTAGGTAATGAATAAAAAGAAGGTACTCATATGAATAGGCAATTGATTAAAGTTCTACCAAAGAAAAAGAAAAGGTCAATGAACGGTAAGCAAACCTAACAGACGGACAAAGGATCCCTAAAAACGGTACTTTTCTAAGAGGAGATTAATCTCAATTAATGAGAATTTGTTTAAGCGAAGACAATGGTTAATTTGACGCTAAGAAATATTACGACGAAAATAGCTTCTATTTTTACGTTTATTAAAATATATGAAATTTTATTGCTGGTATCGGCTTGTTTTTGTAGGAATAGAGGTAGTTACTAAAAATACTTAGGTAGAGAGCTTTTTTTAATATGGGAAATCATAAAATGACATCTTCCGTTCTGGGTGGTGCGGAAGGGTATATGATTCTTACTGACTAAAACCCATCCATGTTCCTCCAAAAGCCCTGCTTTGCGTTTCAGGGCTGCGGGCTCTTTCGAACAAATTCCGCAACTTGAGCTTTAGAATGTGCGATAACTTCATGTTTTTGACGGACTGACTTTGACAATTCAAAGTACCTGTTTATGGTTTATTTGAAATAAATGCTTTGACTTGACTTGACTTGACCAGAAAAATCTATCCATAAAATACAAAATTGGTGGAAAAGGGAGAACAGCCATAAGGATACACGCTTTTCATGATCATGAAATTGAATACGCATTTTGTATTCATGAAGAAGCTAAAGACGATTCTATCGAATTTTCGACTAAGGGTCCTCTTCCATCATTCTCTTGCCCTCACCCAATTTAGTCACTCTCTCGTAGCTTCTTAATTTGTCGATGTCAGTTCACCCCGTTCGTAAACATATAAACTTTCACACAGTCCATGCATCGTTTCTTTCGTCTTCACAAATTCTTATTGCCACCCACATTCATTCTCAAAACTAACCGCACGACATAGCACCAATATCTAAGATTCGATTAATAAAATACAAAAAAAAAATCACCAGGACACAATCAACAACAGAACAATACCAGAACCTAACACCTCGGACAATCAATCTAATCCACATAGATAACCAAACGGAAAACATGCGCATACGCATATTAATATATCGTTGTTAGCACGCGCGAGGTCACGGTTCCGTTGACCTGTGAGTCACCGCCATCGCCACCGACTCATATGGTATGATGTTTCTGATTTGACTAGGAAACATGTATTTTCATCTATTGTTTGAAGAATGATTCCTGGTCGTTTTATAGTTTTTAACACAAGTCAAACTTGACCATAGAGTGTAAACTTAGTATGGCTTATCGAATATCAATCAATCTGCCTCTAGCCGGCTTCCATTCTAAGGCTGTGTTTCCACCAGAGATGTGCAAGGATGCGTAGCGAGGGATGTGTTCGTTAAGAACCAATAGAATTGTATGCGCTGAGCGAACCTAGGTAATAAAGCGATTTGATTGGTTCTTAACAAAAACATTACTCGCTACGCATCCTAACGCAGCATTACTGAATGCACCAGTAGTGGGTACCAGTATTTTATATGGGACGACTGCATATCTGACATACAAAACTCAGTAATTGGGTAATACGGTAGTCTTTGGCAAGACTGGTGTCAGTTTTTTCTGGCTACTTTCTATCCGTAACGACTGTCGAAGATCTACAAATGATATATTGTATTGGTATACAATACAAAATGTAATTTGTAGATCTAAAAATAAAATACATAGGTATGTAGTTAAAAAAACAATTAGTACCTATACTTTTACACACTAGAATATCTAACATTCGCCTTTTGTAGTTTCTGCGAAAGAAAAAGTGACGGTAGCCATAGTTACCTTGACAGAAGGCATGTTGCGAGGTGTTAAAAAGGAAAAGAATCCTAATAAGGATCTGTTACAAATATGGAAAATAACAACTGGCTGGCGCTACTGAAGTTAGCACCTTGATGACGTCATTGCATATAATACTTGAAGTATTTCCATAGACGGGAGTAGGATTTCCAATAAGTCACTTCAGAAAATCGGGACACATTATTTTGTCTAAGAATTTTAAGAAAAGCTGTGTTTTGTTTTAGTAGCCATATTTCGGTAAATTTGATACCAGTTGTGCCAACGGACATCGTGTCTCTCAGTTACTGGGTTGTGGTGGTCAGAAAGGCAGTTACTCCATGCAAAATACATATAGCTGCAGCCGGCTAGACTTGAGCCGACCCAAAAAAAGCTCGACACATTGATTGAAATCTTTTTTAGGAAAAAACGAGGAAGTCAGTTTTATTTTTTTAGACTATACAAGATGTTAAAGTAACTCTTAAATAACAGTAATAAAATGCTGCCACGATTGTCTCTTGAACTACTCAACGAAAAAAAAAGACGGATTGATTTAAATATTTTGTCTGTAAGAAAGTTGGTATTTTAACTATATAAGATTTATCTTGGAAAGGATTGGTTTCTCTTTTTAGATACAAGATTTTAGTCCACTTTGGGTAAGCGTGGGTGGGTGTACAAAAATAAAACTTTTTAGTTCAGCCGTTTATGTATCTATAAAGGACATAAAATTGTTTGTCTAACATTAAAATCTATGCCAAAAGATGCTAAAATATTGATGTTAACATTTTTATGATTTAATTACTGTCTTTAAATAATATTCCTCAGTCTTTAGATTCTATTTAAATAAAAAATACGTTCTGTTTTATTACATTTCACATATATTTGCTTGTTATAAAATTTGATTACGGCTATAAAATTATAATGAAACAGAAAAAAATAGAGTTCATTCATTATAATTTCATTTATTTTGACTTAGCATACAGCTATATTATATGCCTATAAATAGTTTAATGATGAGAGAGTCCGTTAATGTCATGCATTAGAAACTCGTCTGAGGTGTTACCAGAACTAACATAGCTTTTTCTTTCTTAAAACAAAACTCAGAACATAAATTGGGACTTATCCCGAACAACCCTAAAACGAAGCTCACCCTACAGATGTATGATTTTATTATTATCTAAGCTCGGCGTGTGAAATTGTGTGTTTGTTCATTTGTCTGTTTGCTTGTAAGCAAACACAGGCATACCTTACTTAATTAGGTAATTAAACCCTTCCAGTGTGGTGGAGTTGATTTAAGTTAAGTGTAGAAATGAGCGCTTTCCTTTAGTTTGTCATGTGTTATTACTTACCAGAATTTGATTTTAGACACTTTCGTATTGTGTAATAATGGGTGGTTTGTAATAATGGTGGTAAAAACTCCTTTTAGTGTTTTTCTATATTCCTCATAGTTTCGAATTTGGTCACCCACGCACACTTTAAAAATTCATCCTGCATATTCTATTTAAATCTATGTTTTAATATTTATTTTTGTCAAAGCGTTTGATAATACATACAAAAGACAAAACCATTCAGAATTGTTTAAATCACTTTTGTTTTTGTCAAACAATAAGGAAATCCGAAAAACGAGTTGAATAAATTAAAAGAAACACGATTCCATTCATCTAGAAACAAAAGAATTTGGTTGGTGTTATTGACAAAAAATTCACTTAATTTATAGTGGTGTTAGCATTTTTTAGTATCATTAATAAAATTAACAGGGATTTGGAAACGTAATGAAATTTACTGATGCGTGGGAGTTATTTAATGTTAAGGGCTAGTTTTTCCATAGTTAGATAACTTTGATGAATAAATATTGCAATTTGACCCATTTTACCAACATTTAAATTCCTCAGATAAAAGGTATGTTACTATAATGATAATAATTCTGTATTATCAGGCAACTAAGGCCCATAGATGAAATACACAAATTAAACATACAAAAAATAAACTAATACATATTAATCTTACTTAATTAACTTATAAACTAAGACACACGAAGTGACGGCGTCGAGTTACGCTGCGCGGTGTCGCGTAGCCTGCCGCGAAAACGTCGGTAGACTACCCCTTCGGATAAAACTCTTCCTTCCCGCTCCAAAAACGACTTGAAGTTGGTATTGTGAAGCTGCTCCAACTCCTCGACCCTCAAGGTCCAGTTGGTCTTCACCTTCATGTTCTCCACGATCTCCTCAACCTTCGTGGAGTGCAACGTCGAAGGTATCGCTGGACGTTGCAGCATATTTGGTCGTGTCAGTCCAGCACCGCATTGATTGCGATAAGTAGGCTTCTTCTTCTGTACTTTGAAAATATTGATAAATCAGCCCTAAATGCAGTAAAATCTCTTCGGATTGACTTTTTTCTTAAACATATTACTTACAGCTATGTTTAAATGGAACCAAGAAATCTAGATTCTATCACAATCTAACGAATTTTAAATACCTAAATATCTTAGATCTAATAGGCATTAATGAGGTCATTATTAATAATACTGGATTTACTACTGGTTTAATGCTTTCAGATATTATATTTTTAATCCGTCCCGTGAGAGATTTATCTCAATAAGCAGGGACAGATTTAGACAAATTATTTTTATAATATATATTATTTTTTTTTACTTTATTTTCGTCTAGTGATGGCAAGTTCCAAATATTGATTATGTCGTCGGAGGTACGAATACAGGGTCGGAAAAAGTGTACCTAATTAAAGATATATGAAACAGCCATATTTATTCTACAAATGAGCTATAGTCTGACGATGGAACAATCGACTTACTTATAAAGAAACGGCATTACTGTTCATTTTCGATTATAAAGTTTTTGTTATCATCAAATATTACATACCTTATACTGGCTTTTATATTTTCTAAAGATATTAATAATGTGCAAATAGCACCTACCATTAATAAGCCAACAATAAATTCTCGGTTCTATTTACCTCAGAAACTTGTAGGCGTTAAACAAATATAATAAAATATTTACTCTCATTGAGTATATTTAATCAAGCCCGTGTAATTCCATAGAGTTCGTTACTATTTGTTTTAACAAAAAGCTTTTATACATGTACCTGTAAACTAGCTTTTTCACCGGGCTACGCTTGTGTGATACTACCAGGAGTAGTGCATTGTTCTAGGATAAAATTACCACATGACACTCAACGAAAGTGAAGCTCTTTGTTTCTAAAATAATTCTCGATAGCCTATCAGGGTTTATCTCCTACAAACAGGGGTTTGGTACCCGAATGCTTTACCGAATGTCAAAAGTAATACTTGCGACATAGTATTGGACAAAGAGAAACTTGAATTCGTCGAAGACACGGTTTTCCTAGGGATCACGCTTGACTCAAAGCTACAATGGGGTCCTCATTTAACATCTCTTGCAGGACGGCTAAGTTCAGCAGCATATGCTGTCAGAAAAATCCGTCAATTTACTGATATAGATACCGCGAGGCTGGTTTATTTTAGTTACTTTCATAGTATAATGTCTTACGGTATCTTATTATGGGGACGAGCTGCAGACATCGAGTCTATATTTATTCTGCAGAAAAGAGCCATCAGAGCCATATACCATCTTGGTCGGCGCGATTCCCTAAGGGAACTGTTTAAGGATATTAACATCATGACGGTACCTTGTCAATACATATACGAAAACATTATGTATGTTCGGAAAAATATTCATCTTTTTAATAAGATTAGTGATAGGCATAATTTTAATACTAGAAATAGGAATAAATTAGATCAACCCCGATTCAGATTGGCTAAAGTACACACTTCTTTTATGGGATATTGTATTAAGTTTTATAATAAAATACCACGTGAGATTCTCGAACTGAATGAGAAAAAATTTAAAACATGCATAAAACGCACTCTATGTAGACAGGCATATTATAAACTGGAAGATTATATCCTTGATAAAAATGCTTGGCTAAATGCCGGTCCTGCTCCACAGCCTCAGCCGCTTGGTTCCACTAGTTAGGTTTTATATTTGGAAGAGATGCTCACCCTCTTTTATGTCTAATAATAATACTATTCCGCATAATCTTATATTATGTTTGGAATAAACTTTTCTTTTTCTGTATTTTCAGATTGATATTCATAGTTTTATATAATTTAGAAGCAATTTTTATTTCAAGTTCTGTAAATGTGAGAACCCTGGACCATTATGTTAATAGATAGTTTCCTTGTTTGACATGAAATAGCAGGGGCAGTTGAGGGTGTGTCATGCTCACTCCAATGTCTCGCTGATGGTGGCGCGTGTATCGGATCATTCAGTTCCCTTCAAAATGGTTGAGCTGAATGGTGCTGATGCACGCGTCATGTTCGTGAACGGGCGCCGTCAGTGGAGACTGGTCATCCCTTGGTTGCCACTGCCTCATTTTAATATTTCATACTATAAATTGTTTTTTTTCTTTCTTTACATTGTTCTCATATATAGAAGCAACAAGGTTTATGTAACCAGGATTTTTGTAAACATAAAATGATTTAAAAGAGTGTCCGTGGAGTTTCTTGCACGTTCTTCTCCATAGAGATCTACGCTTGCGAACGTGCAAATAGCTTCATGTTTTTGACGGACTGACTTTGACAATTCAAAAGTACCTGATAATGGTTTATTTGAAATAAATGCTTTGACTATTGACTATTGACTATTGAAGGGTAAATAAGCCTCCGCTGTCCTTCCTCCTGTCAGCAGGCCGTATCTCAAGAGCCGTAGTAGGCTAATAGTAGACATTTTTACAATGTGTCAAAATATCAAAATCAAAAGTCTTTTTTTCAAATTAGGCTGAGTGCCAGCACTTTTTGAACGTCAAAGTTCTACATAAAGACAGTCCCCCAAAACGCCCGCCCGTCACCACTTCCTAGTGTTTTAGCTGGGAAGAAGAAGTGACGCAACAAACTCCCCAGCAACACATCTGTCTGTTAAGTTTTAAAAACTGGAATTTGTACAGTAGTATGCAAAGTAAGTTTATAAAATATGACACAGAAAAATAATATGTCTAATATAGTGTAGTTCTGATATTGCTAGAGTCCTGAGGTCGCTCATGCATGTCCAAAATAATAATAATTTTAATGAAACCTTGACCTACTAACATCCTTTGGAATTGTATAAATTACTGTGAGCTTGGTCTGAAATAAATATTTTCAATTTCAATTTGATGAGAAAATTTTAATTGGACCCAATACAACAATTATGATTTTTTCGGGTAACGGTGTGCGAGTCCAACTCACACTTGGCCTGTTTTTATCATTTTTATAATGAAGTAGCTTCTGCCCGTGGCTTCACCAACTCGGTATATTCATGAAAAACCCCATGTCCTGTTCCAAGTTCTAGTCTATATCTATGTTAAATTCACTAAGATCAGTTTAGCAGCTCAGGTATAAAACGTAACAAATGTACAGAGCTACCATCTCTTCACTGTAAGTATTGATTATAATAATTATATATTATTTTAGAATTACTACGTAGTACCGTGTTGTAAGTTAGAATCGTGCTTAAATCAATAAATCGAATCAATATTATATGAAAGACAAAATATGCTTAAATTACACGTCTTAGAAACATGTGCAGTGTGCAAATAAGTAATTTGACGGGTTTTCAGCTAAGCGGTTATTTAGAAGCTGGTTATGTCAATAAAGATTGAAAATCTACTATTGGTTTTGGTTGCAAAAAATGCGCTCCGAGAAGCTTTAACTTGCCTTTTTAGGGTTCCGAGCGTTTATATGAAAAACGGCAATTCCGAATCGAATTTGGCCAATTTTTTACCTCTTTGCCACGGAAAATTTCCTATAGCTGTTACATAATTTCAATACTGAAACTGTAGTTCTTTGCTGAAGGTTTTGTTTTGTTGATTTGTAAATTATTTTTATTATTTTATTGTTATTTGTTAAGTATTGACCTAAGTGTACAGGGAACCTAAAGCAAAAAAAAAGTCATTTTATAAGCACCCATGTTTACCGAGTACGTCCCTGCATGCTAAGCCGCGATTAGCGAAGTCACCACAATGACTGCCATCTAAGAATAATATAAAAACAATTAATTAATGTACACATTAACATTTTTATTGATTACTCGTATATACTTTATACTACGTTTATATATGCGTCACGCGAGGTTTTAGCCCCCCCGTGGCGATAAGATTTTCGGTAAGTAGATATTAGATTTGATTTGATTTTTAATGGTCCTTGTCACACTATGTTAGAAGTATAATGAAGTGCTTCAAAAGCACGTTACTAATCAAAACTGTTCCGTTGGTATCGCGTTCGCAAACGCGTTATAGAGTCCTGGGTTCGATTCCTAGGTTGGTCAATAAGTGTTATTGGGTTTTTACATTAGGAATTTCTCAGTGACAGCCTCTCAGTGGAGTTTGGAAGTTGGTGGTGTGACAGCCCCGTGCCTCGGAAAGCACGTTAAGCCGTTGGTCCTCTCTCCCGTCGCATCGGAATGTGAGAGTGATGGAAGAGGGAGTGCACCTGTGTTTGCACACACACTTGTGCACTATATATGTCCCGCGCCGATGGCTAGTCTCGGTTGAGATTGGCCGCAAGGCCGAAATCGGTCAGGAGGACTTTATTATTTACTAGCATCATATGTTATTTAATATAAAAGTTTAAAATGTCTGACAAAAAGATCTATCAAAGTGACATTATTTCAGCGATATCGTATCCAAAATGTGACAAGAGCTCAGGCTCCATACATTTTCAGGTCTAACCTGAAAGTGTCGGCCAAAAAAAATAAGTGTGGGTTGTACTAGTCATTTCGTTTGTATGGTAGTCCGTCATTATTGAAGCTAAATCAGGTGCCTTAATCAGGTGCCTAAATACAGTTCATGTTTTTACATGAACTTTATTTAGGCACCTGATTAAACATTTATAAACATGTCCAAGCGTTTAAAAAAAAATATCCTAATAAAAAAAAATGGCTGCCTGAAGTAACTATTCCACGCGGATGAAGTCGCGGGCAAAAGCTAATAGGTAGTTAATATGGCACAAAAGTTGTAGTCTCTCAAAAAAGGCCCAAAAAATATGATCTCCTTTATGGCAGTGGTATGCGGTATCAAAATGTGACGTGGTCACTCTCAAATAAATTTGGGGAATCATTATGACGAATAGAATGTCACTGAGTTCATTTGTCTAAATTGATTGTCATTTTTAACCGACTTCAAAAAAAAGGAGGAGGTTCTCAATTCGGTTGTATTTTTTATGTTTGTTATCTCATAACTCCGTCGTCTATGAACCGATTTGAAAAATTCTTTTTTTTTTTCATGTCAATGTATATACCTACGTTCTGATTGGTCCCATATACATTTCATTAAAATCGGTTCAGTAAGTTTGGTTTTAAATCAAAATAGCTGGAGAACAATGTCATCCAAGTAAATGTTATTGCGTATTTTGCTATCCTGTGACTTTCCAGTGGTGTTGTTAGGTATCCTCACACCTATATACAGATACACCATACCATTAAAAAGTAAAAAAAAATGTGTTCTAAAATCAAACAAAGCTATGTTGGAACAGTTAATAGGAACAAATATTTAAAAAATGTTGCCATTAATTCTAGATTAACATAAGTGATTGGATTGATAAACGATGTGTGTTTTATTGCATAATTAAACTCTGGTCCAACATTAATGAGTTGCTGAAGATTTATGAGCTTTTTCTTAATTCATGGACCGTATAAGGTACGCTTTTAGTGATATCCTGGTGTTTGGTCTAGTTCCTAGTTCTTTATCTAAAATAATGGAACTAGTTTAGCCATTTTGACGTGGGTGCATTTGCAGAATTCGATATTTTTTATGATAAACAAGCTTTTTCGTGATTGATAAACACACAAAGAGACTTATACTTTAACTAGTAGTCCCGATAGACGTTGTCCCGTCCGAACGGTTGCTTTGTGTATGACGAAAAATTATAGAAATCGATTGCAGCGCCACCTACCGGGTCCAATTGTGAATCTAAACCATTCTCAAATCCCCTTGAACACACACAAAAAATTTCATCAACATCGGTCCAGCCGTTTAGGTTACACACGTACACAAGAAATACACTTCTCATCAAAAAAATCGAAACACTTTCGTTTTTATTGTTTTTGTCCTAATTTTTTACAAAAGAGAATTAATTCCACGAAAAAAAAAACATTATTGTGTAGCTGGCAGTTTGGTCATTACAGTAAGAAGAAAAAAATCAAAATTCGAAATTAGAATTTCATTTGTTTATCCTATAAATGAAATTAATCACTGTTTTGAGACAAATGTGTATTTAGGGTTGGAGTACGTTTCTCGTTTAAAAACTAAAATTAGCGCTTGTCTTTAAACTTTTTGTTTCTTATTTCATTTACTGTGACTTTGGGACGTCTGAAAAAACTTTTTTTTCTAAAACATATGGATACTTCGCCCGCAGAAGCCGCCCAAGTGGTGGCATTGCTGGATTCTGGACTTAGTCAGCGTGTTGTGGCTGCAAGATTGCATCTAAGCTTATCATCTGTTCATAGAGTCTACAAACGCTATCGGGAGACTGGTTCGTTCACGCGCCGTTCAGGATCTGGCAGGAATCGGGTCACTTCTGAGCGAGATGATCGATTTATTGTAACAACCTCTTTACGAAATCGACGCCTTAACGCTTTTCAACTGCAGCAGCAGCTTCGCGTTGTACGAAGAGTAGCTGTAAGTGACTCTACAATAAGAAGAAGGTTGAAGGAACGCGGATTGGCACCGCATAAGCCAGCGAATGGGCCGAAATTAACTGCAGACCATCGAAGAGCGCGCCTTAACTTTGCACGCGAGCACCTAACTTGGTCATACCTTCAGTGGAGCAAAGTACTGTTTTCTGATGAGTGTAAAATTATGCTGTATGGTAACGACGGAAGGAACAAGGTCTACAGAAGAGATGGAGAACGCTTTGCACAATGCTGCATTGAAGAAAAGGTCAGCTATGGTGGCGGTTCGTGGACGGTTTGGGGAGGAATCAGCGCCGACGGTAAGACAGAACTTGCCTTTGTATCTGGGCCACGGCTGCCTGCACTAAACTCTCATCGGTACATCGAACAGTGTCTTGAACCTCATGTGATGCCCTATGCACATTTTATTGGCAACGACTTCATATTCATGCACGACAATGCTAGAGCTCACACCGCGGGCGTCGTACGAGATTATCTTACCGAAGTCGGTATCTCCATTATGGTATGGCCAGCAAGAAGCCCGGACATGAATCCCATTGAACATCTATGGGATGAATTAAAGAGACGAATTCGAGCAAGAGATCCAGCCCCAGAAACACTTAGCCAGCTGCAAAATGCAATCCAAGAGGAATGGGATAATATACCACAACATGTGATCGTGACTCTCATCCGATCGATGAAGAACCGTATGGAAGCAGTAATAAGAGCTCGCGGAGGGAATACAAGTTATTAAATAAACGTTTCTTACATTTTTTTTCATTTACGCGTGTTGTTTTACCCATTTCCTTCATATTCCATACAGGGTAAAAATTACTCATTATACAAAATACGAAACCTATGAAGACTTAATTTGAATTTAGAACATTAACATTAGGATTTAAAAACCTCATACTACTCACTATTAAATGACATTTTACATTTATTCCTAAATATACACATTTTTCTGATAATCCTTATCAAATCATAAACTGCGAGGTGTTTCGATTTTTTTGATGAGAAGTGTATATATATATTAAGATAACAAACTATTATACCCATATTTTATTATGTAATGCGCACAGCAAATGCGTCTGTATTTCCGAACGCATACAACCCTAATCTCTTCAAAATTACAGTGAACAGGCTTCTTCTGGGTAAGCTCGCTCCATTGTCGACTTTGTCTCTGTCATCTATGACCTAGACTAGCTTTGAAGCTTTGAAATGAATTACCAGTAATGAAAAATGGCCTAATAAAACCTGTTGGTTTTATTAGGCCATTTTTCATTAATGTCACAATAATTTTGAACTCAAACCAAGCTCCCCATTCCAAGCCACTTGCAGTATTACATAAAAAAGATGACAAGAATTTTGTCTCTAACATAAAAATACACCAAAACTGTTACAAGTATGACACAACAAGTAACTTAGGTATAAAATTCAAGCACGACCCAAACTAACTTAACTCATACTTGAATATAAAGATTTATGCTGGTAATGGCGCTTAAAATACTGATATTCGTGGATAAGTGACACTTAAGTGACTAAGCAGTTATGCACTCGATCAATATGAATGTTTTAAGTTTAAAGTGGGTGTAAATGACGGAAAACATTATCTTGAAATGTTAGCCAAGTTAGTGGTAAGTCAATTTTGAAGTGATCTTACGTATTTTCAAAGAATATGACTTTTGAAAAGAGATTTTGAAAGCTTACAGGTACAGTGTGCAACAAAACTTGCAACGTTACGCGTCCATGTTTGGGTCACAGACGTTCATACGTGTACCAAATTTCAACTGCATCGATCCAATAGATGTGGAGCCGATTCGCTGTGACAGACGAACAGACAAACACACACAAGAGTTATCCTATAAGGGTTCTGTATTTCCACAAGCACGTACCCTAACAACTGTAAAAATGTTCCGCACATCGTTTTTGCATTGTCGCGTGGTCCGCAGACAGACACCGACAAAATAAATATAGAAGGAGCGACTAAGTTTAATCACTTATGCTATATTTATTTTAGATAGGAGTAAAGGCCAGTTCATTGTTCTTTTTCTTAAAACTTTAAGTACCTTTAGAACGGCAGTCCCCTGTAAACACGTCGACCTGTCATGTCAACGGTAAAATATTAGTTTTACGTGAAATCATCTTGTTCAAAACAAATACAAATTCAAAAAAATATTTATTTCATGTAAAAACATTGTGAGCATACATGAATTAAGGTAGCTTAAGTAAGTAACCAGGAACGGAATCACCTTTAATTTTTCCTTTGTAAGTTACAATCATCATCATCATCATCATCCACAATCCGACTTCTCATTGCTGGAAATAGGCCTTTCTTGTGCTAATTCTTACATTACTGTAGCAGCCTCATCCAGGTTCTACGCACGATGGCAACACGCGTGATTATAGAATATGTTTCCCATGGAAACTTAAGAGAAAAACTTCAAAAAGTATCGTATGTCCTAATCCATGGTCTCCACGGTAATATGGTGGCACCCAAAACCTATTCATCATCATCTGCCTAGCCTTTTCCCAATTATATAGGGGTCGGCTTCCAGTCAAACCGGATTCAGCTGAATACCAGTACGAGGAGCGGCTGCCTACCAGACCTCCGCAACCCATTAATTGGGTAACACGGTAATCCTTGGCAAGACTGGTGTCAGATTATCTGACTATCCGTAACGACTGCCAAAGATCTACAAATGACAGCCGGGACCAACGGCTTAACGTGCACCCAAAACCTATTAACACTAAAAAATCATAATATTCTAACAAAAAACTCCATTACCGAACCTTTACACTAGAAACTCATTAAACTTCCTATCGCTATTAAAAATCTTTGTACTTAAGTACGTTGACCATTAAAATGTATTTGTACCATAAATTGTGAAATGATGGACGGTCGCTCGATATGTAAGGAAAATAACACGAATATTTCATGAGCTTGCCACTAAATTTGGTCTAAAATAAACAGGTCAAGCAATTTTGTGAAGTATTGTGTCGTTGCTAAGGGTCGGTTTGGTGGTGAAATTGGGTCAGGTGTTAATGTTTGAGGACCGAAATATTGATTAAGTTATAACTAAACTCAGCTTTTAGCGCTTAAGGAAATTCTCTCAGTGAAAAACAATGTCAAATCTTGTCTATTTATATCGAAATTCAGGTTTTATTTGACAGTCCGCGATTGGGATGCGAATGCGATCAAAAAATACGAGGATTCCCTCTTTTTAACCGACTTCCCAATAAAAAAGAACACTACAAAGTATAAAATAACTTAATTTTGGAAGTCGGTGTTAAAATACGAAGAAACAAACAAAAATGCCTACTTTTTATTTGGAAGTCGGTTGTATTTTTTTTGTTGTTTCTGTTAAGTACCAAATTGCAACTGTTGAGTATATCAAATAGACAATATCCCAGAACGTTTAAAAATTGATGACTGTATCAATCTTTACTAGGTTAGGTATCTATCTTTATTAACCAAAGACATAACTGGCTGCTGTTGCAAGTACAAAAAAACTAACAGCGCAAATTCAACCACTCATGGTTGAATTTGCGCTGTTAGTTTTTTTTCGCTGTTAGTTTATGGATGAAACAATTGCATAGGGCTCCGAGTGCTCATCGAGCAAGCAGTTCGCCAACTCTTCCCACGTGTGATCAGATCATTCAAATGTATCTTTTAGTAGTCTGCTTAAAATAAAAGATTTGACTTTAACTTAACATGACCAGAGACCATTCGCAATCTGTCAAAAAAGCCTTAATGTCCATACATTATTGACAGTTCGCGACTAACATGCGAATGCGGACGAAATTTAAAGATAAAACAGTTTACGTGGCTAAATAAAAACAGCCGCACGGGTCGATCTTTAAGGTTAAGCAACGCTTGCCGAGGTTGGTTTGTGGATGGGTGACCATCTTAACATACCGAGACTCCTCCGTGCCTCGGAAAGCACGTTAAGCCGTTTGTCGCGGCTGTCATTTGTAGATCTTTGGCAGTCGTTACGGATAGTCAGAAGCCAGATAATCTGACACCAGTCTTGCCAATGAGTACCGTGTTACCCAGTTAATGGGTTGTGGCGGTCTGGTAGGCAGCCGCTCCACGTAAAATACTGGTATTCAGCTGAATCCGGTTTGACTGGAAGCCGACCCCAATATAATTGGGAAAAGGCTAGGCAGATGATGATTTACGATACCTCCTCGATGTTCTAGTAAGTAAGTAACTTTATAGACTTGCTTTTATAAGTTTCTTTATGAATGTGGCGTAATTAACTTCTGATAGTTATTGACTTTTAAGTATCTTAATTGTTAGCAGATGTGGTCGTCAATTTTCATCTTTGATGTTTTTCGATTTCAGCCGATTTTTAGGGTTTCGTAGTCGACAAGGAACCCTTATAGTTCCGTCATGTCCGTCTGTCTGCCTGTCTGTCCGTCCGCGGTCTAGGTCAGAGATGCTTTAATTAAGAATTAAAATAGAAAATTATCACAGCTAAGTAGGCTTTTCGATTTAACGAGTAATAGTCAACTTAAAAATGGAACTAGGTAAATAAAACATTCCTAATAATTCCATAGAAAATGACTTACAACCAATTGAATTTGTAATTTTATATAATAAGTAGGTACATTTTACTATTTTTCTGACATGGTTTAGGAGACGGGTAACTACGGAACCCTACACGATGCGTGGTCCGACACGCACTTGGCCGGTTTTACTTTATCTTTTCTTATTCTTTGAAAGCCGGAAGGACCTTTTGATTTTGAGTTAATTATTTCTTTGTATCCTCTTTTTCTGTTCTACAGCTAAGCATCGAAAAAATCGAATCAATGGGGTGAGTGCCCAACACTGGCAGCATAGCCACGTTGAATGGCACTGCTGATTTCTTGGCTGAAAAAAAATACCAAAGTCCAATTCCACAAATTTTTAAATTTGTACGATGTGCTTGAAGTATTCGCTTAGCATATGTTTTTGCAAAATTAAGGTTTGTGTCGAACGAGACGATCGACTATGATTTGAGATCTTAGTTTATCAGGTATTTTCACAAAAAATATTTCTAAAATCTTCGAAAAACTTCACAAAAATCGAATTGGAAAGTACCTACTTACCTTATGTTTTAGAAACATAGAAAAAAAACCCGTTTATTCCGCCAGAAAACGTGACAGATTACAAATGTAGGTACTATCCCTATATGGCTTTTGCCCGCAACTTCGTACGCTCATATCCCGTTTTTTCCCGTTCTCGTAGGAATTTCTGGCAATTCTCTCTTAGTGCTCCTTTACACTCCCCAAGGAACCTATGTACATGCCAAATTTCAGTTTTCTACGACCTGTAGTTTCGGCTGTGCGTAATCTGCCAGTCACAGAAGAGTTTTAAAACGGATTATTTTTAAACGGCTTTCCATCATCATAAAGAAAAATGTAAAATCAGTTGTTCGTATTTTTTTTTTGAAAACATGTTAACTTTGTTTGACCTAAATTCTTTATTATTTTTTGAAATCGCAAATGATTGAGAGTCAATCAGTTAGATGTTCGAATGAAACTCTAACTTATGACATTTGATAAAATATTCGTAGGTATTTTATTCGAAGGTGAAAAAGCAAATTTCAAAAATATTATTGTCATCAATGACAATTTAGATTTGTTTTTTCACAAAACAAAAATCAAATGCATGTACATTTGTTTTTTGTTTTATGGATGGGAAATCATCAAATGACTACTTCCACTCTGGGCGGAGCAGAAGGGAGTGTCAGACTCTTGCTGACTAAAACCCAACCCCGTTCCCTCCTCCTAATGCCTCTGCGTTCCAGGGCCGCGGTGACTCTTTCGAAAAAAATCCGCAACCCTGCCTTGTGGGTTTATAACATGCAGGTTACTACAATATCCAATTTTATTCTAATCTCGTATTTCCAGGGACTGTCACAGTTCGAGCCGACCTTTATTACCAGAAGGCACTTGGATCATGATTGTCCCACATAACCACGCCCTTTCCATTGGCCCTGACAAACACATTTGATTCAAACGCATGAGACGGCTCAGCTCTTATATAATCTAGATAATCGTACCTGTATGTTGTACCAGTATGTAATATTAAATTGTCGCAAGTTTTTATTGAATTGTTGGGTTAAGGTCTGTTTTAGTTTATTTCCACTTATTTTAGATTATTTTGCGGCAAAATAGCTGAGAGCATCAAACAAAATATCAACGATTTCTAATTCTACTAATGTCGTAATGAATATCTGTCGATTATGAGCATGAGCTGGACTCAACATGAGGTATTAAGGCTTTACTGGGTACTCGGCAGAAGTGTCGCTGGATAATATATACTAGTGGTCCCGACAGACGTTGTCCTGTCCGAACGTTTGTTTTGTGTCTGACGAAAAATTATAGAAATCGATTGCAGCGCCACCTACCGGGTGCAATTGTGAATCTAAACCATTCTCGAATCCCCTTGAACATACACAAAAGATTTCATCAACATCGGTCCAGCCGTTTAGGAGGAGTTCAGTGACATACACACGTACACAAAAAATAATATATTATGATATGACTAGCTTTTGCCGGCGACTTCGTATACGCATATCCCGTTTGCCCAGTTCCCGTTACTATGTAGCCCATTCCTCATGAATGGGGCCATCATATACAAAAAAGAATTTTCAAAATCGGTTCAGTAGTTCCAGAATTTACAACCTCACACACTTTACCTCTTTATAATATTATAGTATAGATAAACTCCTCATATACGTGATTGCTCTAAACCCCATCTGGATATATGGCGCCAGGGTCCGCCTGCGACTCCATAATCATAATCCAAAGAGCCAAAGTCAAACAACAACAAATAACAAACTAACGGATCAAGAGGATCAACATCACCTAAAATTGAACACAGTGAAGGAAAGTAAAATAAGTTCATAAGCAAGCGGTTCAGCTCACTATTACAGAATCGCCTAAAGAGACGTCGAATACAACTTAATCTTTGATAGCCTACAATGAGCTACCGGGTACAAAGAGTCAATCTTAATGGAGACTTGACTCTGTACGACTCAATCTAAACTAGCGAATCTGATATAGCGGCATCAATACCGCCACATGAAATACTAAGAAACGAAATTTGCACTGCAACAAAAAGAACCGCAACGGGCCCTCTACGACGAACTAACAACGAAATCCTGCATCGCGCAAGCAAAATTCTCCGTGCGATTTGAACATATACAACAGTCCGAATATTAACTATCGGGCAGTTGCCCACCAGACACAACAACCGTCTGGTTCGGAGGATCCTCCCATTTTTCAGTGGAGATGTGCGGGAGTTTACTCTCTGTACCGCATACCTCCATATGCTTATAGTCTTTGTACTGATTACATGATAAGAGAAGACGAAAAGGCATGCGAGAGGGACGCCTTCTTAGCAGATAAGGAGTATTTGACATAATATTTCTTGGTTAAATCTGCTATAACACTGAGCTGAGAGTACGCCAGAAAAATAAGGGACTTCAAATACTCGTACAAAGCGTTCCGGGCGCGGACGCGCACTACAGCCCCGCGACGTTTAGTATATTTTGTTCCTTTGACGCCATACATTTTATCTTGTCAGCGCCCTGTCCGCTTTGAGTATCAAGTCCCTAAGAGTCTAATTCTAAGGATATTAAGATCTTAAAGTAAAACATGCACTGAGCTTACTTAAACCCACTAAACCATCAAATGGATTATAAAATGCGAAGTGTGGTTCACACAAATATCGTTAAACGACTTAAGGACTCTAGCAATATCGATCCATGAGCACAAATTGCACTTACTACGATTATAATCCGCTTGGAAGCACCTTGGCTTTATGAATTTAATCTCATCTCAAAGTTGCACATTTTAGCGCACTATTGAGAAAGCTTTGTTTACTTGTTTAGGGATCTGGCGCCAAGTTAGTTTAGCAACGCATTTTTTTAGGGTTCCGAACGTTCGTATGAAAAACCATACCTTTTTATCGATCCCGATCACTCGGATGTCTATGGCAGCCAATTTGTTCTAAATTACTAGACCAAGTCAACTGATATTTACATTTTATGAACTTCTGTAACGTAAGGTAAATAAATACATTTTGAGAGTATGGAGTCACTTTTAGGAGAAAAAGCTGATTGATTGTTTACAGTGGACTGATCACGCGCTGTTAGTAAATCATCAATTGTCCGTAATCCGCATGCCTCCCCGGTATCATGATTGTCTCCACCTGAAAGCTATCAATTCCACCACCAGAACTTCAAACCGATTTTCTTCTTTCAGGTCCCATTAGCAGCTCTCAAGACGATCTAAGAATTAGTGACGACATCGTCTCTTTTGAATCGAAAAGGTATGTTCCTTCTTGTGAGAAATGTCATTTATATATATTTTTCATTTTGTTCGGCCAATATTTGGTCACTTGGACCGCTCTGTAGTTAGCCTCGTGCAGGTTCTGGAAAGTGCAGGTGATTGAGAGTAAAGGGCCAAAAAGTAGGTGGGGCATATCTTGCGGCTGGGCTCCACACTAACACTATGTTTGGGCTGGATCTACGATACTCCATTTGGCCACATTGTTTCTACAGTAGCCAACAATAACCAAGAGAGCATTTTGAAAATCTTCGAAATTCGTTCATTCCCAAGCAACGTAAACAGAAATTTGCAATATTATAGAACATACATCCACGTATATATGTTCTATGATATTGCTAGTTCATTTTTTTTTCTAAGGCTAAGAGCGCCTAAAGCCTTTGAAAAATACACAGTTTAAAAATAACGGAACACGAGAATCCCCCTTCACTTGCATTCAAAATGTTGCAAGATAAAGACAGATCACACGATCGTAGCGGTGCGCTGCGAACATTGTAAATGTGTTGTTATAAGGCAGGTGCACATGCACGTCTGACGAGGCATTATAATGTATGTTTGTGAGTCACATGATTAATATTTTGAGGTTTGTGTGTTTATGGCATTGCCTTATGGAAAACTGTTACTAAGAAAATTGTTTACAGTTTTAGGTTATTAACGTGATTCTAGCCTTTTGTTTACTTTGTATTTTATCGACTTCTAGTATGGTAACCGTATTTTATTGCTACATGTTTTATAATAACGCAACGTAATGATCAAGCCTAAATGCAATATGTGCTTATAAAAACTTGCCCGATAGGAATTCCTTTGGCAAAATTACTAACTTCCATACAAACTTTCACTAACTGTTTTTTTCCCCTTGGGAGATTAAAAGAAAATCAATCTGCTCACAAAGTTTCATGTGTCCAGTCCTAGGTCCAGAAGTTTAAGAATTTTATGATGAAGATTGTTTCTATTTACCTATCCTAGATGGTTTTCTCCTTTTTTTACCGATGGGTAATCATCAAATGACTTCTTCCTCTCTGGGTGGAGCAGAAGGGAGTGTCAGAGTCTTACTGACTAAAAACCATCGATATTTCTCGAAATGCCCTTTGCGTTTCAGGGCCGCGGTGACTATTTCGAACCAATTCCGCAAATGGTTTTCTCCTTGCGTCTATTCTAAAGCCCCTTAGAAATGGTAACTATTTGCAAAAAACCTTTATGTCTTTTTTCTGACGCCTCGCAATAGTGTGTTCTCAACTTAAAACAGGCCGAACAAGTCGCTAAATGCTAGATTCATATTCGATGTGCATGTTAACATACAAATAATTGTTATTGGTAAGATCCTTAACACAAAAAAATAAGAACAGAAGGTCTACTGTGTGCCTTGCCAAGCATAAAGTACGATTTTATCGAAAGGATAACCAGTCAATGAAATAGGTAAAGGATGAGTTCCTTTACCTATTTCATTGACTATTTTTACAAACTTTAAAGAACATCTGAATCGTTTTCTGCCTTCGATATTGAAACAAAGGATCTTTAAAGAGTACCAAAATGTTGTAAGATTTGTGATAAACTTAAGTAATTCAATAAACAAGTATAAAAAAATTAATGAAACTTTTCTAGCTACAGTCTTTCGATTTAGATGGTATTTTGTATAATAATACGGCCAAGGGTGCTTATGTCCGCAGTCGCCCCACGACTTGGCTCATATAACATACTAGTTTCTGCCAGCGGCTTCTGTCCGGAAGTGAAAGTCGAACTTAAAATATTCTATATCGTATTTAAAGACATGGTCAACCCCTGTGCCAAGTTTCATCCAAATTCGTTCAGCCGTTACGACGTGAGGAGGTGACAAACAAATAGATAGACGGAGTGGCTTTTGCATTTAGAAATATTAGTAAGGATGTTGGTCGGGCTTCGGGCCGTGGGAAGGTGGAGTGAGTCCCAAAAATTGCTATTTATTACGTTGCTAGGTTTCTAAAGTTTTTCGAATAATTTTTCTGCTCCTTTTTACAAAATGGCCAGGCACTCTACACTTTAAACCAGGAGGTCTTTCGTTTCAATCGTTATGTAAATTTTAAGAAGGCTAAATGTTCCCGTCGTCATTAAATTATGCATTAATGTGTATTAGTAGCATAATCTTAAATAAGGAACCTGTATAAGGCGTTGTATTATTCGAAATTTATATGTAATCATATATGTGAAGATTTGTAGCAGAATAGTGGAAGCCATGAAATGATATTTGATCTTTTCCTGTTAAGATTCCTGTAGCAAATTCTTTACTGTGATTTTTCCGTAATCTCTAGGTAATTAAATAAAAGACATTCCTTCAACTACACTTTAATATGATTTAATGCACATTAGCCAACTGACGATTTACGCCTTATAAGACAAATGATGTGCTGGGCTTGTACCTTTTAATTCTGGTGACATAGAGACTAAAATAAATTTAATCGAGGGATAAGTACAGATTTCTTTTATGTGATTTAAGATGACTGCTAACAAATATTTATCGTAACCACAAGAACTCACAAGCAAGCAACAATGCTCTTTTTGGCATATTTCCCAACTAACTTTATCTCCAGCCTCTTCCGGCCAATCCGTCAGGAATACGTCCAAATCGTCACGCCAGTTTTGGTTACGACTGCCCGGGTGTCAGCACTGTGAGGATCGTGATCGCAGAGCACCTTCAGGTCCTCGTCGAGGGGATCGGCGGCGGTGAGCTCTCGCGTCCGGCCCTGGTTATATCCATAATCCAGAGCGAAGAGGCTTGGGTAGCGATCACCTCCTTCTGTGAAGCAGTAATGCTAGCGAAGGAGGCTGCGGGCCACGCGAGGTAGAGAAAAAGCCTTCGCTCCAACCTCCGCAACAGAAGAAGACGCCCCGGATGTCGGGAGTCGCAGGGCGATCCCCGGGCCACCGTAGGCGCGGGCCTGCGGACGGCGAGCGTTGGGTGGCTCGCTGTCCGTTCACAACCAGGCCCGGGTCGATGGCGCGTTGTGTTCACGCGCGCCTCAAAGAGATGTCAGCAAAGGAGACGGGGTTCGCTAGGGCCAGAGCCTGCCAGGCTTGCGGAATATGTTCGAATGAGTCACCGCGGCCCTGGAATGCAAAGGACTTTAGAAGGAACACGAATGGGGTTAAGTCAGTAAGAGTCTGACACGCCTTTCCGCTCCACCTAGAGCGGAAGAAGTCATTTGAAGTCTTTACATCCTTAAAAAAAAATGTTTCAAATACGACATCCGTCTTCACCACGTGACAAGCTTAACCCATCTGTTCCCGAGCATCCTGTTAATGCAAGAAGGGAGACAAAAGGTAAACCCGTCAACAGCTATAGAAGTCAATTCCGTCATTTAAGACCACCACACTCAACCACCAATTAAAATAACCTCTAAAGATGCGCCAGATTTATCAGTAACATTACAAACTGGAAACAAGTTATCGCCACCGTCGCATCAGCTTATAAACGTCACAACAGAACCCCGTTACAAACGTCCCTATCATATTTTATGTCACACATAAACTATCACAGCATTACTATTCAAGAGGTCAGGACTGTAGCATCCTCTTTAATAAGTGGTACAGCCTCATCACTCTTACTGACCCTACCTGAAACAGGTTCAAAATCAAACTAGACGATTATAACTAACTGTTACTGCACAGATTCCAGTTATCCTACAACCAGCAATTTGGTAAACTGTCAACTTCAATTCGCTATAACTTCTTACATTTTACATAGTTCAAAACTATCTGTGACAGGGAATATAAGTAGGAGACTTGGCAACATGTAAATGTGTTTACTATCTATGTTTAGAATCGTATATTTTAAGTTCTATGGTGTATAAAAAGGCCAACAGTATTGCTTAGTGCTGTATTATTGGGCGAATCTGCCCACGAGTGGTCGATTGGCGTTTGTTTTGCATTTTATTCAAGGACTTGGGTGTACCGTTGCAGATAACACATGTCATATGCTACCGCTATGGTTATCTGTTTGGGACATGCCACAGAGCAAAGAATTACTGCACTGGAGCGAATATAGATGCCATCTATTTATCTATATACCATCAATGGTCGTGTGTTAGTCTTGCAAGAAAATGGGTCGACCAATTTGGTTAATTTTGTTTTGTTCGCCTAATATCTGGGATGGTTTAGAAAAAAAAAGATACAGACAATCAATTTTCGGCGGTACGAAATTCGGGTCATAATATAGTTACTGATAAAATGAATCATGTATATTCATAAACGCGACATATACCCTAAGTTCTTGCTGTCATAGCCAAAGTCAAAATTATCGAGGCCTTGTCTGTTGTAGTATTTTTAACCCAAAGGTTGACTGGTATAGAATGCTGTTGCATTAAGTCCACCCATGTACCACTCCTGTACATAAACTTAAAAAAAAGTACAATTTATATGAGAAAATGATGGCACTCAGTGGCTTGCTTGGTGTGTAAGGAAAGTTAAGTGTTGGCTATCCTGTCCTTAGTTGCCATCGAGGCGTTTCGGTGCTCTGTAGCTACATATGTTTATCTGTTTGAGTCATACTATGCGGTATTGAAATAAGGTTGTATAAGTATTATCGTTACGGAAAATTGTGAAAGGAGTGGGCGAAAAAGGCGTTATCCTATAGTCTATGACTTCGGGATTTTGCCTCTAGATATCTTTGATCCATAATAATGCTTACGCTTCCAGCAAAGCTTGTACAGATTTCATTTCAATGCGTTGTTTTTGTGCAAAACCGCGGCTTTTCTCTTGAAGGCGCTTTCTAAACGACAGCTGGTCGATGGCTGTCTTTAAAATTACATTATGCTGTTATTTGCTGAGGGAAACTATCGAGGTTGTGATTTATTAGCAATTATTTCCTGTTTAGTTTGTGGAGGAAGGGCAACTTTCCGTGTGTATGACTTCAAATCACATCGATTCAGTAGCCATTTTAAGACCATAGGGGCTTGTGGCTAAGAAAAAACAGCCGCACAAGTCGATCTTCAAAGTTGTATGTATGTATGTATATGTACCCGCAAAATTGCAGACTTCGTAAGAATGTTATAAATCTGTATTAGATTTCTCGATATTTATGAAAAAAATCGTTTTGTATGCAAATTCAATAGTTTCCAATATATCCGTGTCTTATTAAGAAAAAATTGTTTACAATTTCAAGCGATATTTTACTATCTTACGGCGTTTGCGATTTTCCGGTGACATATATACACTTCTGGACACATCTATTGGCCCACCTTAGAGTTTAGGTTTCGATGGCCCCTACCGAAATATGATTGCTAGATTGAACAAAAACTGTTGATGCAGTTTTAAACCTGATACATTTTACCATCTTTTTCGATCGTATTGTTTTAAATTTGAATTCAGAATACCATACGACATGGAGCTACGCCTAACAAGTCGGATATGCGCCTTGTTAAAGGCAATTGATTTTTGAATAAAAAACATGTTTTATCAAATAAAGGTTTAATTTAATAACGCGTGTTGCCTCCATGGGCATCTACCACAGCTCTCATACGATTAGGCATAGAGTTTATCAACCGCTCTATGCAATTTTGAGGGATCATCTCCCATTCCTCTTCTATGGCAGTTTTCAACTCCTGCATCGTCTGGGCAACTGGCTGACGAGCCCTAACACGTCTTTTTAGCTCGTCCCACATGTGCTCAATGGGGTTCATGTCTGGGCTTCTGGCTGGCCAGTCCATAACTGTGATGTTCACATCCCGAAGATATTCCCTGACGATGCCGGCCGCATGGGCTCTTGCATTATCATGCATAAAAAGGAAATTTGGGCCCACATAGTCCGCGTATGGTATCACGTGAGGTTCTAAGCACTCACGAATGTACCTTTCAGCATTTAATGTTGGCAGCCGTGGTCCTGTAACAACCTCAAGTTGAGTTTTGCCGCTCGCGGATATACCGCCCCAGACAGTCCATGAGCCACCGCCATAAGCAACCCTCTCTTCAAAGCAGCATTGTGCGAAACGCTCTCCCTTACGTCGGTAGACCTTCTTCCTTCCATCATTGCCATGTAACACAATTTTAGACTCATCAGAAAAGAGTACACGGCTCCAATCTTGCTGTGTCCAATTTAAATGACTGCGTGCGAAATGAAGGCGCGCTGTTCGGTGGGCTCGCGTTAGTTTGGGCCCATTAGCTGGCTTGTGTGGTACCATATCGCGTTCTTTTAACCTTCTCCGAACAGTTCGAGCGCTCACAGATACTCCGTGGAAGTCGCGAAGTTGGTTTTGTATCTCAATGGAGGTAAGGTGACGATTTCTCAAGCTGGTCGTCACGATGAATCGATCCTGCCTTTCAGTTGTGACCCGAGATCGTGGCCTTCCTTGGCGACGAACAAAGCCGCCAGTCTCTAGGTACCTCCGATAAACATTTCGGACCGCAGATCGACTTAAATTAAGTTGAGCACTCACGTTTCTTTGGCTGTGTCCGGCCTGAATAAGTGCCACAGCTTGGGCGGCGACTTCAGGTGAAGTATCCATAGATTATTGATAGAACCTCACCTTAATGTTAAGAATAAGTAATGTTTGTTGCAAAACCAAAGATATCAATCACTTTTTCAAGAATTAAATCCAAGTAAACCAATAAAACCAAGTTTTCTTAGTATTCGATTGTTTGATATCAACAAACAGGCTCCAAATTGTCTTTTGTTTCTTTAAATTCTGTGTTCGAAATTCAAAAAAAGACTATTGAATGAAATTGTGAATGTGCCAGGTTCAAAACTGCATAAAAACTTTTTGCTCGACCTAATATAAAATTTTAGCTAGGACCAAACGAAACTGAAAATACAAGGTGGGCCAATAGATGTGTCCAGAAGTATATAAATCGGGCTGGTTCCCGCAACTCCACGACTAAGCGCATATTTTGCGTGCAGGTGGGACAAATGTGTCATTTGATTCACACCAGCTCCCCAAGGAAGGCCAGCAACGCCATAGTGTTACCAACTATCTCACTGAGGGTAGCTGTGTTTCCGATCGTGTATCGATCTTCAAGGTTACACAATGCTTGCTGAGCTCATTTCAACAACATTTTCGCATAAGTATGCTTGTTCTACTAGAGTTGATTATGTGACGTTTTATCAGTTTGTAATATTGTATGCTTGGGCTGCGTTTCCACCACCAGAGATGTGTGAGGATGCATATCGAGGGATGTGTTTGTTACGCTACGCATCCTCGCACATCTCTGGTGGACGCAGCTTATGACGGATTTATTTTGCCATTTAGTCAATCGTCCTCTTACTTACTGTTCTAAAGTTTTTAACCGCTCTGTTGGTCGCGCGGTCGCAAGCGCGACTGCCGAGCATGGAGTCCTGGGTTCCATTCCCAGGTCGGGCACAAAGTGTTATTGGGTTTTTCCAATAGGAATTTCTCAGTGACAGCCCGGAGTTTGGAAGTTGGTGGTGTGATACCCCCGTGCCTCGGAAAGCACGTGTCGGGTTACCGTCCCATCGGAATATAAGAGTGATGGAAGAGGGAGTGCAATTGTGTTTGCTCACACACTTGTGTACTTACCTATAATATGTCCCGCGCCGATGGCTAGTCTCGGTTGAGATTAGTCGACATGGCCGAAATCGGTACAAATCGGTCGGGAGGGCTATAATATTACAAAGTTTGAATGGATGGATGTTTGTTATTCAATCATGCCGGAACGGCTGAACAAATCCGGATGAAATTTGGCACTCAGATAGATTAATCTCTGGAATAGCACATTGGCTACTATTTTATATCGGGAGTATGCTCCTTTGATATAATTTCCGATATTCACGCGGGCGAAGCACTAATTATTTTTGGCTACGAGCTGTTACGGTATAATGAAGTCCGCCATAGCGTAGCTAAATAGCTTGCTAATAGAGCTCAAAAAAGACAGTACCTAAGTTTAACACGAATGCACCTTCTGTTTGAGAACCTCATAAGTTCATGAGAAAACCCGAGGTGTGAACAATAATAACGATACGACACATAATAATTTGTATCCATATGTTTTTTCTCACGAGGGAACAGTGACGCATTGTATGACGTTTCAATTAAATTCAATTAACTGGCACCTTGACCACATCCTTCTTTGGATAGGCCAATTGAATATTGAGTTTGAATTCTGGCCTATGTCCAGCACTGGAATTGGCCTTCGACACCATCTTTTGAAACGATGAATAAAGTTTTACACATAGTTTTAAGGGTTCCGCACGTCCGAAAGCAAAACAGAACCCTTATAGAAATCGTCCGTCCGTCACAGCAGCCAAATTGCTCTTAAGCTACTAGGCCAGGGATGGCGAACCTTTTTTGGCGAACGTGCCATTTTCATTACAAAAATAATTTTTGCCATGACGTGTCACCAAAAATCTTGCTTGGTGATACAATGGACAAAAAATAACACTAGACGCTATTAACTTAACTCTTATTTTTGTTACTATAAATTCATAAAGCAATCTTAATGCCAATCAGCTTTGTGTTCAGCATGATTTCTGTTGTTGCTAATCACTCAAGATGCTAAGTAATCTTGTATAAGCGTCCCCAAATTATTTTGCTGCGTGCCACGACTAGCACGCGTGCCATAGGTTCACCATCCCTGTACTAGGCCAATTCAGTAAATTTGGTGCAAATGTGAACTTAGACTCAAAGACGCGGAACGTCTTGAAATTAATTTTGAATATGGGGTCACTTTTTGGGAAAAATAAAAGTTCTTTAAACTGTGCTGTGCGACATTCACATGTCAAATGAAAGGTTTTTGTTATGAGGGTCTGTAAATATTTTTTAATGTCCTTAATAAACGCTTAAGACGGGTTGGAATCAATTCTGCCCAAACATTGTACACTCAACCATAACATTTTGCTAGGCAGCGGCCGATACTTGTACGAGTGATAACGACCTACGACATAGTATTTTACAACATGATTCACGCAAGTAGGTTAGTACGAATAGTATTCAGAATTGTATACAAGATTATTGTTATGTATCTCTTTATCTTTATACTGTTTACACGTTGTAACGTAAAAGGTTTTTAACCGGATTTGCAGAGAATATGCTATGCAATGACGGGGACAACTTGTATTCAATGTAGGAAATATGTTTGTGTTTCAGAAGTTCATGAACTCTTTAGGGTTCCGAACATCCGTAACAAACGGAAACCTTATAGGATCACTCGGGTGTCTGTCTGTCTTTCTATCCGTCTGTCACAACCAATTTTCTCCGAATCTACTGGACCGATTCTATTGAAATTGCGTACACATATAAACTTCTGTGACCCAAATACGGACCCGTTACGTAAATAAATAAATTTTGTGCCCCAAATGTAACCCCCATGTCACATTTGGGGCACAAAAAAGAAAATAAAAGAAAATGTTTTTCAATCTGCACTTTGTGACATATCAAATGAAATGGCTTATTGTGGGGGTTTTAATTATAGATTTTCCTAATTTTTAAATAGATAGTTTTGAAGTTATTCACGGAATAGACAGAAATGACCTTTCCCCTCCCTTATCTCCGAAACTATAATATTGAGCCTATAATTTTGAAAAAAAAAATAACACAAGAATGAAATTCGTTCAGAACCCTTTGCACGCGAGTCCGACTCGCACTTATTCATTAATAGGCTCGATTGACAACTATAAGTGATGATGTCGGAGACGATGGAGCTTGCCTGGAAGTATCCAGCAGTGCTATTCTGTAAACATGTCGAAGTGAAGGCCTGGGTGAAGTAATTACGAGGTGAGCTGTCAATCCATGTAATCAAGATGGATTGACAGCTCACCTCGTGATTTATTCACCTAAGCCTTCACTTCGACATGTTTATAGAATGGACCGGCTGTCAATCCATATAATCATGACGGAATGACAGCTCACTTCATGATCACTTCACCCAAGCCTTCACTTCGACATGTTTACAGAACCGACTGGCTGGGTACAATACCAGTAGACGTTGAAACTGTTATTGGATTTGCCTTTTGAAATTTCTTGATAGCAGCTCGGAGTTTGTGACCGAATGATGGTAATAGACTCGCCCCTATTCATCACCATTAAACTCGAAAACTGCCGAAAAGATTTCCATACGGTTTTCACCCAAGGACGAAGGATTCATGGGGAAGGTTTCAATGTCTGATTCATTAAGGTTTCGTTTAAATTGGATAAAAAAAGGCGAAGATTGTTGAAGATGTTGCCAAAAATAACGCCGACTAGGAGCTTATAATTGATGCTTTACTACCCGTTCAAAGCCAGGGCGAGTTATTAGTACAGTATATAAATACTTACATGAATACGATCTTGAATTTTCCGGTGTCTTACGATTGAAGTTTCAAGAAATCCATAGACATAGATTATAGATGTTTTTTTTTTGTTGTAAATTAGTAATCACAAATTCACGCCCAGCTCTTCCTATTAAAATCGCTATTAGTTTCAGTACATAAATATATTTTTGATTACCCTTGAGAGCCTACAATGGCGTTAAAATCCGGTTAACAATAGTTTCTTATTAGGCATTTTTATTTTTATTCTTTTCGTACGCACTTTTTACGTCAAGGACAGTCAGTGGTCTGTGATTCACTCTGTTTTTATAATCTTTTACGAGAATGTTTGAAAAATGATTTAATTTTCTGTACATTTTAAGGTATATTCTATCTTTTTGCTGCTGAGAAGCTTTATTGAAGCAGAGATTGAGTCATGATTTCGTTGTTAAGTCGTCGATCTTTTTGTATTTTGTAAAAATACGATTATTAAAGAGAAGTTAAAACCAGTTTTATAGGCCTTTATATCTAAAAAGTAACACTTCCAATCGAAGCCTTTTTTTGGTTCATGAAGCTCCCGCAGTCAGGAGCGACGCAACAATGCGAAAAATCTTTGTTATAGAAATCTTCTACGGGTACCTAAATTATTTGCAGAACAGTTGCAATGAACACGTTGCTACATCGTTGTCGCATCGTCGCGTCTGTCTGCGGGGATCTTACAGCTAAATTCCTCCCATATTTCACGATGCACTAAACTCTATACTTTTAAAACTGAAAGTAAATAAAACCATTGGCTCACCACAGCACTCTCAAGTACTCACGACTAAGGTACTGTTATATTACGATCTAGACACGAAGTCTATACTTTGCTACTCGAACAGTTAACCTGATAAGTGGTTGTAGGACCTTAATATGTACGGCCCACAAAACAAATGAGTTGGTCTCGTCATATTTGGTTTCTATTTGCGCCACTTTTTCTTCTTTTTTCCCGGCTAAACTAGGAAGTGGTGACGGGCGCGGGCGTTCTTGGGGACTGTCTTCATGTAATTTTTTTCATATATAAGTCATCTATGTAAGATATAATAATAAGATAAGAAGTAAGATGTCATGTATCTCATTGTATTATATAATGGTATCCTCGTGGTAAGGTCTCTAGATCAATTCAATGATGTTAATTTCTTAGGTGCATCCCAAATTATTTTGTTGACTGTACCCATGATGACTTATGTCGTAATGTGGGAAGCTAGGAGTTCCGAGAAATAAGGTTTATAGACGGAATTAATGATGAGAAAATCGGTTCTGGTACTTGTAGACAAGTGTTACTGAATATTTGAAAGACTTCGATCTGTTGTTTCTTGAGGAACTTCAGTTAGAAATGTGTCTGCAAATCTTGATGCCAAGTTAGTGCAGCAGGTTATTATAGAGTAGATTTTTCTATCGAAACTTCTTTGAACATTTGGTGATCTTAGGGTAACTTGCATCTGCCAGGGTTGCGGAATTTGTTCGAAAGAGTCACCGCGGCCCTGGAACGTAAAGGGCTTTAGAAGGAACACGGATGGGTTTTAGTCAGGAAGAGTCTGACACGCCCTCCCGCTCCACCAAGAGCGGAAGAAGTAATTTGATGATTTCCCATCCTTAAAAAAAGGGTTACATGCATAAACCAGAGTTTTTATTTAACTTCGAGTTAGTTGATTACCTGGGGCATCATGTATGAAATATTTGTTATTTAACCTCGTGTTAGCTACTTAATCTGGGTATAGAGCTTTAAACCCAGAAAGCTCTTTTTGCCCAGCTTTAAAGTGAAACTGCAATGGTCCTAGTAGAGTTTGTGTTTGACAGACTACCTATACATAAATCTATTTAAAATATTGACGTTTTAAATTTCTTAAGTCGTAAAAGACACAAAATGCATTTTTATTTTTCATTGCTGACCCTGACTTTGCACAGTTAAAAACCATACGTGCAGTTTACGTAACATGTCAACATTTGAAATTTCACAAGGTTCCTGCAGGCTTTCTATCTACTCTCTAAAAAATAAGGAATATAAAGAAAGAGGATTAAAATCAGTTTTAGAAGTTTATGCACTTTTTAGGGTTCCGAACATCCGAAAGAAACGGAACCCTTATAGGATCACTCGGGTGTCTGTCTGTCTTTCTGTCCGTCTGTCACAGCCAATTTTCTCCGAATCTACTGGACTGATTCTGTTGAAATTGCGTACCCATATAAAATTCTGTGACCCAAATACAGTCGTTTTACGTAAATAAATAAATGTTGAGCCCCAAATGTGACATGGGGGTCACATGGGGGTCAAATAAGAAAATAATAAAAACAAGGTTTTTCAATCTGTACTTTGGGTTTTAAAAAAAAACAACACTTTTGACTTAATATTGTGACAGTCATTAATAGAAGGCTCATCAACAGCAGTAGATCACCAAGGCATGATATTGATAATATCGATGAAAACTGATTAATTAACGACATGGATTCCCATGCAAACCCCACGAGACTTACCAATCCTCCACACCCTATTGGCGCCATAACAAAACTCGATTAAACCGAATCATTTCGCTAATCAAATGCTTCTCTACACCGATATGCACCATCTCATTTAAAAATCGATATGTCACGCCGACATATACGAAATAATAGTAAAATATTTAGCAATTCGTTCCTTTTAGGAACGCCGGGTATTTCAACGGAACTGAGTATAATATTGCTGACACGCAACGGGTTCATTGGATCGAAGTATTTTTGGTATTTTAAAAGGTATGGTTCCTTGTTTTTCGTTTCGATCGTTTCTCATGGGATTTGTGTAAATTATTTGATTGGGTGAATGGGCATGAAAATTATACCATGATGAGAACAGGAATGATATGTTTATGGGATAGCGGACAGGGTGGTATCTAAACTTTGTAGGGATGTTTCCTGGCTTAAAAACAATAAATGATTCTATTTAGTCCGTCAGGATGATTATCGAAAAATATTGGATGCACCATCCCATTTCTTCCCGTGGGTAACGTAAGAGGCGACTAAGGGACTCACCAGAGAATGGGCAGCAGCATTCTCTGTACATTTCAACAGCTACACTTAGATCGCCAACCCGCCTGCCAAGCATGGCGATTATAGTATTAGCAGTGGACGTCTTTCGGCTGGAATTATGATTTGCTGATAGAACGTCACTTGGTCAGTGTCTTCGGGGAACAATCGCATGAATCTATTTTTGCTAGAAGAAGTGCTTAGTATTTCTCTCCCGTGACTTATTGCCGAACATTGTATTGTAGTTGCTAATTGCCAAGGGATTTTCATGCTTCATGTTTCGGAATTAAGATTAGTTTTAGCTTGTCCTGTCTGCCAATGCGGATAGCCTCTATGTCGATAGAATTCATTGTCATGCTAATTCATTTCTGCGTAGGGCTGCTAGCTTTGATTCTGGCTAAGTTAGATTTAATGGAAAGCTATAGTTTTTATTAGTACTCATTGATGGAGTTAAATTAATCAATGATGGTGTGGTTTCTCCTGAAAGTGAAGCAGTTAACAGAGAATTAAGAATTGGGAGCTCTAACTAAACAGATATTTGAAGAGCTGAGATTGAAATGTTTAATACTTGGTTTATGACAGTTACCGATTATGACAGTTAATTTATTGATAGAGAACTAAAAAAGAAAACTTAAAGCCGAGTCTCATGGGCCACTATTTATCTCGAGAAAATAATACAGTTCCTCAGGCCACGGGAGCGAAGCCACGTGGCAAATCTAGTTATGAATAAGTTCGGAAGTATGAGACTTTTGGCAGGAGTTCAGGCCTCTTGATCATTTTATCGAGCCATCGATGAGAAAAGTGTCAATGATGCTGGATCATTCTTTCTGTGTAAACCCTTGATAGAAAGTGGCATTCATTCCTACTGATATGTATCCTCATAAATGCTTTTGAGTTCCAATACAATACTTACTTCTGGTATTACTAAAACCATTTGTGTATGGCTAAAATGGTGGTTACAATTTTGCCTGACGTTCGTGCTTCACAGGTATACTTTATCTACAGTGTACATTGTGTTCCTATCGTCCATTACTGCTACTACTAGGAACTTGTCGTGCAGTTGGTAATGACTTCCTCTAACCACAGAAAACCCTGGAAATATGCCAGGAATAAGGTTAATAAAGTATTAAACTAAATACAACTCGTAAACTACCTACATAGCTTAAAATAAGGCTGTATTTCATGTAACAAAGGCACTGGCCACTTTTTGGTCAAGCTCGTGTTTTAACGAAAGATTAAAAAACCGGTCAAGTGTCAGACCACGCACAGTGTAGGGTTCCGTAGTTCCTGCCAGGGTTGCGGAATTTGTTCGAAAGAGTTACCGCGGCCCTGGGGGGCTACTCTCTAAGCCCGAAGTCCGTAGTTTCGGGCGTATTCTAGTCCGTATCACCTAACCACTAAGAATGAATGACAATCTTGTTGTAATTCATGCTTAGTTCGGGTTCGGAACCAATCGTAAGTCCGTAGATGATACGGAGTAGAATACGCCCGAAACTACGGACTTCGGGTTTAGAGAGTAGCCCCCCTGGAACGCAAAGGGCTTTAGAAGGAACACGGACGGGTTTTAGTCAGTAAGAGTCAGACACGCCCTTTATCATGATTCGCCCGTCATTTGATGATTTCCCATCTTAAAAACAAAGGTTTCCGTAGTAGTACGTCACAACTACCGACTAGAATAGTACATTATATAGGTTGGTCAACTATTACTCATTAATTTATAAAGCCTACTTAACTGTGATAGTTTTTGGAACGAAGTTCCTTATGGCGCGTTGTGAAAGGGGGCTAGACGGAAAAAAATCATACGAAAAGTTGTGACGACACTTTTTTGATTGTCTTTTGTTTCTTTTATGTTTGAATTTCGAAGAAGAATGTGGTTTTAATTTCGAAATAAAGTGCCAAAATATAAGATACAAATATTTTGATAAAAGTAATTAATTAGACACTAATTTTTCTTTTAAATTCGTTATATAAGCTACTACCATGATTTTTTTCACGTCTCCAAAAATAACCGTTTAGCTGGCAGATTCTAACAAAAATGAGCATTTTAAAGCTTAATATTTCGCAAACGGATCCTTGGATGGAAAAATGGTTTTCGCACTCCCTCAATATTTTTAAACGACCTATCCAACGACCCACACCATGACATAGAATATAAAAAAAATTCATCGCCCCTTTATGTGTAGAGTACTGTAACACCAGGGACTCCGCTAGTGTTACTTATTATTATTATTATAAATGAAACTATATTGGAGATTTAAAACTTTAAAATGTATTTGGCATCTGCCTTTAACGAGGGCTGGTGCCCGAGTCCTAGATAAAAAACAAAACATATTATCACATTCGTATTTCAAATTCTTTTAGTTTTCACCTGACACTTCCAAAGGCTATCTTGTCTGCCAGAGACCTGCAGACAAGGATATCCTCTTTACAGTACCTACCCTAAAGTTTTACCACATTGTCGGCGTGATTAGTATGTGTACCCATATCAAATTTAATCTTTCTAGTGCTAAGCTTCTTTGAGCTAAACCGCGGACAGACAGACAGACGCGGCATGGCGAAACTATAAGGATCCCTTGTTGACTACGGAACCCTAAAAAGGTAGAAAGTTTTTATAAGTACATACTAATTATTTGAAGGTGGCCCAGTAGTTTCGGTCCCGACATGTATTGTGTCGGGTCAAACAAACCTAGACAGGCTCTTTACTTTGTATTATTAATGTCATCACCACTGCCCTCAAAAATGACGAATGAAAAAGGTCTTGAGAAAAACGGTATGTTGAAGGACCAATAATTTGAAGACATGTGACATCCACCAAACCCACACTGTGCCCGCGTGGCGTATTATGACTCACTTCCTCTCACGAAGAGGAGGTCTGTGTCCCAGCAGGAGTAACGTTATCAGTGGAGTACCTATGTAAATGTATGCCCAAAAGATTCAAAGTTGCTCATAAAATAACAAATTACAATAATTACTTAGTCGGTATTTAATATGCGAAGACCAACGAAAAGATGGGTGGAACTGTGTAAAAGATCATGTCTCGAAAAGGGGATGAGATGACAACTATAGATAAGAATGAAAGAAGACATTTTGAGCCAACGTCAAATAAAAAGTGTGATACGAAGATATTGGGCGACAGAATGAAGGGATACGTAATCAAAATCTTTAACATTTAATCCTTGTTATCGAACTGAGTGTCTAACTTAGGTCAGTAATCGCATAAAAACGTACTCAGTAAGCAATATGGCGACCCTACCTCCCAATGACGGCTCATTATGGCGGCCGGAAGTCGGGAGGGGGGCGACCGGAAGTGACGTAGCATGCGCGTGCGCTCAACCGCGCAGCCCCGCGCCCGCACAACTGACGCCATTATTATTTTTATCAATTTATCACTTTGTAACGGTTTTTAGGACTTTTTAATAACTCGTTCTGTTTTTGAATTTAGATTTTGTTACGTAAGTTGTGTTTGAATGTTTGATTGAAGTTTTTTTTTTGTGTGCGGTTGATGTTTCAATGCTTTTTGCTCTTTAAATTTAACTAGGAATCAGTGTGGTAAGGTCATGCAAATTATAAAACATTGTGATAATTATCACAAGTGAGAATACTGAATTCTTCAACATCGAAGGTTTTCTCAAAATAAGTCGGAATATGGCCATCTGTCTACTATAATATCTATACCTAACTTTATTTATTTTTTTGTCATTTGCGTCACACTGGTGTGCAAAATTATAATCCAACTGACAATTCGACTAGATGACTGAAAGTGTAGGTACCTATACAATCGAACACTAATCGCTCTTATAAAGACCAAAATATTCTAAATTTACCACGTGGCTTTTCGCCCCATATGTTCAACCTTTGACAATAGTTTTCGCTGATAGCATTTCATTTTTTAACCGACTTCAAAAAAAGGATCAGTTGGATTTTTTTTTGTTTGTTACCTCACCAACTCACCATGTCGTCATTTATGAACCGTTTAAAAAAATATTTTATAATGTGAAAGGACTATCCGATTGGTCCCATAGAAATTTCATCAAAATCGGTTCAATATATGTAGCAGGAAAAAATACGCAATTCCGTATTTTGCTTTCTTGTGACTTTACAGTGGTGTTGTTAAATACAAAAAAATACAACCGACAAAAAAACACAAGAAAGTATAAAACAACTTTAATATCTAATGTTTCGGTGTTTTTGGTTGTTTCTTCGTTTTTAACACCGACTTCCGAAATTAAGTTATTTTATACTTTGTAGTATTTTTGTTATTTCGAAGTCGGTTGTATTTTTTGGGTTAAAAAATTTTACGGCATAATTTTAAATGATGAGAAGAAAATAGGACTAGAAAGCGAGTAAAACTTCGACCAAGCTAGTCAAAATTCTACCAGCATTTCACCTCACACATTCTCCTCCAACCAATTAAAACAATGCTATAATAAATCTTGTAATCGTGTTATCGTTTCCATCACAAATGGTACAGAGAGCTTTCTCTCGACCTAGACCCTCGAGGGGTATAATTGCGGCCGGACGAGGCCCCGTAAATGCCTTCGGGACCTCACATTCTGGGACTTGTGAAGCTCGGTCGCTGGGAGAATCTGTGGTATTTGAAATTCAGGTCAAATTACTAAGATTATGATCTGGCTTTTGAAAGGGACTGAATTCTAATGAGTGTTGTATTTTTTATGGAAGTGTGTTTAATTGCTTTTTTACGCAGATTCGATCACGTGGTCTATATTGCAGGAACCGTACTATTCTTGAGATATAACGCCGGCTGTCGCTGAAAACCAGTGATATTATACAAGGTGTAACAGAAAAAACGTAATAACTCTTAAGGGGTCATTGTACTCATTGTTATGAACAACTTTTACTATGGGAACAACCACGAAATCGCGAAAAATCAGCTGTTCAGTACATTTTGTCGAGTTATGCGCACATAAATGTATGGGGGAGTCGATATTTTTTTTCGCGATTTCAGTGTACACGTTGTTCATAATGATGAGAACAATTACCCCCTAAGAGGTATTGCGTTTATTCTGTTACAGGTTGTATAAAAAAGAGGTAGATATCGCACTAGCACGCGCAAATTGGTGCACACAAATTCAGACAATCGTTGTAATTAGCCAAAGCTATCTCTTTCTGTATCATACGTTCCGTATTATCTATCGCAGTCGTACATTTGTAATAACAACGCAACAATTTCTAAACGCCGCTCAGTATGAACTTAGCGTATCTTTCCTTTATAATATCATTGGTTACTGCAGTACTTACATTAATAACGTGGCATACAAAGTAACATGAAATTATTTAATAAATTATTCCTGAAACCTACGACGCGACAGATAGTAACAATACCACTGTATAATTTAATATCATTATTGTCATTAACATGTCACCATGCAACATTATAATAATGCAACATTCATGTCACTACATGGCACCTATGTATACTTATACAAATACACACGTACATACACCCATGCATACATGTAATATAATGAATGCAGAAGTAACTTTGTCAGTCTGTGTGTTTGTTAATATCACGCCTAAACCACTAGACCAATTTTGATGAATTTTTGAGAGTGTTCGTGGCTAAATAATAACAGTCTCAATAGTCGATCGTTAATGGCTAGTTTACACAGTGCGAGCTAGCTGCAGTGCAGTAACTATCTTACGAGCTACTGCCATGTGCAAGTTGGATAGTCGCTCACCCGCTCGACCATACCGATTCCTTTGTGACTCGGATAGCACATTGAGCTGATTTCCTTGCTGTCATTTGCACATTTGTTACGGGATATCTGACACAGTCTTGCCATGGGGTATCGTGTTACCCAGTTTCTGAGGTCAGATGAGGCCGACACTTCAGGTAAAATACTTGGTACCTACTCAGCTACATGCAATTTGACTTTTTTCTTGAATCGGTAATGGGTAAGAAAATTGATTTGGTACAATTTTATTGATCTGTTCAAAATGAAATGGAATGTTAATAGATCTGTATCTAGCTAAATTAAACCTTGATAAAGAACATAGGATAAGTTTTATCCTAGGAAGTGCTTTGGGGTATTTTCCTACTTAATTAAAATAATAATAATTTATTTAATCTCAAAAAAACTGTACATTCTGGTTACAAGTTACACTGGACCCCAAACTAGGATACCCAGTGTCGTGAGGTTCAGTCTCTTTCATCACAAGGTTTGTATTAATAATAATGATGGCCTCATGGCCAAAAGCTTCGACGACAATCTATCAAAGCTGGCGTTACGCAGTTGGGTAAAGGGCATGATGCAGAAGGTAGTACTCCTCGATACGGCTCGGATTGTGAGGAGGTTCCTTTTCTTTCTCTGGAGCCCTAACCATCGGTAGCTTGAACCCTGCTCCCGACACCGGCGGACTACTATTTTTAGATTTTTTAGTTAATGACATATTTAAAAATGTGATAAATTTGTAAGTAAAAATGAATAAATGAAATAATAAGCCTTTTTATTCTGAACTTCTCATAAGTATGAATGCAAAATGTCCTTGATATAATATGTCCCGAAGCTCAGTTTGCTTCTTGGCATAGGTCTCCTCTAACAATTTCCATTGGGACCTGTCAATTGCTACTCTTCTCCAGTGAATTCCAGCCGTGAGTTTCAGATCATCTTCCCATCTTGTTTGTTGGCGTCCTCTGCATCTCCTGCCGCTTCTGGGAGACCAGTTGGTAACAATTTTACACCATGTATCTTGTGTGTCGCGTAACATGTGCCCTGTCCATCTCCACTTTTGTTGGTCTATCCGGATTATTATATCAACAACTTTGGTTTCGGCCCTTATTATGCTACATCTCACTTGAGTGAGTTTTGCATTAGCTGTAGTTTATTAAGATACCGAGATAAGTACATAGGTAATAGGAAAAATTAAACTTACATGCGGGCAAAGCGCTAGCAGAAGCTAGTACTATATAAATTCACACAATAGTAGCAATCACAATGAGATTACTTACATATGACGTAATGTTACTCATTATGACTGTATTTTGTAATAATTCATTGTAGTGTGAAAATCTTTCGATTGTTGGATTTTTCTTTTGTGCGTTGTTCTTGAATAGTACCTACTTGATTTATGGTTTACGAAAATGTGTATTTTATAGTAAAACGTGTTTTTCAAAGGTTGTCATATCTCTTCTTACGGTTGCTTCACAATATATTAAGTGAATTGAATTCTCATTAAAAATCACTCACGAAGTTCTTTTGTTGTTTTTGCATAAACTCTTGTAGAAAAATTAGACTAAAAATTTAAAGCGATAAAATAGTTTGTTTATTTGCAGCTAGATATTAATCCGAAGAAACATATACTTTTAGAGCGGTTGTTATGAAAGTATAAGAGATAAGAGTAGGGGAAGATCAATCTGTATGGATTTGTAAGTAGGTCAATCACGGATTTCTCAGACAGTATTTTGACGGATTCTGATCGGGTTCGGATCGGACGTAGTGCGTAAGCGATCCTACACCGATTTAAATCTTATTTTTATTCCGGAAAAAAACACAAAGGGATGTTGCCGTAGTCCGTCATTTAGATAATCGAAATATATTGGATACGTATTTTTTATATTATCAAATCAATAAAAAAGTACGAAGATAAACCGCATCAAAGACGGAGGTAGGCAGTGGGGGTTTGTAACATCACTTTTCAGTAAAAAAAGTACTGGTAAGTGACGTCACACAAATTTTCAACGCGCTGTATCGTCTTCATTTTTTGTTTACGTGTCGAAAGAAAAAATACGTGTCCAATATTTTTTTGAAATCTATGTGACGGACTAATTAGATTTTTTTAGTCAAATACTCTATTCCTGTGGAATAACCCAAGCGAGAAAATGCACTGTAAAGGCTGGCTTAGTATAAAAAAACCAACGTGATTTTTAAAATAGTCAAGCACCCACTTTACTGCTAGTTTAAAAGAAAACAAGTTACACGAACCATTACCCCTTTTATTTCACAGTTGGCCTAAACAATCCCGACATTAGAAAATTACATGTAGCAACTTTTACAGACTACGACCGCCGACAATAGGAGATGTTGCCAACTATTCCATTCAAATAGGTTTTCACTTGAGCGGGCCTGCTAAGGTGGGCTACGGTGTGTGACCGAGCCATGATCTTGTGGAGCAATCGTTTTGACCATAAAGTAATAAAACCTTATTTTATTTCTTTCTTTCTAAAAGGAAGATTATCTCAAATCGGCTGTATTCACTGTATCGACGTCACTCCTTCATTTATTATGGACCGATTTGAAAATTTCTTCATTCATCAAAATCGGTTCAGTAGTTTGGTATTTAAATCAAAATAGCTGGAAAAACTACGCAATTCCGTTTATCTGGATGACATATCATCCAAGTAAACGGAATTCCGTATTTTGCTTTCTTGTGACTTAACAGTGCTGTTGTTAGGTGTGGTACCACTAAAAGATTAAAAATTAAAAAACTTTTTGAAAAAAAATACAACCGTAAAGTGTAAAATAAGTTTAATTCCTGAATTCGGTGTTTTTGGTTGTATCTTCGTTTTTAACACCGACTTCCGAAATTAAAGTTATTTTATTCTTTGTAGTATTTTTGTTATTTGGAAGCCGGTAGTATTTTTATCGACAGACACGTTCCTTTTTAATTAATTTTAAATCTAAACTGGGTGTATGTCAGCACACATGCATTATATGAACCAAAATCCTGTTTTTGGATGGGAAATCATCAAATTAATGACTCCTTTCAGAGTTCCTTGGGGAGAGCGGAAAAGAGTGTCAGACTCTTACTAACTAAAACCCAGATGGGTTTTAGTTAGTGTTCCTCCAAATGCCCTTTGCGTTCCAGGGTCGCGGTAACTCTTTCGAACAAATTCCGCAACCCTGGATGATCCTATCCTATCACACTAAATGTGAATGTTTGTGAGGATGACGGATGGATGGAGGACTCTTTCACCCAAAAACCACTGAACGAATTTGGATGAAATTTGACACACAACAATACTTATATGGAATTTATTTTATTTTTATTTTATTTATTTCGCTCACCAACAATTGAATACACGTGTACAAGGATGAGATACATCAAATAAACTGATAGACCAGTGTACCAATATCTTATAATGTGCTTAACATTATGCATTACAATATTGTCGATTGATGCTGAACAATTTGCACAACACTTAAAATTAGGTGAGTTCTAAGTTACTCACCGAACATTATTATGACCTATAACTAGATTATGGATGTATGTATGTATTATGTATAAATTTTACCCCAATCCGCAGTCCGACCTTATCTTGCTTTTGCAACAGCCTGTTTTGAAGATTATTATTTTATCAGTACTTTCAGATTATTTTACAGAAAGAAAATATCATGATTATGAATAAAATTGAATGTACTCTTACAGAGCTTTCATATTCTCCAAATAATTTCATTTGTTGCACTTGACGTTGACTTCGTTTGTACAAATGATACTTGTCCTTGTCTTGTATTTTGACACTTGTCCGTTTGAAAAGGAGGAGGTAAGTCATTTTAGAAGAAAGTTGTTGTGGTCGCGCAGTGTAAAAGGTTGGGAACCACTGCTGCAGTGGAAGATAGACAGCTATGACCAATTACTGCAATTCTTTCGCAATTTATACTAGTTCATATTATAATCAGGAATTACTTATTCATGTTGAGGAGCCTTCAGGCTGACGGTAGTCAACAAGTCGCCATGATACCAGCTGTCACCTGCTGATTCCCAGGTTATGTCCCGTAATAACATGATCGATGACATGACGCTATGTGAAAGTCAGTTACTGACGTTTTTATGTTCTCCTTGTTATTAAGATTTTGAACAGAACCTAAGGGTACTTTTCATCCTAATTTTAATATATTAGGTTATTGGCTTCTTGGTGCTTCTGGCTAAGTAATAATAGCTACTCGGGGTCTATCTTCAAAGTTAATCAATGCTTGCAGAGGCCGGTCCGTAGATGGGTGACTATCCATTTTATACCGAGAGTCCTTCGTGCCCCAGAAAGCACATTAAACCGTTGGTCTCAACTGTCATTTGTTCAAATGACAGTCGGGACCAACGATTTAATGTTGAACATCTTTGACAGTGGCTCGTTGTCGCTGAGATGGAACAGTGACTTGAATTTGAACGCATTTTGAGTAGTACGAGAATTGGCCTTCTGAGGGCTTAGAACGTATAGTAACGTTTCGCACATAATATTTATTTGAATTGGATAATATATTCATATTTTTGTCTGAACCAAATTGTGTATGTCGCATAAAATGAAACCAAAATACTATGGGGTTCTGGTTTTATACATTCAAAATTCACTTACGTTACCGATACTGTAAAGTTACTAATATTCGTCAAAATATTCGTGCTGATTCCGGGATTTTACTGGAGGTATTATCAAGTCTATGTTACTTACTTCAACGAACATTAGGTAAATATAGTCTACCTATTCTGATCTCTGATTATAATATACCTCTTGGAAACCACAATAACACGGTCACATGTAAAGGTTTCATTGTGTTCGTGAACTACTAAAAATTGGTCTTCTTATCATAATGTCTGTTATTGTCATGCAAAATGCTATATTCACGATCAATAGCTGTTTCTACTAGCGTAATTACTGGGTTCAAAACCTTTCTCATGATTTATGACCTAATTTTCCATGCTACTGAGCATGGAAAATTATCAGCCTATATTAAAACCCCTAAATTCTAAGTTATTTCCTCTACTCGACTCAGTCACCATGAGCAACGGAAAATAAAATCATCGATTAATATTAACTAACAACAAGAATAATCTGTCAACTGGTAAAAAAGACGTTCCAGCTACTGTTGGTAGCTAATTGGACAGTTGGTTAAAGGTAGATACGTTATTGAGACTGGCCGTTATACGCCAGAGCATAAACGCATCGGCGTGCCCCCGACGACAAGCCAGAAATTCGCGTACAAGTATACGTGACAATGACGTTCAAAAGGTTTAAAATTTGTAGGAATGGCCCGATTCGTTAAGGGCAAATTTAAGACTACAGGCTCAGCGGCGCGGGCTGGCTCGAGCAAGGGTCGGGACGGATTTTGACGGGGACGTCGCGGCGGTTTTAAAAATTAGTAGGAATGGCCCGATTCGCAGATAGGTGGTCGCTCCGTTGAAAATATTGGCACATACCTACCCAGCTGCATTCTAATCAGTTGTGTAATGGCTAGGCAAACTTTGATGAGCACATATACTTATGGGTATGAATATAGAGATGGGACCCTTGTATCTCCCCTGGGATAGGCATCGCCTTAAAACACCCTAAACACATAAAGGTCGGTGCATGTATGACGTAATTTGATTGCGACACGGGCTCAGGGCGAGCCCTAAAGTGGGTCATGGGCTATACCTACATATAAAATGTAGGTTGCTTACGCCTCATTTCCCTTGTAGTTGGATTAGGCTGAAGACTGTGAATATCCTAAGTGAATTTCGAAGGCAGGTAAATTACTGAATACTACAGTTTGGATTTAGAACATAGGGCACTTGCGCAATATTCTATACATAATGGCCCCAGGGCTACAGGGTTAGCAACTTACTCGGAGTTAAAAGGTAAATGTGGTCTGTGTAAGGCCTTAGTGTACGTACAACTGAAATACATCATGCTGACTAAGGAAATGTGCTTTTCGCAATTTGGTTTTAAATACCCAATCAAAGCTAAGGCAATACAGCTAACCGGCGGAATTAAAAGTATAAGTATAGTAAGGGCTTAGGTCTCCCTTTACGTTTTTGGCGTTTTTCGTAGATGATATCAAGTTGTTTTTTTTTTTTGAACATCTTAACACTGTTGTAGACCGTAGTGCGCAAAGACGACCTATTTGAAGGGAGCCTTTTTATCTTTGGGGGAAATCTTCATGGATGTTAGACTCTTACTGACTAAAAACACCCCGGTGTTCCATCTACCACATACGCCGGGGATCGCGGGAACGTATGCGACTTCCGCAATCCCCGGCTGGTGTGAAGCGAGTTTCTCCCAACCGGATGGGTAGGAACGGGAGCCTATAAATAATTGTTTTAAGAAAAGACTACGCACAAATAATGGAATTAAAGGAGGAAGCATATTCATATTGTTTTCGTTCATGACTGGTGCCAGAACTAGTCGACATATCGCGTGAGTAAAACCGTTATCTTTTCCGAATGTTTGTTACGAAAGTAAGCATAAAAAAATAATGTTATATCCTAAACCCATTATCTAAAACATTAAGACAAGCCAAGAAGCCATCTTTTATAAAATCAAGTTAGTTATATGCATATAGTGTTTATACTTAAAAAAAAAGAAAAATGTTTATTTTCAATAACTTAAGAATACGTTAATATTAGGTCATTTGGGAATTTCCATTTAAGTTAGAAATATACTTGTGTTAGGAAGATCCGCTCTTTCACTAGTTACAACTCAAAATATAAGCTATTGAATAGACATTCCATTTTGGTAGGTATTAGGAAAAGAGCGATATAAATCAAAAATATAAAGAAAAACAAAAACAAAGTAATCACTAATAGACGCGCTGTCGTGTGGAGGTGTGTAAGAATGTGTGGTGTGTATGGTGTGAGTGAGTGTGAATAGATATGTGTTTACCGATAATACATAGTATATCAATAGCATATGATGTAATATAATATATATTACATCATATGCTATTGATATACTATAGTTCTCCTTCACTTTTCAGTAAATATATTTATTGAAAAGTGAAGGAGAAGTAGTCTCAAAAGATATTCGGAATTGTTTGAATTTTAACTTCAATAACTACAGGATGGGGCCACGAAAAGTAGCGGAAGAGCGTAATTGACGCGGTTCGAGTGGCCACACTGCAGTGAGACCATCATGCTCGTCTGCCAAATCAACTCGAGCATTGAGCGTGGCGATGAGAGCGTATCTGATAGATGCAGAAAAGTGCTTTTTGATATTACGTAAATTGTTACAGGACTTTGTTTATTTTTTTCGATTCTGTGGTTTGAGATAATGGTAAAACGCAAGCCTGTGAATATTGTTTTTTTTTATTCCTGTTATATATGTCACCGGAAAATTGCAGACTCCGTAAGATTGTAATAAATCTTGATTAGATTATAATTTCTCACTTAATTATGAAAAATCGTTTTGTATACAATAAATCCCATCTTAATTCAATAGTTTCCAATATATCCGTGTCTTATTTAGAAAAAAATAGTTTACAATTTCACGTGATATTTTACAATCTTACGGCGTTTGACATTTGCCGGTGACATATATTTCTTATTTTAATTGTTTGCTGCCGTAAACACCGTGTAAAATATTTTAGGGACATCGTTTTCGTTGCTAGTGTCATTAAATTAGGTAAAAATTAATTATAATATGTTATGGTTTACCTTGTGGAGTGATGGCTCGCAACAGATGTTGTGTAGGTACATGTGTCAAAATTAAGTCTATAAACCATCAATAAAGGCTTAATTGACAAACCAGACAATTTTTTTTCCAGTCATCCAGTGTAAATAAAAGATTCGATTTGTGCAAAAATACACTCCCAAACAAAAAAGAAAAAAGAAATATTTTTACTCGAATAACTCGGCGAAATATAGGAAATATCTTTTTTTTTTTTAATTTTTTTTTTATACTAGATGCCTGTGAAAAAATGTTCTGGTCATTAAAAATTATCGATTCTTACTAAACTTACAACATCCTTGTCTGGTTTCTCACCACTTAACGATAAATCTTAGTCAGTTCCGTCCAAAACGAAGCAAAAAAGCTAAACCTTAAAAACATAAATTGTGCATCCTTTAACACCGATTGACTTCCAACTTCCTGCATTTAAAAACAGCTGTTCAAAAAGTAAAATAAAAAACGAGTGTTGTACAAAACCCTAAAGTATCGACGCTTTTGAAACCTTAGAGTTAAATCACGGATGTAACACATGGTCACCGCTGTTTTCATGGCCACACCGTGTAGGGCCATAATGTGCTTCAATTTTCTTGTGCAGTGAGCGTGATAGATCTATTACTGCAACCATGATTGTTTTAAGTATATTTTATACCGTGAAAAATTGTTGCTATGGTTAAAGGGTTTCTCCGATTGTGGATTTGATTATTCTCTTCCTTACCTTTTTTCCTATGATTTTTTGTAGGGAACTTTTTTTAAAATACTTCTTGTTTTTTCATTATGATTATTACTGAGTGGGGTTTGATTACCATAATCCACAGGCATCAAAGGTATCGCTAGTCTTTGTATGCTTAATATGCTTATTTTCGTAAAACTCACGTCTACTAGGTACCAATAATGTTTTTTACTATTGATAGGCTCGCCTTGAATTTACACTTTTTTAATTAAGTAGAGACCTTTGTCCAGCTTTTAATTATAATAATAATAATTAAACTTTATTTCCACATTAACAATCTTTACAAGAATATGTAGAACAGGGAAAAACATATCTTAAATATTGCATATAACACAGGTTATCGACCTCTGGCACCCAAGCTAAGATTAAACTTGTGTTATGGGTGCCAGGGCTCACTCTTTTAATTATATCTGATTAATAATGTAGACAATTTTGGCGTTACCTACATCAGAATATAAACAATTGAGAAAATAAAGTAAAAAAAAAAGTTAGATACCATAGTTTAAAAATAGATTACTAATCGACGTTCCTAACTATTGAATACATACACAAACAATACAACGGAAGTGACAGATGGCCGTCGCTATTTTAATGGCCACACCGGCCTACCATAACGTACCAATCATCAGGTGCAGTAACCGTGATGATGAAGATCGACTATTAAATAAAGTACTGGAGAATAGTTATTGTATATGTATTTTTGGAGTTTTATGCTGTCTCGTTGGTCTATGGTCACAAATGCTACTGCTGAATTTGAGGTGCTGAGTTCGATTGTTGAGTCGGGCAATGTGTTATTGGGATTTTCCTTCTGGAAGTTCTCAGTCGCAAACTGAACTGTGGATTCATTGATTGCTCGCTTCTATTGAGTACATGGGATGTAGATTACATTATGTTGCGGACTTTGTTCGAAAGACTCACAACGGCCCTGGAACGCTAAGGGCATTAGGAGAAACACGGATGGGTTGGATAATTTCTTGGAGTAAAATATACCTAGGCGTGGGTATTGTTGGATGAAAAATTTTCAATCACCAGTTTTCATGAAAACTAAATAGAAATCTCCATACCTTATTTTCAATCATAATAATATTTCAGTCTCCACACCACACGAATAAAGTTCTCAAGCTCAACCATAAGCCAACGAGCTTTAAAAACAAGAATACAAACCATAGAGTTGCGCGTGAGTCGATCACAATCCACCAGGTCGTCGACCCCTACTAATATGGCTAACGACGTATGAATGGGGGACCTACTATGTATTTTTGATGCGTTTTTTTTATTTTCCGTTTATGGTCTGTCTTGTGTGACTAATATAAGTTTTATGACTATAGTCGCAGTTTTTATGTCAATTTTGTGAGTAAATATGGCGGTAGTCGTGTTATTATTCCAAGTTGGTAGCTATGATAATAAATGATACATGACATGAAGAATATGGTATTTTTTGTCGAATTTGTCTATTTGAGAGATAAGATCTTTGATGAGAGAGATGGAAGATGGAGTGCACCTACGTTTGCGCACACACTTGTGCACTATAATGCGTCCCGCGCCGATGGATAGTCTCAGTTGAGATTGGCCGCCAATGCCGAGTTCGGTCAGGAGGACTATAAAATGTTTTTTTTATTTAAGATAGTTACTGTAGTGCCCTAGTGAATAAGTGCACCAATATACTCAAATGCTGAGTAAGTCCCCAGTTGAGTTAAATCAGCAAAAGGTTTAGGTTTTTTGCTATATAAACTATAGTATGAAGTTAACTGATGAAGGCAAAGAAATCACGAAAGAGTTTTCTTCAACTTTTGCTATTTGATCGTCATCATTCTCTTGCACCAATTTATTTGGGGACGGCGAAACATGTCTTCTTCCTATACAACACACGGACCAAATTTTGGCGCCATTATCGACCGCGTGTGTGATACCGCCAACATCGCAGCCACGTCGCAACCACATCGCAAACACAACCATATTTTGTGGATACCACAATTCAACGCAACCGTAAGAACCCGCAGCGACACTATTCACCCGTTACCACAACATGACCACTTTTTGTCGCGACGGTGTGGTTTTGTTGTGGTACGTGTGGACTAAGCCTTATTTCCCTAAATTTTGACAAGTATTTCACATTGGTTGCCGCCAAAATGACATTGCGACTTAATTTGAACGCTTTGTACGAGAATTGACCATCTGCATCTTAAAATTTAAATGTAGGGAAATAAGAAGTGTTTCTGACCGATTGCCACTGAGATGCGAATGTAAACGTTGTTTAAAATTAAGTGGAATTTTATTGGCTTTCCGATCCACAGTTTCTTTTCGTTTTCAACCTTCGCTGCCTGTCTAAAAATACACCCGACATATGATGTGTCCATTGATTCTGCATACATTTGTATGTTTTGTAAGATAATATTGTCATTGTTAACAGTGGGAAGTCGAATGCTCAGACTGTGAATAATGCTGTGCTATGAGTAATAGCTAAGAGGTACCTTTGCGTGACGTCACAAATCAAGTTTCCAGTATAAGCTGACCTCTCATTGTACGGAAAGTATATACAATGTGCGGTCAGCGTATACTGACTCTATGTTACTTACTTCCTCGAACATTAGGTAAATATAGTCTACCTATTCCGATCTCTGATTATCAGCTATTCTCCTAAAGTGATCGCGAGATTTTTTTCTAGAGACAAGAAAACAGGCAAAATAAAATTCTCAGTCATAATTACTTTTTATCGACCAGATTTTCTTGTAGTACGTAACTTGCACAACAAGACTCTTGGCTTAAATGTAACGTCAAATCTTAACCTACATTTTAAAGCGATCATCACTTGTTTCCATGTTTAAAAAACTTGCTGTTTTACCGACTTTTTCATCGTAAACAAAGTAATTTCATGCTTTTTTATGTGCCCGCACTTCAATGAACAAATTTTCTTCTTAAAATTATTTTTTTACTATACCTGAACAGCATGAAATTGATCACTCACGGATAAAATGTTAATGAGGTTATTCAATTTAAATGTTTTCGTGACATTGTTTAATTTTAATTACCTGGCATTTGTTTTAATGATTCGGTTGGGTAATTTGCACGGTGATTTTCTATTTTATTAGAATAATTAAATGGTTGATAGATTTAGGTCAGAATGAACACGATTTGACTTTGGTGCGCCTGCACTGGATAAGTTTAATGACGTAAATATTTTAGGATGAAATGTCGGATAAATTATGCATTTATTAAACCCGTATTTACTACGTGTACCTACTTACTGAGTTTGTTATTTTTAAAACTTACAGAAAGCGTTTTATTATTTATAAATAGACAGTATTATATAATACTCATTTTGGTTAAAATTGAAATTTGCAGCTTTAATACCTACCTACTTACTTCAATCATATTTTCCGACATCTATTGAAAACGTGATATAGTGGTCTTTCCATAACTGATGTCACACTACACTCATGTCTTTTTGAGCAAAGCCGACACCCATTAGCCTATTCCATTTCCTCTCCTTTCATAAGAAAATCCTGTACATTGTTCAAAAAGCGCTTAAGCTTAGAGTAAGTGACCACAAAATATCTGACACGTTTCTCATGGAATCTTAAAACCGAGTGCCCGTTTTGAAGTTGTAATGTTATACGGAGTCATTCTGCAACGGTTTACGCCAGTGTCAAGTTTAATAAAAAAAGTGTGTTTATTTTTACTTTGAATGAAAGAGAAATGTATATCCGCTACTCGTAATTTCGCGGTTAATTTAGTGATTGAGATATCCGTCATAACTTTATAGCGAACGTTGACTTCATTTAGTTGATTTCCGGTAAAAAAAAAACTTGTTAACAGATTTTGTTTATTGAGCTCTATGAAACTACTTACTACGTAAGTGCCATTCATTAACTAAGATCGGACACTTCTGTATAGTGAGTGTTCTGTCCTAGCTGTAATCAAGAGGGCCAAGAACCATTATATCAGGGACTAGGTAGCTTTTTCCCCTTCGTACGTGCATTTCCCGTTTTTTCCCGTTCCCGCCGGAATTTACCGTTCTCGTATAGCCTTCCTCATGAATGGAACACATACAAAAATAATTTTCCAAATTCAACTGGTAGTTCCGGAGATTAGCGCGACCAAACAAAAAAAAAAAAAAAACAAACAAACTCTTCAGCTTAATTATTATTATTAGATAGATAGATAACGATTACCAATAACATTGACCACGTCGGCCAAGTCATATATTTAGGGCTCTGGAGAGTAACCAACGGAACCCTATTACTAAGTCTGCGTTGTTCGTCCGTCCGTCTCTCTGTCTGTCTTTCCGTGGACTGTATCTCATAAACCGTAATAGGTAAACAGTTGAAACTTCATACACACCGTGTTTCTATTGCTGATATGAAACAAATAAAAACCATAAAATAAAAATTTATATCTCTGATAGAATTATTATTTCTTACTTTGTTTAAAACTACCATTTCTAATTCAATATTTTTAAACTGTGAAAATTATGACAGAATAATCTTCGCAGAATATTCTTCTGCGAAGATCGTTTGCAAAATCAAAGTGGCGGCTAGTCACCGTCATCTATGGTTTTGTGCAAATTGGACCACATAAAATGGTCCACTCGAATCCTTGTGTGGTCCGCAGTCGAACAGGACCATTATATTGATAAATAAACTTATCCTGCCCTCTTATGATATTTCCAGAGCAGTCTAAGAATTATTTGTGTTTGGAAAGCAAACTTATTAAGTACTGAAGTGCAAACTCAGTATGGACCACTTCATTGAATATGATTTGCCGGGCCATTACTAAGGAGTCAATTAGACCTGGTTCACGTTGATCGGAGAATATTAGCTTAATCTGTCTTCCATTTAATTATGTTCTGTTTTGGTTCTAATTAAGACGAAGTTTCAGGCTATTTCTTCATCATGAAATTACTTACTTATTGGTAGGAACCTTCACGAATTTGCAGAGAAGAAAATAGCTTGTTCCTGTAGTTTCGCTTGTAGCTTGTAGCACATGAAACATGCAATTTCTGGGATAAAAACCAATAGCTTAGAGTTGTATTAGTGAAAGACGGTCTGCAATCGGATGAACATTTTCAGAAATGATTCATCATCTGCCTAGCCTTTTCCCAACTATATTGGGGTCGGCTTCCAGTCAAACCGGATTCAGCTGAATACCAGAATTTTGCGTGGAGCGGCTGCTTACCAGACCTCCACAATCCATTAACTGGGTAACACGGTACTCCTTGGCAAGACTGGTGTCAGATTATCTGGCTCCTGACTATCCGTAACGACTGCCAAAGATCTACAAATGACAGCCGGGACCAACGGCTTAACGTGCTTTCCGAGGCACGGAGGAGTCTCGATATGTTAAGATGGTCACCCATCCACAGACCAACCTCGGCAAGCGTTGCTTAACCTTAAAGATTGACCCGTGCGGCTGTTATTATTTAGCAACGAGTTCCTTATTTTAATTAATCATTTTTAGAAATGATTTTTTTTATAAACATTAAAATAAACGATCAAAAATTATTTATTTGTCTTTAAAATATGAATTACGTTGGCCACTCACAATTTTTTTCTGACCGTCTTTCCTAAATAAAGCGGCTTTCCCAATCCATAGCAAAAACAAAGATGGCGGACTGTTTTCAATTTTTTATACAATGACTTTGGATAAATATCGGCCTCACAATACGAAAATGTACAAAACTCGTCTCAATAACGGTCCAGGAGGTTTTTCTCGTTAGGACCAGTCAAGTCAATCCAGTTAGAGAAGTTCTGGATCAAAATAAACATAGCTATTTTAAGATCCCTTTTTTAATTAATTAGTTTTATGAGTTTGCTTTCGGATTACAGATCTGCATCGATTAACTTGTAAAGTAGGAAATTATTACAATTACGAATGAGTATCAGGAATCTAATTGAGGTGATTCTGTTCTGATTTCACTGAGCTGACTTTGTCCTTATTTCATAGTCATGAAATAAGGATGATTAACACACACAATGACATTTCGATAAACGAAAAAACTTGCATTTGCATCTCCTAGATTTCAACCAGTATTTTGGGATAGCTTTTCACATACAAAAGCTTTAGTTGTATTTAAATTATTCTTCGAATTCTCTTAAAAATCCCATTAGTCAACTTGTTTATTTATACCAATTTAAATAACACTACTATTCCTCTTAAAGACCTTGTCATACAACTAAACATAGACCAAGTAAAAATAGCACACTTTTTTTTACTAATGCCAATTTTGTACAACCCGTCCGTTCGTTACAAAAACGCACAGCGGAATCGACTCCGGCGCAGTTCCCATCAAACGGGTGTCTACCGGATAATGATCGATACTTGTCTGTGATCTAAATAAAAAAAAAATAACGGGTCTTGTCTATATGCGTTGTGTATGATCGATGGCCTATTTAAAAGGCTTTTGTGATGGGAAAAAGTTGGTTTTTGGACTGGTTTTAGTGAAATTTATGGTTGTGAAATTATTAGGCGTTTTTTATTTGTGTTTTAACACTGAATCCCTGGAAGGCTCTGTAGTAGCGACTGCGTGCCGAGAGACACAGCATTGGAAGGCCTGTTACGAGGTGGACCGATGACCTGATGAGGTTTTTTTTTATCATAACTTAGTCTTGCAGTTCTGCGAATAAAAATATTTTGTTAAAAAGCTTTTGGCCTCCCAAAGTAGACCAGAGACCAGGTGAAGGCCACGGGAATCCGCTGTATTCAAGACCCATAGGACCGGACGATGTGGCTTGTGGAGCTGGCTGAAATGATGACCATGATGACTGAATCGCTTTACTTTCAGATCAGTTAATACTAATTTTGAAGGAACTGAGGTTTACCAACGTGCAGAAGTTAATTTTTCGTTCTCTTGCCTTCATCCCAATTTGAGGTCGGCAAACATGTTTTTTCTTCCACACTTTACTATAAGAAGTCATCTTCCCGAGTTCATACTACCAAGGGTAAGGTGATCGAGCTCATTTGTTTTATTTGGTTGATGGAATTTATTCTTCTACAATCTGATATTTGAAGGTTTAAAAAATATGCTGCCAATAGTTATGCTATCTGTAGCTGTGTAGGTAGTGTCAGGATGACCTCTATGACAGCAGGCTACTGGCATACTAGGTAGAACTTTGGAAGCGTCTAATAAAGTAAAAGAGCATTTGAATTAAGAATTTAAACATTTGTTTTGATTTTATACGGGACATTTGTACCAACTATCATCTAAAGGAAGCACTTCGCTTGGCGTATTTGCCCAAATATTTGCGTTACTTGGACAATAGAAAATAAACGTTAAAGAGTTAATTTTTTAAACAAAGAAGTAAGGCGTATATTTGTGCAAATAGGCCAAGTGAAGGCAGAAAGTTAAAATCTCAAACGTTGTTTTATTTGCTAGTGCTTCAGTAGCATATCTACAGCAAATGGTGTCATTGTTTTGCTGTTGTATTTCCTAAAGCCAAACCCGTATATCTCTAAAGTGTCAGAAAATACCTTCAGTTATTAATAACAACAAATTCGTAACACTTTTTTACCTTCCCCAGCCCAACACGACCTCCATACAATGTCGTTTATTGAATTAAGTTGTAAATCAAACTATATGAGCACATGTGACCTTAATAGGCATTTATGTAATGTATTTAGAGCATACGGCAAAGCCTAATGTTGCCTATATATAGAGATATGTTCGTACCTAATGGGGCTACTTTCATTCGGAGTATGCTGGAACGAGAATCAGGATTTAGGTTGCGTAGAATTAGGTTTGATTGATTTTGGTGTTATAGCATCCAACTTAGGGCTTGCAAGTATTCAATTTAGAATTTGCCTGAAATGAATGCCGGACATAATCAATCAATATATGTAAGTATGTATTGCAAAAGCAAAACGTAAGAATGTAAAATATCGCGTGATATGGTAAACAATTTTTTCTTAAACGGATATATTGGAAACTATTGAATTTGGATGGGATTTATTGTGTACGAAACGATTTTTTTGATAATATATCGAGAAATTATAATCTTATAAAGATTTATTACAATCTAACGGAGTCTGCAATTTTCCGGTGACATATATGTATAAAAATTCTTCCGTAACCACCAGTAACGGAAGAATTTTATACAGTGACTGAGTGACTGATAGACAACTCACAGCCGAAACTACTGGTCGTAGAAAGCTGACATTTTAGTTTCTTGGGGAGTGTTGGGGAGCACCGAGAATTTCCCGAAATTCCTACAGGAAAAAAACGGGATATGCGTTTACAAAGTCGCGGACAAAAACTAGTTGTTAATATGATTTAAATCAGAGCAAATCATGACATATTATAACTGCGAATGTGAATTTGTTTGTTTCCTCTTCACGTCTTAATGGCTGAACAGATCTCGATTAAACTCGGCTAGCACTCGGGTAGACTATGCCCTGGAATACGAAATAGGGTAATTTTAATCTCGAGAATATGTTCCCTTGGGATAATTTTAGCCTATGACGCGCGCGAAGCCGGTCGCAGAAGCTAGTTCACAAATAATATTGCAACAAAGAATATCTTTGAGTTTTTTTTTTGATGATTTTGGCCCGACCCAAAGTGTAGGAATGTTGCAATTGAGTACAACGGCCACGATTTTTTATAGATAGTCCAGTCCATTCATCCACGCAACTTAAACTCAAGCCTTATTCCTATAGTACCTATTATAAAGTTTGCAGAAACAACAGAGCATCACCTGCTACAATACTTGAATACTACCCCTGTTTTCTTAAAAAAATAATCTGGTGATAATTATTTATTTATTTATTTATTCATTAATGATTATAACACCTTCACACTCAAGAAGGAATATGCATGAAAAAAATATTTATTATTTACTCAGTTTATCTAAAAATATACAAAAATATAAAACTAACAGTGAAAACAGGATCAAAATTTATCCAAAAACAAACGAGCTATAACTATTTTAAACAAATATATCTGTCCCTCTCGCGAAAACGCCGATTTCTATGGCAGCTGTATAGGCGTCATAGTATTTGACGTCACAGTTGGTATCGGACTTCTCTTTCTAATTGTCTACTTTCAAGCTTTATAACTTCATCGCTGATGAAGGTATACTAAAAAATATTTCATAATTGTTAACTAGAGCTCATAACTATTTCATTTTGCGAATAAAAAAATTACCTATTGTTATAAACATATCAAACTAATATTGTAGTGTTTGCACCCGGTCTATCTGTAGATATACCCGCAATTATATTCACAAAAATTAAAGTTTTATACATGTCAGCCCACCTTATTTTTATTATTATTAGGTTATGGGCCCAGCACGCTTCCACTGCGCAATAGTAAAAATCTAGTGTATTTTATTATGAAAATCTTGTCAGATAAAACCACAGAATATACGAGTACTTGTAGCTGGCAGAAACGCAAGTAAATACAACATTATTTCCTCTTGTCACAATAATCCACAGACCTACCGGCTTACCCAGTAACAGCGTCTGTTCATTCACTAGAACATTGGTAATCGTCGCACGTTCGGCTCGCCGTCAGCTTGAGTCGTCTATCTGTCACCCATCATCCTTTGTCCACTGCTTACCTTGTCTGGCCTAGATTTATATATTAAAGAAAATGTAAGTTAGTCTGAGATACATGAGGCAGAGCGTAGCCTCGTTCAGGAGTAAGTTAAATAGTTTTGAATAAATAAATTAAAATAAATAAATTGCTATTCCACCAATTCGCACTAAACGTTTCCAAACGTCTTTTATAATGCGCACAGCAAAGGAGTGGAACTCTCTGCCTGCGTCTGTGTTTCCGAACGCATACGACCCTAATCTCTTCAAAATTAGAGTGAACAGGCTTCTTCTGTGTAAGCTCGCTCCATCGTCGACTTTGTCTCTGTCATCTATGACCTAGACTAGAGTCAAGAGCAAACCCATATTAAATAAAAAAAATAAATAAAAAAAAATAGACCAAATCCTAACAAATATTATTTTTTCTTTATTTATTTATTAGGGTCATTTATAATCGCAATGCGTATGTCAGTCCCATTGTACCTTATAAACACATTAGTCATATCTGGGCCATGAACCTAAACAAACTCTTCGCATCATCGCCATTTGGTTGAGCCAAGATTTTATTAAATGTGCCTACTTCAAGTCTGTTCAACCTCAAAATTAATATTATAAATGTGAGTTTGGTTGCTTAGTACGCTGCTTTAAAGCCTACCGATATCTCTAAACCGATTTTGATGAATTGTCATTAGAACCCTGGAGGCATAAAAATACTGCCGCTATTTCTGCCATCATAAAGGGTTGATGTGTGCTGGTTTGCAGAATGGTTCCGAAAGAATGAAACACACATAATTTTCTTGGTGATTGGGAGAAATACATAGGCCTCTGGTAAATACATACACAATGTGGTGCGTAGATTCAATAAAGTTAAGTCAGGTTTTCGGTAGGTCACGTCTCTAGATTATTAAGAGATATAATTATGACATCAATTCATAGTATCGTATTGTTCCTAGCATATAATAAGAAATGCTTTTCAACAAAGATATATGTACGTGGCTCTAGAAAAAGTGACAATACTTATAGTGATGCTTGGCTCTTTCTTTGTTAATCACATTTTGCCTTTTCGACAATCCTCACTTTATCTAGAGTCCAAGGCGTTTACGAATGATGTCATTAATGTGCTATGTAGAGGACAAAGACCCTAGAGAACAATTAGCGAATCAGAGCACGGTATTAATCAGTATGCTTAATAATTCATTAATAGCTCCATGATTAGGACGTCAATATTTTACACATAACGTGTACCTACATTTGTCAATTTTCCTATAGTAGGATTCTGTAGTAATTTATCAAGCCACGAATGAGTAGCAATTATTTTTAAATACAAAGTTACAAGAGTAAAATGTTTATTGCTACCTATAGCTTACTGTGTCTTTTTATTTTTTCAGGTAAGACGCGCGGTACGCAAGCGGTACCAAGTAACGGCAGGTATTTGGGAAAATAAAACTGTGCGCGCAGTTTTTTACGTACAGTTTTTTTATAACTCTGTGTTAACAATAATACTCGAGCGAGATTATAGGGTTTAAACGACCAGTTTTTAATTCAAAAGGAAATTTTAAACATAATCATTAAACAGTTTAAAATGAAGAAATTGTCATGAATGTCTTAGCTCTCGGAATATATCCGATTAAAATAAAAATGTTCGTCGTAAAATGATCCGAATGCCTTATAGCTCCATTTATCAACTGACTGACTCTTTCTGACATTAAGCCTGGGACCTACCCAGGCTAAATGGCAGAAAGAGTCAGCTATCTAAACTCAAATTCATAATAATAATATACATAGATGACTAGTCCTTAGTATAAACTCTACGCTCTAATACCTAAGACGTCACCAAAGTGTTTGTCATTGGAAGGTGACATCGATATTATCGTTTCCCAACACTAGTTGCCTAGCAACGTGTGGCTATGTACATGCAAGGACGTGATTGTAGGCGAGACGTAGTGGAGTGACTTCAGTATGTCAAGAGGGTCTAGATAAAGTGACGTTCTATGAGCGTTAATAACTTACAACCAATTTTTTGGGATTGACACGTATCCAAAATATTTACCTAGCTATCCATGACTTATAGAATGTAACTTTTTCTGGAGTCTAAGGTACAACTCTGTTTTTTTTCGCCTGCTTTATGACATTGTTTTTATTTTACGAAATTTTATTTTTATGAGCTGACTTTTCACCTGTCAGAAAACTGTTATCTGAGGAATTAAAAAGAAGGTTTGACAGCTTTTGTATTAAAGTTATGTGAAACATAACTTTCAACAATATATTATATTCTTCAGATTAAAGTCGATGAGACGTGTTCCTTCCTAAAGATAAAAGGAAATATTAAAGACAGATAATATCGATAGATAGATATAATCTTTATTGAACACCAATACGAAACAATTTAATAATATGAACATAAAAAATATATGGTGGTCCTATCGTTCAAAGCTATCTTTTACAGACAATCTTTGGATGGATTTGACACATAAGGAGAAAAGATTTGCAGGTTATCCGTAGACTACTATTTATATCTATCACAAGTTTCAAGTGCTGCAAAGACTTAACCTACTCACTTCATTCCACTATGTCTTGGCTACCGTCACCGTGTGAAATAGTAAAAAAAACTGTTTAAGTCGTCGCCAAATAGAATTGATGATTTTCTTCAATACGTTTTTGTACGGAGTCAATGGTTGTCAAAAGAAACAGCAGTCACTTTTAGAATCTAAATAACTTGTGTGAATAGTTAAGCGGAATACTTAGACGATTTTAAATTTTTTAAATACTTGTATGGAGGTTAAGAAAACTGGGTATTTCAAGTTTTTTGTTGTAAGTAGTGTGTGGGGAGAAATGAAATGGAGACGCAAATGAGTCTGATTTTCTATTATCATGGTGAAAATATCTGAAATTGAAGGTTCGATAGTATTTTATTACAGACCAGGTAGTGGTATCTAGTAGTGTAATGTACTTTCTCATCATTTGCATCTTCACTGTATGTTGCGGAGATATTTTTGAATTTTATTTTACAACTCCTTGTAACGAGAATAAACTCCCGCGGCTTCGCTTGATTTAATGTAGCCTATAAGCGTCGCCAGGGTCCCGACATCTCTGCACCAAAATCATCAAAATTGATTCTGCGATTTAGGAGTGAAAGCGAAACAAACAAACAAAATCACTTTCGCATTTGTAATATTAGATTCTGTAATAGATTATATCGAATAATATAATAACAATCAAAAATAATAAAACTGCTACTATATCAGTGATGCGAAGTTGTTACATGTGTCTTACTGAATTATTACCCTTTGCAAAGAAAATTATTTTCTACTATTTTCACCCGCGGTCGAAAATTATCCCAGGGGAACATATTCCCGGGATAAAAAGTATCCTCCCTGTTATTCCAGACTATAATCTACCACTGTGCCAAATTTCATCAAAATCCATTCAGTAGTTTTTGCGTGAAAGTGTAACAAACATCCATCCATCCATCCATCCATACTTACAAACTTTCGCGTTTATAATATTAGTAGGATTTTGTACACGTATATTACATGTTATATGTATATGAATGTTACGTCATAACATGAAACATATGGCCAGAAACGATTCAAATTACGCAAGAAATTTTCAAATGGAATTCTAATATTCTTAGTGAGAGTTGAAATGTTCCAAATATTTCGTTCGAGTAAGGTAAATCGTAGAACGTAACATAAAATTCCTTTGAGTTACAATTTATTGAAGTAATTGTGTATTTAGTATAGGCTAGCCGTTTCCCGTGGCTTTGCCCATTGGCTTTGACAATCCATATTATCAAGATGGAATGACAGCTCACTTCGTGATCACGTGACATCTTGAATATATGGATTGACAGCTCACCTCGTGATCACTTCACCCAAGCCTTCACTACGACATGTTACAGAATCGACCGGCGGGAATCGTCTATTTTTGGGGATAAAAAGTAGTCTTTATCAAAGTTTTCAATCACTTAAATGAACATTATTTTACTGATTGCAAACTATCGAATCAGCATTTCTGTAGATTACAACCTCCCACTAAATCCCACCTGTGTTCAAGTAGGCTTCAAGTCTTCAATACGTAACTGAATACCTATCGAACTTTTACATTTTGTTAGAATTTTGTAGACTAACTGACAGCTAGGCGAGCTAGGCTGACAGCTTATCTGACCTCCAAAACCCGGTTTCTGGGTATTCAAAATACCTTTCGAAGACCAGGTACCTCTTTTTTTAAGAATGGGAAGAATGTCTGGAAGGATATAAGGGAGGCCTTTGCCCAGCAGTAAGACACAATAGGCTAAGGAAAAAAAAAGGAAAGGATGGGAAACTCTTCCGCTCTGGGTGGAGCGGAAGGGCGTGTCAGACTCTTACTAACTAAAACCCATCCGTGTTCCTTCTAGTTCCTCCTTCCAGGTCCGCGGTGACTCTTTCGAACAAATTCCGCAACCATGGCAACCGTATTACCCTTAGAAGATAAACCTTGGCAAGACCTCTAACAATTTTACCTTTATTGTAATATAAGTTGAGAAATATTATTTTCTATTTTGTTTGCCATCTCATCTATCCACCGCACTTGGTTGTCTGGAAAAGAATGTTTAAGGCATTAGATAAGTCTACTTTTGTATACTGTGTATTACATGAAGTTTAATTCAATGAATAAATAAACGACGGAAACACAAGGCTCAACAAAACTAACATTTCCAAACACCAATGGAAAATACGATGAAAGAAAAATTGTCACACGTTTTAAGGTAATTTATCGTAACTGGTACGGGCAGTAGTTCGTAGGCAATGTTCGTAGAATATAACCCTATTTAGTACGGCAGTGCCACACGAATCTAGACCACGATAAATCTTTACCTAAAAGGAAATATTTTTTCTATGAAATGTGGAGTTATCTATTGATTTGACCTGGGAATGGAGGGAGAGCGATGAAAACCTTTGCCTGGGTATACTGGTGATCATCCAACTCAAAATATGTAACCTGGAAATCACTTTATTTTGTCACAAAAGAGCATTTCAAAGATGAACCATTTTAACTTTTGAATTGTCAAGTCAAAAAGATGAAGCTATTTCTAAAGCGTAGAGCTCTATGGAGTAGAACGTGCAAGAAACTCAACGGAGACTCTTTTACATCAGCTTCACGTATCGATTGTACAGTTTTCTCTTCATGGTCTTTGGTACACACTCGCAAGTTTTTATTCTTGTAAATAAATCAATCTATTTTAATGTAACTTGAAAAGCATACGCTACATACATATGTAGCTAAAAAAATTGGAGTTTTTTTTTTCTAAAAAGAGAGAAAGTGGTATTCACGTTCTAAAGATAACTTATAATTACCCTCTTAGTCTCTGTAAACTTTCTTTTTAAAACAAGGCAAACATTGAAAGATATTGGTCAAAATAAAGGTTGTTTTTATCCAAGATTCATCTAACATTTTTTTAAATCAGAAGTTAAAATAAATTAATCCTAGATATAAACTAGTCCTAATATAATCCAAGGCACTCCAGCGAATCTAAAAATCCTCCTAAACCAACCAAGCACAGTCATACAAAATAACATCAATTAAACCCATACAAAAGTGACCTTGTCAGTTCCATTCAAAGAGACAATTGGCCGGACAACCATGTGAATACGGTCCCGGCGAACACAATACACCATCGGACGTTGGTGGTATCAACATGAATATTCAGGCGGACATACCGGCGTAACTTCACGCTCTTTTATGGTGGAAGGTGGGCAGAATTCCAAACGGATTAGACGTGGATAAGGATCAGACCATTAAGGAGTCCGTGGCTAAATTTTTACAGCCGCATGGGTCGATCTTGAATAAGCAACGTTTGCCGAAGTCGGTCCGTCGATGTATTCAAGATTCAAAGCATTTATTTGAAAATTAATAATTTCCAGACACTTTTGAATTGTCAAGGTCGGTCAGTCAGAAACATGAAGCTACATGAAGCTATTTGCACATTCGAAACCGTAGATCTCTATGGAGAATAACGTGCAAGAAACTCCACGTACACGATTTTAAATCATGTTATATTGTACTAGCTTTTGCCCGCGACTTCGTGCGCGCATATCCCGTTTCCGTATATATAACATTCCGCATGAATGTGGCTATCATATACAAAAATAATTTTCAAAAACGATTCAGCAGATCCAGAGATTACCCCCTACAAACTTACAAACTTTACCTCTTTATAATATTAGTATAGATTACAAAAATCTTGGTTACATTATTCTTGTTGCTTCTACATGTGAGGACAATGCAAAGAATAAATTAATTAATTACAACAATACAAAATATAAAGATTAAAATAAGCCAGCGGCAGTTAAGAGATGACCAGTCTCAACCGACGCGGCGACGGCGCCCGTTCACGAACATAATGCGTGTATCGCCACCATTCAGCTAAACCATGACATACCGAGGATGGAAGGACGGATGACCATCTTAACATACCGAGATTTTTTCGTGCCTCGGAAAAAACGTTAAGCAGTTGGTCCTGGTTGTCATTTGTAGATCTCTGACAGTCGTTACGGGTAGTCAGAAGCCAGGCATTCTGATACCAGTCTTGCCAAGGAGTATTGTGTTACTCAGTTAAGGGGTTGCGGAGGTCAAATTGGCAGTCGCTCCAGTAAAATACTGGTATTCATCTGCATCTGTTTAGACTGGAAGTTTACCCTGGGAAAAGGCTAGGCAGATTGGTTGTGTAGTGTAGCTGTTTGCAGAAAAGAAAGTACAGTTCAGGACTTAAGGTAGCCAGCTGTTGGGAATGTACACAAAGATGATTAATAAAAAAGTGGTACTGACTGTGAATACAGAATTTGTCGAAAGTACCTAAGCTTTAGTGCGAAGAATATTCGATTTTGATGAGCTGATATTAACACAATTGATTGTATTACTTATATAAAGATGACGGAATTACAACGTGTGCCAATTATAGGCACACATGAGGTTCCAGCTTTGACTCGGAGAATACAAAACATCTGCAATGTTTCTGACATTGCCATTGAAGTCTATTGGCTCAATAACCATTTAATTTAAGGTCAATAAAATAGACCCCTAAGTTATTAAGACACTCTCACAAAAATCAAAGCAAAAATAACATAGACACATAACATGTACAAGCAGAACTTTAGTTATAAAGGCATAATTAAACAATGTGTTGCAATAACTTATTAATCCACTTCGTTAGAAACATTTAAACCAGCCATATATAAGCATAATGAACTAGGCATGTCATCTGATCTGACATAAACACTATAGAATCATATTGATTAGAACAATTTTCGGAATCAACACTATCATAATATATCAAGAATTGAATTAATGTACCATAAACTACAGCTATAACTATTGGTCCATTGTCTTGGGAATACGTCACGTTTATATTTTGCAAACAGATAGACAGAGATATAGATAATAACGTAGATGAAGTGAATGAATTATTGATAAGCATAATAAAAAGTTGAAGCTTCTGTGATAGCTCTTTGCTTGCAATATACCGTCAATTAACATCATAATTTCAGCCGAAAGACGTACAATGCTGGACAAAGGCCTCCTCCAAGTCTCGCCACATCAGCCGGTCCTGCGCGCCTCGCATCCAACGTATTCCCGTGGCCTTCATCTGGTCTTCGGTCCACTTTGAGAGGCCAAAATGTTTTAACAAAATATTTTTTTTTCTTAGTACAGAAGACTGAGTTATGATAAAAAAAAAATGTATTTGAGACCATAGAAGGTACATTAAAAAAATCTGCATTAACTTTTCAATGTCCAATAAAATAAAACGTGAAAGAAATTTTGGAGATTTTAGATTTTGAGAAAGACGTTTGCCCAATAGTGGTAGAATCTAAACAAATAATTATTTGGAAATAGATTCTTTTATCATAATGTTTTTTCACATTTCTTAGTACTCACTTAGTTTAACAATCTGTCTGACAGTCTGCAAAGGAGTAACGATATGAGGAGCGTTTCTTTTGTATCATGTTTATGTCATCCAAATCATTTTTAAGTAGACCTTCAGAGTGCCAATTCTACTAATTTTTAAGCAACGTTCGCATTGTAAAAATTTATGGAAATTTTTGACAGACTGCGGCTAAGATGTGAATGCGAACGTTGCTTTAAAATTGGCCATCTTATTCTATTAGTTTGACCTTAAAACTTTAAATAACCGGAATTCAATTAACGTCTCCTAAAACCTCTCCAACCTATGGCTATTGTCTACTGTAATGGGAACGATAACTCACACGTAGTTTCACTCTTGATTTCTAAGTACCATTAATTAGTTGGCGTTAAGTTGGTAGACACTTCAATGGTGGTCACAAGACAGGAGAAACTGGGACTGTTATGTTCTTTAACGTTTGTTTTGTTATAAAGTTGGTATTTAATTTGTGCTGTGTTGGTATTTGGTTAAAGAAAAGATGGATGGATTGTGTGAGGAATGATGTGAAAGAAAAAGGGAGTGAATGATAGCGTTACAGGGGAAAATAGAAATATAAAACGTGATATGACTCCCACAAGATTAGAGAAACATGCTATCAGCGATAAAAAATGTCGAAAAGTCAAAAATGTATATGATTGACATGTATTGTGCTCAATCTTCAAACTTCATGAGGTCAATCCTAAATGTGTTGGACATAATCAACAATCGCTATCACCTATAGAAGTTCACTTTTTCTGGAGCTCAAGTGTGGAACGACAATGATATCGTTGTTGATTTATTACCGTCAAGAAACGGCCAAAATGCTATGGGAATTAGCTAACTAGGATAACTACAGTCTCCTGCTGGGTTTAGAATATATAATTTTGCCCTAGTTATGATAGCAACCTCGATTCATCTCGTCTTTGCCTTCCGTATTATTCTCTCTAGCTCAACGTTACCTTCTAATTCCGATTTATCTGCCTAAGCCATGTCAAATTTTCTTGCCACCAGGGTTTTGACTCAACTGCTGTAAATATCATTCATTTTATTTTTTTTGACCGTTATAAACTTTCTTATACAAGCTTTAGTTTAGCTTAAGTCGTAGGGTAGCAGTAATATTGCGACAAATTATTAACTCCGACAACGAATCCAATTTGTTTGGTGTGATAATTAGTATTATTGTGGTGTAGTCACTGCTAGGTGTATCATCGTCGTCTGCTAAGGTTTTTCCCAACTTTTTTTTACTCGTCTTCCAGTCTAAGCAAATACAGCCGAATATCAGTATTTTATCACGGATAGGGAAATCTGCCCTCCGCAACCCAGTTACTGGGTCACCAAAACATTTCATTTTATTTATTCAAACAATAAACATTGTGTAGAATATTCGCCACCACCAGCGCTATTTACACCATACCAATTCAAATTAATTATTTCTAAAGTTAATAAGCAACAGTGGAATATTTTAAACTATTAATCATACCCACACTATTTGTGGCCATTTAGTCATTCATCTTCTAGCCCCAATTACACATTTCCCACTGCAAACATTATTAAATCAACTAGACGTACTGCATGAACCGTATTCATTGTTAAAAACGTTGTTGCTTCAAATAAGTCTTCGTATAGTGTTACTAATTATTCGGATACCATCTACATGTGTGTTCGCACCTTTACGTGAAAGGTATGTGGGAACTATCTATTGTTTTACATGGGTATTATGTACATTAGGTATTAATATATTCGTGTACGAAAATGGTTGGTTTAAATTTGTGTGACTCAGGAGATGTGAGTCACAAATGTCTTACTGCCTTTGTGATCGTTTGATTTGTTGTACTTTTACTACATTGAATTTCATTAAAAAATTTAATATATTTATTTCCTCCATTTTATTGTACTTGGACAGATATTAAGTTCTTACTAACATCATCTCACTCCGCTTAGCTCTGTAACTTGCAATTGTTTTTTTTCTATATATTATTTTACTAGAAAGGTCATGCTTAAGATAGATAAATAAGTAGTTGTAAGTTCATAATTAACTTTGCACCCAAAACAGTTCCCTGTGGCAGTCCAAGTAAACACTAATCATATTCTAGTAATTTCGAACCAACTGCACGCAAATTACAATAACTCATACATTTCAATACCGTATCTTTCCCTTTCATCGTCATGAAAACACAATTATAACGCGAACATTCACTAAATCACTCATAATTATAACAAGAGCACGATCAAACGCTATAGTTAGCCACATCCAGGGACTATGTTTGTTGAGGAGAGCGGTAGCAGGCGCGGTAGAGGTAGCGATTTAGTAGCTATAATTTATCGTGAGTAGTTATAGAAGGCCAAAGAGGATGGAAATCACAGACCTCCGGGACGCCTCGATAGCCACTGCTAGAGATAGCATTGTCAAGACTTTTCATAAAAACAAAGTGTAACAGTGAGTATCAATGTTTGTTAAACAACATGGTTTGACGGCCCATGAAAATTGTAGTATGGCAGGCAAAATTTGTTTTCAACGCATATTTCACGGACATGAATGTTATGAGTAACGGTGTCTTTACTTACCTACTATATCGTGCTCTGAGGTAGTCTGGTAGACGTATTTCCATCTTTAAAGGATACAATATAGACTACCTATCGGTCGCTACAGCCCTAAATACACATGCCTGTAACGTGCACAAAAGTGTGCAAAATACTTGCATGCCATTGTGCTATAACAGGTTCTGTTTGGTGAATGTTACTGTGGCTTGCAAGCTATTTGGATGCTTTTATGCAAGTCAAGTTAGATATGTCCAATTTCAATAACAATATGCGACACCTAAATGAATATTTAAAATCGCATTAGACCCGCGGCGCTAGACGCCTTGTATAACAAGCCACCACTAGTCTCCAAGTTTATTATGGACGCAAACAGCAAGGTTTCAAATGTTCCATTTTACGCGTCCTCTTTCTTAAGCACTCGCGCTTCTCTCTTCGCTAAAACTCCTCACCCTGTGATACACCTTAGTACGTTTCCCGATGAACTAACACATTTTACTCTATCACGAATCTGGTTACTTCATTTAGTATCATGGCGTGGCGTGCTGACATGGCCCGCAATTAACTGGATTTTGTTACACCGTAGTGTTTCAAATTATATGACTATGATTGCAAGCGTGGAGTTAAATAGGAGAATAGGAAATACAGAGCCTGGGCGGTGTTCTCCCAGCGAAAATAAATTGCAGGAAAGTAAATAATGCTACCATGACATGAGTTCTCGAAATGTCACGAGGACAATCCCAAACATTTTGATATATCAACGACTGCTATGATTGACAGAATATCACTTGGCAGAGCCTGTATCAAGCGACAGATTTTTAGATCTTTTTATGCAAAGAACCTCAAACTGCAACAGCAATGAGAACATAATAAGGTTAAAAAACCAGGTCCCACCAGATCAGATATCAAAAAATAAATAGGTTTCTTCAAACACACTTATACAACGTGACAAAATGTTTCGGATATGCTTGCAACGTACGCCGAAAAATTTGTCGTTTTCTTGTAATTAATATTCAAAAGGTGCACTCTTTCGCTCATAGCTGAATACTTATTAAGTGATTTGTTTGTTATTTTATTCGTGTTAAATATTTATTAGCAATTTAGAGTACGTTATGTGTTTGTAGACACGTCGTAAAACAATGGCACTTGTCGTTTTATGCATGAGATTCTGCAATAAGCTTTCTTTTCTTCTGTGGCAGAGTCATATCATAAGAAGTTGTAAAGTGTGATATATATGTTTATAGTTGACTATTTTCTTCACGTATTCAGTTGAAAGAACCCAAATGTTTGAGATATGTGTCATAAGGTCATAGGCTGCCAAACAAAAGAGTTAATGATGAATTAAAGGTGATTAATATAAATGCTGAAGGATGGAGCTAGAGGAAGGCAAAAAAAAATAGAAGGATTGATTGAGGAAAAACATGAAAGAAAAGGGACTGAATGACAGCTTGACGGTTGACCGGGGAAAAATATGATGAACGACTAAAGTTGACTCAACTAGAGCTAAATGATGATGATGAAAAAATATTGCGTAACACTTTCAACCCAAGAGTTCCTCACGGTGTAAGCAGCATTCTATAATTTCATAGTTCACATTATATTATGCTCGCACAATTACAATATTCAGTGTGATGTCCACAGCATCGCGCAATATTCAAATGATTTGTGGCTTAGAAAGTTAGCCACATATTTACGCAATTTTCTGCTGCTAAGTAAATTCCAGATATATGGCAAACGTTTGAAGCGTTAATAGATCGTAAAATGTTAGTCGTCTGTCTGTTTATAAAGGTCTTTCTCATATCTGCAAGTACCTAATTAGGATCTCAACATTATGTTCCATCTTATTTAGCATTATTTATTATGCATAGTATTGTCTAACATAGGTTACCGAGAGGTCTTATTTATTTACCCCTTTTTTTTTTTTATTGATGGGAAATCATCAAATGACTTCTTCCGCTCTGGGTGGAGCGGAAGGGCGTGTCAGACTCTTACTGACTAAAACCCATCCGTGTTCCTTCTAAAGCCCTTTGCGTTCCAGGGCCGCGGTGACTCTTTCGAACAAATTCCGCAACCCTGGCAGGCTCTGGCCCTAGCGGGCCCCGTTCTTTATGCTGACATCTCTTTGAGGCGCGCGTGAAACACAACGCGCCATCGACCCGGGCCTGGTGGTGATCGGACAGCGAACCACCCAACGCTCGCCGTCCGCAGGCCCGCGCCTTCGGTGGCCGGGGATCACCCTGCGACTCCCGACGCCCGGGGCGTCTTCTCCTGTTGCGGCGGTTGGGACGAAGGCCTTGCCTTTCCCTCGCGCGGTCCGCCTCTTCCTTCGCTAGCATTACTGCTTCGCAGAAGGAGGTGACCGCTTCCCAAGCCTCCTCGCTCCGGACCATGGATTCAACCAGGGCCGGACGCGAGAGGTCGCCGCCGCCGATCTTTATTTACCCTGCCACGGTGGTTTTGGTTTTTATATATATATTATGACTAGCTTTTGCCCACGACTTCGTACGCGCATATCCCGTTCCCGTATAGCCTATAGCCTTCCTCATAAATGTGGCTAACATATGCAAAAATATTTTTCCAAATCCGACTGGTAGTTCCAGAGATAAGAGCGTTAAAACAAACAAACTCTTAACCTTTATTATATTAGCATAGTTTTTATTTCGAGCTTCTTCAAAAATTTCATTACACACAGACTTCGTATTTGCAAGTTTGCAGGTGCTGTTAGGTGTTTTCTCGAATGTTAAATCAGAGACAATCAATCGACTTTTGTAAAAGCAGTTGATTTTATCAACGCAGAATCGTAGCTAAATTCCCACACTTTTAAACACCCAGCATTTTACAAACCAATTTTTACAGCCACAACAATTTTCACAACCACCTCACTCACATATTCGAGAACATAATATCAAATAAACCGAACATACGATCAAAGCAAGCATATTACACAATTCACACATACAAAGTTCTTAGTGATAGATGGGCTATGCTCACGCGCATTGAAGTGCGGTAGACCGTAAACGATGACGTCACCAGTGACGATGCGCCGGAGTCGCGCTTTGAGCACGAAAGCGATAATGATGGCGGAATTAACATTAAACATTAACTTTTTATCATCATTAGAGGAGTGGATTAGTGTTTAATTTTGTTGCAGAGTAAATCGATTTTAATAGTATGCATTAATATTAATGGTAAGAAGAGATATTAATAATATCGACTACTATTCATAGTCAGAACTTTATATTTTTGTCTAAGCTGTGTCGCTTTTTAACGTACTGCTTAACTTACTTACAATGACAATACCTTTCGTTTTGACAATTTAACAAAATTCTATGGATTATTTACGTTGGATATGTATGCCGTATGCCGATCAAGCGGTGCACTTCTAAAACAAATAACTCATGCACAGAAAGCGCGAAATGAAGCCGCGGCTGAGCATGAAGGTGACGGCGGGTCAACATACCTTCTTAAAGAATTGGCAAGACCACGATTGATGCAGAACTGAGTACAATGGAAGGAATGGAGGGATGCCTTTATCCAGCAGTGGGACAGTTCAGGCTGATACCTTCTTAAAGAATTGGCAAGACCACGATTGATGCAGAACTGAGTACAATGGAAGGAATGGAGGGATGCCTTTATCCAGCAGTGGGACAGTTCAGGCTGATACCTTCTTAAAGAATTGGCAAGACCACGATTGATGCAGAACTGAGTACAATGGAAGGAATGGAGGGATGCCTTTATCCAGCAGTGGGACAGTTCAGGCTGATACCTTCTTAAAGAATTGGCAAGACCACGATTGATGCAGAACTGAGTACAATGGAAGGAATGGAGGGATGCCTTTATCCAGCAGTGGGACAGTTCAGGCTGATACCTTCTTAAAGAATTGGCAAGACCACGATTGATGCAGAACTGAGTACAATGGAAGGAATGGAGGGATGCCTTTATCCAGCAGTGGGACAGTTCAGGCTGATACACAACGTGTAACAGAATAAACGCAATACCTGAAAAGCGGTCCTTGTACTTATCATTATGAACAACTTTTACAATGGCACCAACACTGAAATCACGGAAAAAAGTCTACTGCCCCATACATTTCTGTGCGCATAACTCGATAAAGAGCGAACAGTTGATTTTTTTTTCACGGTTTTGAGATTGGTCCCATAGTAAATGTTGTTCATAACGATGAGTACAATGACCCCTTTTCAGGTATTGCGTTTATTTTGTTACGCATTGTATAATATAACATATTTTTTCGTTTACGAGCAACGACTTTTTCAAACAATGAAGGAGTGGATTATGAACTTTGCTCAAAATTCTCTTGGCTGTAATTGTGTGCAAGTAAATGTGGAGTAGGCTTACAGAATATAACGAAACATTTTGATTACCTATACCAATTAAAATCAATATACACAAATATGGACTACGGAAAAACGTATTTAAAATGTACCTAATGGTGAATGAAAAGTTGTTGATTGCATTGCAACTACCTCAGTAACAGGTTGTCAAGCAATGGACGGTAATTATTTCCAACTCTCGACTTTTATTGAGATAAACTGATCGTGTAGATACTTGATGAAGATAGTTAACTGTAGTTTGTCATGGTAATAAAAGGAGTAGGTGCTGAGGAATAACGTAATACTTAGAGGTGATTATGATTTGAAATCTGTTAACTTTGTGAACATAATTTATAGCTTCGTGAATGTATCTACCAATATATAAACCCAGCCTATTTCAATACTAAAAGTAAATGACTACCATTGCATTAGGTATATTTACTCAAATAGATTTTGGCAAAATTCTCAGGTTAAATGGGTGTGTTAAATTAAAATGGAGTTTAAATTTTTATGAGCAGGACAGAAAAAAATTCAAGGAAATAGTTCCTAAATATAACGACCAAAAACTAAGAAACAATTTAACTACAAAACACGACGCCGTAGTTACAAATTACATTCCAAAAATAGACGTTACATTACACCTTATTTCACCCAAAAAAGCACTCAAATTACAAAGCAATAAACTAAACACTAAGTACCAGTTTTATATTCTGAGGCCGATCTTCAAAAACTCAAGGTCACCTTTTCCGAGAACCTGGGTATGAGAAGGAATACCATTGATCAGCCAGCCATGGGAACGTGGGTCTTATTTACATATTCATACTGTTACAAGAATTGGTGTAGGCAGAAGCGGAGGAGGACGGGATGTCGAAAATATTGAATTAGGATTAGTTATTGGGACTTTGAATTTCGTTGGTGTTAATGTTAAAAGTTATAAGGATTGTATTAAAATGATGGATAGTGAGAAACTGGTCAATTATTGTGAGACAGGGTCAGGGTTAATCAATTTGAAGCTGTATTAAAGTTCATCAGAAAGTAATACGGTTTTTTTTAAGTTTGGGAAATCATCAAATGACTTCGTGGAGCGGAAGGGCGTGTCAGACTCTTACTGACTAAAACCCATCCGTGTTCCTTCTAAAGCCCTTTGCGTTCCAGGGCCGCAGTGACTCTTTCAAACAAATTCCGCAACCCTGGCAGAAGTAATACGGTATGGATGGTTCTTAGATTAGAGGGAGACCAAAAATCGATGGACGAATGGTGATGAAGTAAAAGATGATTAGTCTAAAAAAGCGGTAAAAACTGAAATTCAAAGTCGACTAATGGAGAAGAATGAAATAAGAAGACATGTTGCGCCGACCGACAAATAAGTAGGATTATCTATAGAAAAGCAAATGATGATAATCAAAAAGGAAGGACGGGCTATGAGGAAGTAAAATTAAATATTGTCCTATTATTTTCATTAAAAGATTAGATTAGAAGATACTAACAAACAGCACCCAAACTTTAGTAAGTAATGCTTTTATATGTCAATTAAAGAAAGTAGGATCCAAATTTTCCACAAGGAAATTAACTAAGTTGGTCAATGAATTTCAAATGTGCTCAAGGAGTCTATTTTCAGTAAGGTCAATCATGTAATCAATAATGCTATTAGATTGCCCGATGACTTACATAGATTTACCAAATTGGATATAATCAAATATTCATAAAGTTTCAGCCACTACTATCTTTTAGATTTTTAGCTTATAGGTTTTGTTTAGGCTCATCAACAACAAGTTTGGAAAATCTATGTATGCTCTGAGAGCTTCTCTGTGTTTCAGCGATTATTATTATGCTTTAAAATTCAAGTCAAATTATCGATCTCACAAATGCTTGCACTGTCTGGTCAAGTCCACTCAAATCTGTGTGGGACTTTCCTCAAAATACCACTTCAGACATTAACCTACATGGTTCTCATATGATTTGACCAGTACGATTTTATGGACTTTAAAAGAGACTTTGACCTCTGAGTTTGTTTCGGTGTTTCTTCTCAGGGTAGTCAGCTAGGAAACACAGGCCATCCATCTAGTTTAAAAATGACCAAAAAAAATTTACGTGTAAAAGTGTTATGCTTAACCTATATACAAAATAAATATCATTTATCATCATAAAAATGTATTGTCATCGGAACTGAACCAACAATCAAAAGGTCAAATCTGTAGAATAGGAGGAAGTCGTACTAATTCAACTTGCATGATTCGATCTAAACAAACAAACACACAAACATTGCAAGTTAAACAAAAGCTTGTAAATAGATTAAAAGGGCCAAGAAGATGTGATTTTCCATCAGTAATTAAAAATCCAAATATATGGGATTAACTGGTCAGAAGATCAATCCAAACAGTATCGGTGACGTTAATCTCGGTTTTTTAAAAAATATCGGTTAAAAATCAAAGACTTTAAAAACAAAAAAACCATCAAATACTCATAAGGCCATATCTCCTGCACGAAAATAACAATAATCACTAAATAATGTACGGAACCGATCAAATAGTTGTTGTAATATTAATCAGTGTTTACAAAAAGGCGCTTCCGATCAATATTGTTAATGGAACTGTAATGGACGAAACGGACTGCTTGAGCTTTATTTTTACTTGGCCATGATAACAAAAGTATTTTTTTTATTTATTTATTTACTGTTAAGGCACTTCAACGATTTACACACTAAAACATACAAAAACATAAATCACATAGATTTTTTAATATAATACATTCGTCACTTACAGAAGTGCACAGCACTATCAGAGAACTCAAGACGATATTAGATATCGTTATTTGATTTATATACAAGTTAGAAAATTAAAGTTAAAATGAGTTATGGTCATGGTCACAAATACCATAGGGAGTACAGAAATATTTAACGGAACGACAAAATAAAAACACGTTTATATGGATAAGGAACGGGAAAGTGGATAATAATAAGAGTGGAAATAACTATAACTACTATAAATAAATAAACACTACATAAAACCTTTTTGTATTTCCCATAAATCACATAGCCTTTTCTCAACTATATTATCCATTACATGGGATGTCTATTTAATGCTTTAAATAGTTTGAAGAGTTAAGCATAGTTCATTAACAGAGCATTTTGTGAAGAAGCAACAAAACAAATCTACCTTAATGATTTAAGCCTTTAAGGTGTCTCATATCGTTACCGGATTGTTTTAAAGAGCTACTGCCGCCCTGGAACGTAAAAAGCGGGGGGTAAAATTGGGGGCAATTAGGTGGGTTTAAGTCAGTATCAGTCTAAGTTTCTCCCACTCCACTCAGAGTCGGGAGTCATTTGAGGATTTCCGAGCGAATCTCATTTTTGTAACATGTCTTTCAAACCATAGGTTTCTTATAGGTTTTCCTGTAATCTACAGGCAAAGAACTGTTATATATATTTTTATGGGGAATGGTCATTTTTCATCTATTTTCTGGAATAAATTCAGAAACATGAATTTTAAAATTATGAAAATAATATATTTGAAACCCTCACAATACGCACTTTCATTTGATATATCACATGGTACAGTTGGACATTCAAAATTTTTTTTTTTTTTACGTCTGTATCACGGAAGATTATATATGTGTATCAAATTTCAACTGAATCGGTCCTGTCGGAGAAAATCGGCTGTGACAGACAGACAGCCGAGTGATTCTATAAGTAAGGGCTCCGTTTGCCAATAGAAGTGCGGAACCCTAAAAAGAAAGGTCTTATATCAACTGCCGCTTAAAATCTTACTAGATTTTAAGCGGCAGTTTTCCACAGCTCGACATTGTGGACAGAAAATCCAATCCTTATCCTTTGTGACTTTTCCTGTCCAAAGATAAAAAGACAACTGTTTGACAAATGGCTTTTCCGTAATTCACGTCAGGATCAGCGTCAGCTTAGCAAAAGATATGTTGTCCACATATAAATCTTTAAAGTAACTGCTGGGAACAGTGTCCCGCTTATGTCAAGTTACGGGCCGATACCCATACCCAATGCAAGTCTAATGAGTTCATTGCAAACATACATTATGTGTTTTATTATAAGCTTCAACAGAATCTCTCGATTCAATCAAATAGTTGTAGATTCTGCCAAGAATTTTCTTTCTGCTGAAGATTATATTAATTTGTAAATACTGTTTAAAAGGTAGTACACTCCACTTCTCTTGTATTGCTTATAATTTTTGCCTACGATTTTGTCACCTATCCTCAAAGTAAGTTAGAATTTTTCTAAATAAATTTCAACAGCCCGATGCACTACTTTGGGGCATGATTTCGGAAAGCTCTTTTTACTCAATTTAATGGTTTTAGCTGTCTTGTACTGTGTAAAAGATAAAATGGCTAACAAAGAGGTGACTATTGAGATAATGACTATTAAAGAAATATGAAAAGGATTGTTGCGCCAACCCAAAATAAATTGTAAAGAGAGGGAAGAGAATGATGACCAAAATAATTATGTCATGCTTCAGTATCTCAACTTGGCTCACAAGGTTGTCGACATGTGGACTAAGCAATATTTGTGCTGATACTCGTGTCAGCCAGTAGTGTGATTGCCACGAAGTTCTCGTTGCGGAGCTGAATCAATGGCTTTATTCAGAAAGCGGTACTTTTGGACACGACTCGAATTGTTGGGAGGTGCTCTCTCTGGAGTTCCGGCAGCCGGTAGCTTGGACCCTTTTCCCGAAACAGATGGGTAAATCTCTTGCTTTCTCGCAAAGTCTAAATATTTGACACAAGAGCTTTAAGAGAAAGGGACACTTTATCAGCGATAATGATTGTCACAAAGTCAAAAATGTATCGGGTTGACAAGCGTTACCGAAAGGGGTTCGAACATTTTTCTATGGGAGCTGGAATAGCTCCCATCGCCATTTTGTTTAAGTACTTTTATACATTAGATTACATTCAATTAATAGTTTCCAACGTAATTCGAGCATTATAAGAAGGTAAAAATTAGGGCACGAAAAAACTACTTTATTAAGAACGCACTGAAAAAAAGAAAAAGAAACTGTTATATTAATATATATGGTTAAATCAAGCCGGAAATTATTATTTGAATACAATCTACTGCATAAGCACGTGATTGGTTCATTTTGAGTGATTGTCATTGTTCCCACTTGGCGACTATTTACCTCCAAATATCTCGGTAACGTGACACTACAGGGTCCCATGTTGCAAACATTTTTTCTTTGTTTATGTGTCGTCAATCCATTTATACCTGTATTATCGCGCGCCGTGATTTGAATTTGATTTTGAAAAAAAACAAAATGGCGACGGGGGGCTGTCACAAAGGTTTTATCCCATTTTACGTTGTTAGTTCCAAACATTTTGGCATTTCGGCAATCGTCATGACCAGTAGAGTGTCGCATTGTGTGAGCCGAAGGACAGCATAAACATTCAGAAAGTCGAAATTATATATTACGTGTATTAACTACAGCAAACAAAAGAGAAAGTGCTATTGAAAACAAGATAGATAGACATTGTGAGTCCCATTTACAAAATCATTCAAACGCAAATTGCACCCTTTGATAAAGTTGCGGAATTTGTTCGAAATAGTCACCGCCGCCCTGGAACGCAAAGGCTCGACACGCCTTTCCACTCCACCCAGAACGGAAGAAGTCATTTGATGATTCCCAATGCTACAAAAAACGCTTTGACAAAGAACCTACAATCCCATCATTTCCACAATGTAACAATTACATAACTGATAGAAAATACATACATTTTACGATACTTAATATGAATGTTTTCAAATATAACTTCATACTAAAGTTTACGATGCGTTGCGTCTGCTGTAAGCTGTCAACGGAGTAAGTGCAATTTTCACAAGATAGTAAAATCGTGGTGCAAGTGAAAACGCAATTTGTTGCAACATGTTATATTTTATTGTTTGCGGTACTAAATGATAGGTTTTTACGTGTGGAGAAATGAGTGTCGATTGCAAAGTATGAGGAAAATAAGTATAAATAATAAATAATTTTAGTGAAATGCCTTTGACTATTTTAATGGTTTTTTTGGGGAGTCGAAAGAGTTTAGTAAATTCTTATAGACTTTATTTTAACCGTAACTTTGTGTGTCTGTCCACAAGTGGAATATACATCCGATTTTCGTCACTTTTCTTTTTAACCGACTTCAAAAAAGGAGGAGGTTCTCTATTGGGTTGTAGGTATTTTTTAAAATGGTTTTTCCTCATAATTCCGTCATTTTCGAACCGATTTGAAAACTTTTTTTTCTATGTGAAAGGATATACTTTTCGATTGGCTCATAGAAATTTCATCAAAATCGGATTTGAAGTTTGATTTTTAAATCGAAATAGCTGGAAAAAATATGTCATCCAAGTAAACGAAATGGTGTATTTTGCTTTCCTGTGACTTTCCAGTGGCGTTGTTAGTTGTACCACTAAAAAGTGAAAAATAAAAAAACATTTTACAAAAAAAGATAATCGCCTTCACTGTACGAAACACTTACTTCCGAAATGACGGTTATTTTATATTTTGCAATGCTGGTTGTATTTTTTTGAGAAAAGTTTTTTTAAACAAAGATTATATCTAGTACTTAAGTAAGTTTTTTTATTTTCAAAAAAATGTGGTAAAAATATGTTAACTACCTACATAAATATTGGTGCAAGACACATTCCGCCAAACTATAATAGCATTCAAATATTTATAGGTACATAAATTGTAGCTTTACACATCACCAAACAAAGTTCGTAAACTTGTTTATATCTGTGTGTCGACTTGACTTAGGTTCATCACCATCATCATTCATCGGGAAACATTTATTTCTTCTGATTAGGCCCACGTTTCAGTTCCATACGCCATCACTGGAAACACTCACTGGTCCATAGACTTTCGTCTTGAGACACAGTAGTATGTGAGACGAGAAAAAACCACGCAGCTTCCCGAACGCTGCTCAGCCGAATTAGGTTTCAATATTCAAAGCATTTATTTATTTCAAATCAACCAATTTATAGATAGCTAACTTTTGAATTGTCAAAGTCAGTTAGTCAAACACATGAAGCTATTTGCACTTTCTAAAGCGTAGATCTCTATGGAGAAGAACTTGCAAGAAACTCCACGGACACTCTTTTAATCATTATATGTATCCTGCTCGCGTAATCTTTATGTGAGAACAATGTAAGAAAGAAATAACTACATATAGAAACAAACCTATGTATAAAAAATTAAAAATAAGCCAGTGGGCAGTAAAGAGATGACCAGTCTTCATTGACAGCGCCCGTTCACGAATATGACACGTGAATCAACACTATTCGGCTTCCAGGAACTGCCGATCGATTCTGTAAACATGTCAAAGTGAAGGCTTGGGTGAAGTTATCACGAGGTGAGCTGTCATTCCATCTTGAATAAATGGATTGACAGCTCACCTCTTGATCACTTCACCCAAGCCTTCACTTCGAAATGTTTACAGAATCGACCGGCTGAATGATCCGTAACGCGCCGCCATCAGTCAGACATTCGTATGTTAAATTGCTGTTATTGGTCTACGCAAGAGATATATTATCTGTCTCCAATATACGCTAAGTCGTGTGTCAACAGTGCCGCCAACTAAAACCGAGAAATCAGTAAAAGCTACCGTGGTCCTATATTTTATGGTCATTAAAAGCCTCCAACATTATCTGACAGATTAAACTAACGATATTGGTCGAGATAAGTGCACGAGTCTTTAAAATATAGCTGTCATCCGGTGTATCGGTCACCCATCTAATGACTAACCTAGTTAGGGTGTTGCTTAACTTTACTAAGAGAAGGACGTATAGTATTTACATACTATGTGCTTAATGTGGTTGGAAAGGGATTAAAGGTAAAAAATCATAGTATTTCTCCTAGCGATTGATTGCAACTTGAAATGGTGTTTCGAAACATTTTGTTTTCTCCAAATTCAAGACCTCCTTTACAAATAAAATCTTTATTACATTAAAATACTTCATATCTTCCCGTGGGTGTCGTTAGAGGCGACTGAGGGACTCACCAGAGAATGGGCAGCAGCATTCTCTGTACATTGCAACAGCTACGCTGCGATCGCCAAGCCGCCTGCCAAGCGTGGTGAAGCTCTATGCCCAGCAGTGGACGTCTTTCGGCTGATATGATGATGACATTGAAACGCCACGTTGGTTTAGTAATCACAAATGCTATTGCTAAGCATGAGTTCTGTGGGTTCTATTCTCGGGTCGGGCCTTTGCGTTTATCTTTGGGTATTGCAGCTCGGAAGCTAGATTTGTGACAATAGACTCGCAAACGGTGAAATGTATAGCTATGGTACACTCCTGCGGGCCTGCGGACGGCGAGCGTTGGGTGGCTCGCTGTCCGATCACCACCAGGCCCGGGTCGATGGCGCGTTGTATTTCACGCGTGCCTCAAAGAGATGTCAGCATAGAAGACGGGGCCCGGTAGGGCCAGAGCCTGCCAGGGTTGCGGAATTTGTTCGAAAGAGTCACCGCAGCCCTGGAACGCAAAGGGCTTTAGAAGGAACACGGATGGGTTTTAGTCAGTAAGAGTCTGTCACGCCCTTCCGCTCCACCCAGAGCGGAAGAAGTCATCTGATGATTTCCCAACCTTCAAAAAAAAAATGGAACACTCCTGCCTACATTTTTGAGATGTATAGATGTGACGTCATGTTTGTTAGCATGTCTTGCACTATTTATGCATTTAGGAACGCTCTTACTCTATGATAATTCCTCTGAACAATTCCAATTCGTCAAACAATCTTTAACTTAGAAAATAACAGTCAATCAGCTATCAAAGATCTCATCATCATTACATTCTTTCATTGCAAAACCAACTCTGCCTCAGAAACAATAGAGTTTAACGTCAAAAAACTCGGCAGCGAGCGCACGCGCCGATGCGCTCGCATCTCGGCACCGCATCTATGTTTTTCGCAACGACATACAATCGTTACGGTTTGGTGGAGTACAATATGTTGCATAGAAATTGTATTTCAATTTCGCTATTTACGTAACTGTTTTCATTATTTGTACAATAGTTTGTACATATGACCACATAGGTAGTCGATATTATTGCATTTGATAGTTAGCGGTGTATGAATGGTCTCTTTGTATCAGACTGGCTGCATGTCTTTCAAATAGGGCGCGAATGTGGGTCCCATTTCAAAGTAGGTTTGTATTTTATGTTTTACATTGTGATTAGTATGCACCACAATCATATTATGTATAGGTACTGGAAATTGAGGTTGAACTATACGCGAGATCACTGAATAATCCAAACGAACTGAAAATAAAGTAACTTCTCTGATTTGAGATCTAAGTGCCAATTCTACTTATTTTTAAACAAGCTAACAACAGTAGCTGAAACATCGTGATTGCCTTTCAAACACTATTGAATTGCATCTAAGGAATATGTTTATTGAATTGTAATGATGAATAATGATGAAATGTAATTTTGATGAATAGTATCACGGTTTATGCACCATCTCTTCCTACCAATTTGTACGCCACGATGTGCGGCTGAACATGTTAGAACTTTTCCCTATCACATTTTTATCTTGCATGCAATGTATCATGTACACCATGTTTAAACAAATTAAATTTACTTACTTACTTACTTAACATGACGTTTTAGCTACTATTGGTAGCTAATTTGACAGTTGGTTAAAGGTAGATACGTTATTGAAACCGGCCGTACCGTCCAGCAGCCGGTTTTCAACCATCAGTACTTAATAGTGTGGGGTCTTATGCCAAGCTTATGACAAAAGATCGAGGTAATGTTATTTTTACTAAGTTTTACTCTAAAGATTCGCCTGAAGTCGAGAATTCACTAGAATTTGAACACATAATTAAAATAAAAGTTACAGATTGCAATTTCAAAAGAGAGTTTCATTATTATCGTAAGAACAGCCGTTCTCCACAAAAAAAAAACCTTCGGAAGTTATTTGTAAGTGCTAAGTGCCACTTAAACAGACTTTTACAATTATTCACACTACACGTATGTTAGCGAAGGAAATTCCCATGTACAGAAACTTGGTAGTTATTTTACTTTCTCCACTGATGGCTTCAATGGGAAAAGGTTTTGTTGGGCATCGACAAGTTGTGGATAAGTTATTTAAGATTTCAAGCAATAATAAACCCGAAATGAAGAGGAACTACCTGCCGGAGTCTGTGTTGCCGGCAAGCGGTGTGAAATCGAATTTTCATTCGGAACGTTTGTGGAGTTACGCACTGATCTGATTTTCGTCATTCAAAGAAAACCTTAAGCTTTATCCGGCTTCAGTCCCCTGGAAATAACCGGAACTCAGCCTACATAGGAACCGGTAAAAATAGTCAAGTTCAGGTTTCTAGCAGTGAAAGAATAAATATATTCAGAGATCTTACGAACAAACAATTTTACCGGTCTTTAATACTACTTATGATTTAAATACTACTACCATATCCAGGAATCTCAAGCTCCTTACGTAAGACCAACATCTAAACTTTTTTTTTTTGGATGGTAAATCGTCAAATGACTTCTTACGCTTGAGTGGAGCGGAAGGACGTGTCAGACTCTTACTGACTAAAACCCCATACGTATTCCTTCTAAAGCCCTTTGCGTTCCAGGGCCGCGCTCTCGAACAAATTCCGCAAGCCTGGCAGGCTCTGGCCCGTCTTCTATGCTTGCATCTCTTTGAGGCGCGCGTGGAACACAACGCGCCATCGACCTGAGCCTGGTGGTGATCGGACAGTGAGCCACCCAACGCTCGTCGTCCGCAACATCTAAACTTTACCATCCATTTTGAAGACAAAGAACCAACTTCTAAACCAAACCGAACCGAACCGAACACCATAAAACACACCATTGCTCAGCACCTACTGTTGATGATAAAAGTAATTTACAAGCAGTAATTCATTAGATCCTCAGTCCCCTGTGACAATAGGCGGAAACGTTGCGTTCGCTCCACATGGCAAACCCGCGTGACAAACTTGTGAAATGCGCTGTGACACACTGGCGGAACGAATGGATGGCTGAGAGGATGTTGCGTATAGCATTGTGTGCGAAATAATTGTACACAGAACATTGCGTCTATTTTTAGGAGGCCTGGGGTATAAAAAACAGCTACTTTTCAAAGGTTATGGGGTTAAGGTATTTAGGTCTCATCATTATCTCGATCATTTCAGCCGAAAAATGTCTTCTGCAGGACATAGCGGATTCCCGCTGTAAAGCAACCTCTCTTCCGGTACGTGGTTGCCACTCCAGAACCTTTCGACCCCATCGAACATCTGTACTGCGAGCAAATTGGCTATGTCGGTAACGTTGGGTCTCCTGTGGCTAGCTTCATTCCTGATTCGATCAAGCAAGGAAACTCAGAGCATATATTATAAAATGAAGATGATTGATGATGATGATGACTACTTGTAGTTGATAAGTTTTTTAGTTTTTAGTATTTCTGTGCGTTTTTTCCGGCAGAATAATCCTTCTCTTATATCCCGGTGTGTACGTAATTCTCGGTAACAGTGCCACATTTACTCGTAACAGACATTTAATCACAACAACGGATCATCATGGGATGGACAGTAAAATTTAGTTAGAAAACCGATCCCACTGCCAGTAGCTGTTAAAAAGTAGAAAATACCGATATATTTCCTTCACAGGGACTACCCTGTGAAGGAAATATATCGGTATTTGTAATTATAAGTCTGTGAATAGACTACTATTCACAGACTTATAATTAAAAACTAAAGTAAAGTGAACATGAAGTGAACTGTCAATCAATCCAATCAAGGTGGAGTGACAATTCATTGCAAGCTCACTCCACCTAAGTTTTCAGGGTGATATGCACTGCTGAGTAGACCGGCTGCTGATCCAAAAACCATGGAATTAGTAAGTAACAGTATCGTAAGGGGAAACGCGTCATATTCCGCGAATTCGTTACTTGCCAGCGAGTCTACTTTAAATTGTTCTGGCTGTAAACAATGCTAGCTGTGTTTCCTGCCTTTTCTTAGATTTTGGCATTGTGTTAGGAAAGTGCGTGTACCTTTTTAAAAGTTTTAGCGTCAATCTTGGACTGTCATTCGGCCATTTTTGGTACACGTCAAAATGATGAAGGAGAATTACTTGGAACAAAATTTCGCCCAATGAAGTACACGAAGGGAATTGGGCATGAATATAGTGGTGAAATCTGTAGTGAATAAATAGGTGTGCCTTTATATGCATGAGAAAACTTTACTTCTGACCTAACAAGTGAAAATATCGTAAAGTAATCTCAAGTTCTCAATAACTGTACTGCTATCATTGAAATTACCGTATTAATAACAGATATGCAACGCTTCTCCTAATTCCTAAGTGAACATAATTGTATGCATCATCACGGGGTTAGTGTTAACCCCTGAATAGAATAAAGTAACTTTAAAAATGTTTTTTGTGCGTCGTATAAAAATTAAAAATGATTGACGTATGTCGTGACAGTTATGACTGCCATGATGAGAGGTTGTAGAGATTACGTTTGACTGGCTGACTGACACAGATTTAGTGTTTATGTCAAAACAAACGGTCATTTTAAATTTTTCGTTCAGTAGCACACTTCTGAAAGTAGATTTAAATATTTTTTAACGATGATGATATCGTCACACTAGCTTATAATTAGTCGAAAAATGTATATGATTATAATAATAATTGTTAATAGTACAAGAATACATACCTTTTATACTTATCGTCTACGTGATATCATGTTTTGATGTGACATGATTTCCGAACGAAAGCAGGCTATGCAAACTGTGAGACGCCATGTTGAATAGAATATGGCAATAATTGAAAAACTTTTACTTTATAACAAATAAGGTTTAAATTCACGAATGAATATTTTTCCTCATTTCGTGGTATTTTTACCTCTTTTTGGATAAATGTAGGTACATCTGATGACCGAAAATGTAACATCTTCTTTGGAAAATATAGCTCCCTAACTTTTATTGCCAAAAGGTCTTTCCAGTCACAGTGACAAAGACATTAAAATAAAACAATACATTATTTTCCTTCACATCTTTTCTTCACCTATTTGGCACTCTGACCAGTGTATGGTTATCGCTTGTACAGACGCCAGCACATCAAACTACCCGAAACTGTCAAAATTTCACAGTCAACCTTGATCCTACTGCTTTGTAAAGCTAAGTTGAAAATCTATTAAAGAAATTTGACAGTTTGTTGTACCTTGATGTACTGGTGCCTGTACTTGAAACAAGATTGATTGATGACCTACTTCTATTGTTTAAGAATTTCTTAGATTTCACTACAGATGCTTTGGAAGATAAGATATAGAAGGGTTTATAATGGCTATTATATTATGGAGGAAAAATCAATTGTATTGTATCTGTTAAATTAACTGTGTTTTTCGTGAGTCTTATTTTGGATTTAATATCTAGAATTAATATGTATTATCAATGTGAATGTAACTCTCTCTGCAGGTTAAGCGATGTTTTTTTTTAATTTGCTTGTGATTAGAGGGCTGACCCTTTCTTCAGTCAAAACGTTTCCAAGCGTCTTTTATAATGCGCACAGCAAAGGAGTGGAACTCTCTGCCTGCGTCTGTGTTTCCGAACGCATACAACCCTAATCTCTTCAAAATTAGAGTTAACGGGCTTCTTCTGGGTAAGCTCGCTCCATCGTCGACTTTGTCTCTGTCATCTAGACTAGAGTCAAGAGCAAACCCATCTCAAAAAAATAGAAAAAAAAAGAATCAGGATTACAACGCACATTCAACGTGGTAATGCTGCCAGTGTTCTGGGAAAATTTCTCGACGTTTTCTTTTTAATGTCCAATAAGTTCTTTTCCTTTCGCCTTTTATTCGCGCCTGTATATGATTAGTTATTAATTACTTTTTAGTCCTTCGTTTGTTTATTGCTCAAACATAAGATAATCAGAAACTCAATAAACAACCGAAGGACAACCATCAACAGAAATCGAAAGAAAAATGCTCATGTTTTTCCCGACATGGCTGTTTTGTGCATAACTAGGTCCAATTATTTTTGGCTTCTATGTATAAAATAAATTATTTCATACAATTCAGTTAGGTATACCTGCTACGTATAACTTAATATTAAAGTTTCGATTCAACCACATAACGTCACTACATTAAAGTTTTTGCAAAAGCAATTTATTCACGATATTTATCTCAATAAATCTCAGTAAATTAACATTTTGCAACCGACTTGCTTTAATTTAGCCCGTTAGCCTGTTTTGATCTAAATGTATGTATTTTGTATGCGGATTGAAGGACCAAAAAGGACCAAATTACTAGATTTAGGTGGTTTATCTGCACAATTCTTGTATGAGTGGGTATTAAGATTGTAAGATGAAATAACGGCTTATTCTGATCCTTATCTTTTGGAGATTTATCGTTGATTGAAATGCCAAAGGTGATATATTGTTTTCATATAAATTGGAACACGTTCCAAGGCTTGAAGGCTCATGGATATCATTTCTATCTACAAGGTTAGGCACTTGCTATTGTTTCGTACTCTTTGGGTGGAATACCTAGATATAATTTTTCATGTGTTCTAATTTAAAGTTAAACTAGCTCAAACCCGCGGCTCTGTATGAGTCGAATTAACACTTTCACCCGTTTTAATTATAGCTTATAGTATTTGGATGTGTAAGCTATATTACTCTTATGTTTTTGCATGACAGAGGAAAAACTTCCCTCCATACGTCGTCACAAACTTTTGCGATGTTTGTATTCGTAAGTACGAAGAGGCAAGCCTCACGCCCCAGCCGCCGCAACAGAAGAAGACGCCCCGGGCGTCGGGAGTCGCAGGGCGATTCCCGGCCACCGCAAGCGCGGGCTTGCGGACGGTGAACGTTGGGTAGCTTGCCGTCAGAAAGGAACCAGGCCCAGGTCGACGGTGCGGTGTGTTCCACGCGCGCCTCAAAAAGATGTCAGCATAGAAGACGGGGCCAGTTAGGGCCAGTGCCTGCCAGGGTTGCGGAATTTGTTCGAAAGAGTCAACGCAGCCCTGGAACGCAAAGGGCAATAGGAGGACCACGGATAGGTTTTAGTCAGTTAGAGTCTGACACTCCCTTTCGCTCCCAGAGCGGAAAGAGTCATTTGGTGATTTCCTATCCTTAAAAAAATTAAGGAAGTACTTGCGCTGAGTGTGAATAGGTAACATTACTACTAATAGATAACATTTATGACAGCTATATCCGAGCTTTTAAATAACCGAAGTATTACAACAAATATTCAGAAGTACCTACATAATCAATATCGATCTTATTTCTGCATTCGCCGCAGACATAGAACGATCTAGACGAATTAATAAATGTGTAATTCAGTACGACCACTTGACCACCCATTTAGAGTCAGAAATCAATACTTCAATTAACTATAACCAATAACAAATCAATACCAAACACAAAAAAAACGGCCAAGAGCGAGTTCGCAAAGGGTTCCGTACATCACATTTTTAAGTAGATAGGTATGTTATTTAAAAACCACAGACGTCTTACAGGTAATTCCTGTAATCTAGAACTATTTTTTTCAAGAACTATTTTCTGTATTTTTTTCAAATTTGACTTTAATTTGCCCTTTAATAAACCTTTTAGGCGAAGCCTTTTTGGCATGCACTGTTTTGTGGTTTTTACTGTCTCTATGTACTCGGAGCTTCTTCAAATAGATGTATTTTCCTGTTTTTCTTTCATCCATGTTTGGATCACAGAAGTTTGGATAATTAAATGTACCAAAATTAAACAGAACAGGTTCACTAGATTCGTAGCAAATTGGCAGACACACACGAGCGATCTTTTATAACATTATATTCGTTTTACATTTGAATGTACGGAACCCTAAAAACTAGAGCTCAACACTAAAGCTTCTAAATGTCCTAATTGAATCTCACTTCAAATCACAACGTAATATGAATCATAATGAATTCCCACAGTCGTGTCGTCTCACAATTCATGAGAGAGCGCTAGCTATAAATGTATTCATTGCTATGTATCCGGCTCTTAATGAATTTGTCGCGTATGAATTAATATTGGAGTGTAACTGTGCTGTGATTGTTAGCGTAACCGAAGTTGGTTTTGGTCCTCGTTAGCACGAAATATTGAAAACTCATTCAGGGTTGTTTTTTAATGACCAGGCAATTTTTTTCCAGTCATTATGTCATCAAAAACTCTAAAAATTTTTGAGGGTGTATTTTCGCATAAATTGAGTCTTTGATTGATACCTGATGACTGGAAAAAAAAACCTTTATTCTGATCTCTCTCTATTACTCAAAGGTTTTCCTGGAGAAAACTCAACTTTTCCTCTCGGCTCTGGTTCCGTAGAAAATCCAACAAGAACCAACATGTTTCCGGAGTTAAGTAATCTATGACACATTCTATCACAGAAAGTATTTTTAATGGGTTCACAACTGTCAGGGATTTTACAAACATATGTGTGCATATGTTATTTTACACATCTCTTTATAATATTAGTTTAGATCTATCAGCGTACGAGCGTGCAAGCTCGGAAATAGCATAATCAAATCCAATAAAATGTGTCAGGAAGGCGTAACCTGCACATTTGGGAACAGCCACCATATGAAATTGAATGGGCTGCAATGCTCAAGAGTCCGCTATCGAAAGCAAAGCTCTCACCTTAAGCCACGTACATCTTGTTCAGCAGTAGGTGTGTCGATGGGAGCTCCCGCGGTATTATAATTATTTTCAATTCGGAGAATATAAATAACGTTTGGCAACGATAACAGGCTGGATATGGATCAAGCTTAATGGATTATCGTCGTTGTTATTTCTTTTAAATCTTTATCTGATCTCCAAGATTTAAGAATTATTTCCCCGTTTTACCCGATTGCTGGCATCTTCCCTCAATACTGCAACCATTTTGACATTCCTCAAAACCATCCACTTAACGCTTTTTCGGTGCGGACTTTAACGTATGTAAAAGTCGAAATACTTCATCAATTAAAAACAACAAAATAATGAAATCATGTCTAAATGTATCACGGATTCATTTAAACTCTAGGCTTCTGTTTAAAATCGAATTGAAACACTGTTCCTCACTTGTTATTCATTAGGTTACACGTAAAACTATTAAATCTAGTTAGCAATAATTATGCAAAATAAACGAATAATTATATTCCAACTTGAGTTTTATATGACCATCAAGTAGAGTTTAGAAGCGACAGCTTTCGGTTTCGGCAGATACCGAATTAGTGACCGATACCAGAAAGGTATCTAACAAAAATAGAAATCTAAAAGCTTTCAAAGCCGATTTGAGCTTGTTACTCGACTTTAATGTCAATGATCTTCATTATTGCAAATACTGTAATATTAATTGAAATTAATTATCTAAGGACACTATGAGACAGCGATAAGAATGTAAATATATTCCTTAAAAAAGGGAAACAGCCCCTAAGATTATATAAAACCATGACGGTGAAAAGACATCACTTTGAACAGTGCAATGACCTGTACTCATAGTAAAACCCTTTTTATTTTTCAAGCAGTCATAATACATAATTATGGTTTTACCACTGATAATATTTATGAACATACTAAACCATTTCCTTTTAAAGTATTTTATGGAAAAAGATAAATTTTAATACAGTGCGTGAGTAAGTATATAGTTATCACTGCTTTTAAACAATAGGTAGAACATAGCTTACTTTTACTACTATCAATATAACTACAGTTCTAAATACAAAAGAATGTTTGAATAAGTCAGTTAAAACATGGATTCTCGTTCGATAAATCACATCGATTTTCAATTGATTTATGGGACTGATATTTTGTTTATTCAAACAATCGAATGGACTAGTTTTGTTTCTAATTAAAACTTTGTCGAACTGGTATCATATATTAAGCCGATACTAAAAACTGTGCCGAGGCCGAATGTGTCCGGTCTCGGTACCGGTATCTGCAGAGTTTCTCAGTGGGATCTTAATTAATTCGGACAGGCATCCATTCATATGAATGTGTTCGGTAGCAATCTCGTATTATGCGCTTTTAATGTAGCCCGCGACGTGGTGTGGAAAGAACTTTTACGTAATATTTTAGTTTTACATATAAATTGAATGTGTTCTGAAGCAGGGATGGATGTGAAGGATCGTGTCACGCTGTTATTTATGAATAGTGTTTTTCAGAACCATAAAAAATGTACGATAAATGTGTATGTATACTATATGTCACATTTTTTGCAATAACGATATAGATTGCTATAAGTTATTAATCAAATTAAAACTATTTGCATTTCTATAACTGCAATACCGACTTCACCTTGAGTTGTGTTCTCCTACAATAATTTAGATTAAACCAACAGATACAACAAATCAAACAAAATACAACTCAAGCTATCACTTAGCCTCTCAATAAAACTAAATAATTCATACACAAAACATTTTCCATACACCTAATAAATAATTAAAATTTATTCTCGAAACTGGTATAATATTAATTCAAAGTCTGTCTCCGCACTAGCGAGCTATCGACAGAATGACATAGCAAGTAATATTTGATAGGAAATTCATTTAAATAGAATCATTTTGATTAACATTATGTCATTAGCTGGTTGTAATATCGATAGAGTTTATTGCAATCAGCTGCTGTTCCTACTAACCTGTTTTGATATCAATTTCATGTATCAATAATGTTTTTAATGAATACATGTGTTATTTGTGTCTTGCACCTAATAAACTTGGGTAATTTGTGCGTTTAAGCTGGTTCTTGATATGGGTGTGAATAGTCTCGTAGTGTCGTGTTAGGTGATCTACATTAGGTATATGACCTGCCCACACAGGTGCAGGTATGCAGGTAAACGGTCCTATGACTACCAATGCCTGAAAAAGATGTCGAGTTTTGACGAAATGACGAATAAACAATTGGACATCGTTAGGAAGCGTTTCTTTTCTATCGCGTTTGAAGTTCTTGACGTCATGTAGGATAGATTCATCTTAGAATCGTCCAGATGCTATCAGTAATGCCCATCAGTACAGACTGTTTCAGTGTGATGCGTGTCTCGTGTGCGAGGGAAGGGAGTAATACAACAATTTAAGTTTCTCAAGGTCTGACAGGCCCCCACCTCAGTAGTTAAAGGTTAAAGAAACTCTTACAGTATGATATTCAATTTTATTGAGAAGTGCGTCAGAAGTGCGTGGTCATATTTAAGGGTGGTGTACTGTAGCTGCTGTACAGTAAAGAAATAATATCAAAAATAAATAAATATTGACCTTTTTCAAAAAACCTGACAGAAAAGCGACAAAAAAGAAAAAAAAATAAACACTTTTCAAGCAGTCTGAAGCAGTTGCTGGTATCGTAATCTGTGATTGAACTAAAAGGGACACCACCAATTGCATCAGACTGCTTTAAAAGTCTGTCATCATATTCAGCTGTCGGTTTTTTTAAGTCCATATTTTTACAGCTACAGAGAGCCCTTGAATTTGACCACGCACCTCAAGAACACCCTGTATATAACTCAATAAAATTTAACATCAAGCTGTAAGCGTTTCTTTGGAAGGAGAAAAAGAGTCAACTCAATTTCTGAAAAGGGTCTCATCATTATGAACAAAGTTACTAAACACGAAATTGCGAATAAAGTCAATCGCTCTATACAAAGATGTTAGCATAACTCGACAAAATGCTTTTTTTCCCATGCTAAAAGTTGTTCAATAGCATGAGTACAATGACCCCTTTTCAGGACTTGCGTTGTTTTTTCACACCCTGTATTTAGCATAAAACTCTAAGGGGCTCTATTTATTATATGGCGTTGTCAACATTACAGACCATTTTGCATCGACTCATAGTGAGCCAGCGTAACACGACGCCGTCCCTTCGTGTGCAGTCGTTTTTAAGTTTTTTGTAGGTATAAAATATGTATTACTTTATAGTTATCGTTTTTATACTTATATGTTTTGTGTTTTATGAGCCTTAGTCCCCTGAAATCATCATCATCAGCCGAATGACCTCCACTGCTGGACATAGGCCTCCCTCAAAGGGGGCCATAATCTCTACGCTTGGCAGGCGGGTTGGCGATCGCAGTATAGCTGATACAATGCACAGAGAATGCATTGTATCAGCTATACTGCTGCCCATTCTCTGGTGAGTCCCTTAGTCGCCTCTTACGACACCCACGGGAAGTGACGAGATGGTGCTATTCTTTTGCGTCCGACAACATACAGAACCACCCCCTGAAATAAAGGTTTAATAATAATAATAATAAGTTTCCACAAGGTTTAGGTATATTTAAAATGGAACTCAGAAAAAGTTTCAGAATGCCTTAGAACGAAGAAACGAATCTTAGTCATACAATTACAGTTAATTAGGTAACAAAACTTTTAACGTTTTCTTTAACTAGCTTATTTGTAACTTAGAATCGAAGCTTAACATTTAAAGGTTTAGGTTTTTATCGTTGCCGTTTGAAAATTTATTTGGTATCATTTTACTAAAGTTACAGCTGCACTTAAATAGATAAAACGTCAGATAACTAACTGGCACCTTTATTAATTAGCTATAAAAGTTAGTTCGAAACTTGGTTTATTTGAATTTTATTGGCAAAATAAATGTTGAAAAGGTTCTGTTTAAAAATGTTCATTGGAATAATGGCTAGTTTACACAGTACGAGCTGCTGACTAGACAGTAGACTGTTACTCGTATGCCAGCAGCTCGGCTTGCCTTAGCTGTCTACACAATGATAATGGCTGCCCAGTCTCTTTCGAGGTGCAGCACACAAAAAATACCGCTATTTTTGTTCCGCTCGCAACTGTCTGGCGAGCTACTGCCGAACGCGTCCGAACGATGCGAGTGATATCCGAGTTGCTGCCATGTGCGAGATACTGTCACCGAGCAGGCGAGTAAACACACAAAATATTGATGTAACTGCTACTATCCAACTCCCACGTGGCAGTAACTCGTAAGATACGTCGATATGATGCGAGTTACTGCACTGCAGCTACTCGGTAAGCTGGCTCACACGCTAGCTCGCATTGTGTAAACTAGCCATTAGGTTTGCTCAATAAATAGGTCATAATGGATCTAGACAAAGTTAAGTATATTATTTCTGTTTGGATGGGCTACATGCCATTTCGGTAGTGACACGCATAGGTCGATGTGGAGACACTGCGGGGAGGGCTTTGTCCAGCTGTGTGAAATGATGACGACATTTTTTTTTTATCATCGTTGTCGCCGATACAATTTCACTTTGTCTTAAGCCTTAAAGAGTGGGAAATCATTAAATGATTCCTTCCGCTCTGGGCGGAGCAGAGTGTCAGACTCTTATTGACTAAAACTCGCCCGTGTTCCTCCTAATGCCCTTTGCGTTCCAGGTCCGCGGTGTTTCTTTCGAACAAATTCCGCAACCCTGGCGGTATTCCGTAACCCTGGCAGCCTGTGGATCCCTGCGAGGGATTTAAAGAAGATACTGCTTTAATTGGAAAATGCAGCCACCTAAATCATTTATTTATTTATTTATTGCACACAATGTACACACAGTTACTGACACTGTGACCCTGTAAGGGCGGAGCAACTAAGTTATAGCTAATAACATAATAAAAATTAGTTTTTTTTTAAATAATATCAATAAAGTACTAAACTAAAATAACACAACATTAACAATCATTAGATACTTACTATAGCTGACAATTTTTGGGTATGAAATAAACATAGATATTTTGTAAATAGACAAAACTATTATAAATATAATTCACACACACTAAAAACATACCAGTAATGTGCTCTATTTTAAGGTAATACCATCAAAAAACTCAATCATTAAGTCAATTGTTAAGTCTGGTTTTAAATTTACATAATGTGTTGATGGAACGTATTGATTCTGGTAGTCTGTTGTATATTTGGAAGCTTCGGTATTCTGGGCTATTTCTGTACATCTCTAGCTCATACTTATCAAACCTTATCAAAAAGCTACAATAAATCTATAACAGCTTCTTTTTCAAGTTGGATTTATAAAACGACAAGAATGAATGAAAATTTAAAACGGTGACATCATCGTAGTAGATTTTATTTAATACTGTTTGTATAAACATTGCTACTGGTTCTTTAACGTAGTGACTCACTATGGCTTAAGATCCGAGTTACTTTATGAGATTAGATTAAATTAATTGTCGATTATATTTTGATCTGATGTACTGGAATGTAATAATATCTATAATAATAATATCTTGGGACAACTCACACACGGTCATCTGATCCCAAACTAGGCAGAGCCTGTGCTATGGCAACCAGACAACTGATAAACATACTTATATATTTCTAAATACATACATATTATAGACAAATTACACCCAGACACAGAACAAATGATCATGCTCATCACACAAAGATTTGTCCTGGGTGGGAATCGAACCCACGACCTCCGGTTTAGCAGTCAGGGTCACTAACCACTCG